>BMAU01018895.1:0-100000 GCA_019973935.1 Trichonephila clavipes
TGTTCATCTTCGACTTTACCAATCAAGTTATACTTAATACATACGTTTAAGGTATCCGACAACCCTAAAATCATGGTTATTTTTAAAAATTGACAATTTTGTTAATGATTTTATTTTATAGGTCAACTTATTAGCTTTATAAAAATACCGTTATTTATTTTTCATTCATTAGAATGAAAACTAAAAGTGTTTTATTAAAAGCACATTCCATACAAAAGGTGTAAGACTTTAACATGCGTTTCACACGAAATGTTTTTTTTTCTCTAAGACTTCAAACGGGGACAGATATTGCTAAAAAAGTTTTGAAATAATTTGCTGAAATTTTGTGTATCAATTCTGTGTAACAGAAGAAGTGTTTTAACCTTCATATTTATCAATCACTGTTTTATTGCAGAACTTACAGTTCTTTATGTGAATATAATCACTGTTTTTTAAGCAATTTCATATAATAGCTAAGATAAAGTGATCTCGTTTTTGTAAAAATTAAAATTTCTCTTGTCCTGAAGGTCATTTCAAAAAGGAATAGCAAAGTAAAACATCGAAATTGAAAATTTTTCATTTACTATTTGTACGGAGTGCGTGGTAATTTTTTGTCCATTTTTTACCATTTTAGTAGTAATAATTTATTTTTCTATTCTAAATTTTAGCCTTTTTTTCTTAAAATGTACTAAATAAATCTAAAACCCACAAAAAATCTCAATATCTCCATTTTTTTAAAAAAAATTGTCGCAAGTTGTCGGATAACTTAACTGAATATATGTGCATCAACATTAGATTAATAAACTTTATTTAATAGTTTTCATATATTTTGCAAAAACACCTTTTGACTGTGCTCTAACTCTTATACTGACAAATCTGAATTAATTAATTTTTTAATTTAAATCATACATAGAACAAAGAATTTTTCATATCCCCTTTTATTTTAAAGCTTTACTGTAGGCCTTGTTTGATATTTGTAGCAATTAGACTAATTATGCAGCACAACAATATTATTGAACAGATTTTACAGATTTCTTATATCTTCTGAGACATTGTTGACAAGGAAACTTTGTTGAAAACAATGCGTTTTTATAACAGAACTTTAAGAAGAAACGAATTTCGGTACTTGCGTTACACAATTTGTGCAAATTTTTGTTTTCAAGTACTGCTTCTCAATTAGTCTTTTAAAAGCGCTTTTTTTACAATTGATAGTTTTCCCCATTAATATTATTTGGGAAAATGCCTTCCAAGTTCAAAGCCTGGCTGAAGGTTAAGTTGTGAGTATGTTTTCCTCTAAAATAAGGAACACTTTTAGTATTAGATGTTAGTCATGCATTCAAATACAACATGGAAAAACTGCCCATTGACCATACGTAAAGAAGTTGCATTCTGTTAAAATTTAATTTTATCATGTTTATATCTAAGCTAGATACTAACAACTGGTTAAAATAAAAACAGATTTTTCATAAACGTTCTTCAGTTTTTTTAAATCAATCGGTGTTAATTTTTTAATTGAGTTACATATTTAAGTAATCATACAGAAATAGCTACTAAATTATTCTTTATGTGAATTAGAACATCAAAATGTCAATTTCAAGAGTTACTGAGTATCTAGAACTATGAAGTCACGAAACTGTGTTTCGAAAATAAAAAGTTCGGTACTTATAATTAGTATACTAATGGCGCGATGTTACTTTATACGAAAACTAAATCAAACGCTAAGGATACAGATGGAATGTTTATGACAATTACTCCTGACTTATTTGCACCAGCAACTATTATATAAGCGCATGATTCGTGAAAAATGCTCCATTACCCATTTTTGTTACGTTTTGGGCTATCTATCTAACTATATATATATATATATATATATATATATATATGTATATATAAAAAGAAAAAGCAACTCATTCATTCACTCGTCATGGTATCTCAGGAGCTATTAGGCCTACAGACTTGAAAGTTAAAATGCATGTTCCTTTTATTAAGTAGACATCCACTCAGAACGATTTATCATAAATTAATGCCTATGGTGGGAGGATTGTGAGGCGTTGATGGGGTGAAAAGAGTTTTAAAAAAATCCCATTTTTGAGTTACTAAAACTACGGTAATGAAATGTAGTACTCACATGTTTCTTTTGTTGTGTTGAAACCTACTGAGAACGGGTCTCAAGGAAAACGACAGAGTGATAGATAAGAAAAAGTCCATTTATTATTTATTAGACTTAGACTTGACTCTAAAAAGCATATTTATTTTGTTGAGTAGAAATAAACTGAAAATGGGTTTTGCTGAAATCCAAGTTGGGGTAGTTGGTTACAGAAGCTTAAAAGATAATTCTATCTCAATTTCAGAAATTCCACTCCTTTTTATATCAAGAGGTGAGGTTTATAAATGCTTAATGTTAGGAATTTGATATCGATTGATTTATATATAAACAGTATACTTATATTCATGCAACATCATTAAATAACCAGCGCAGTGGTTGGATAATTGCTATTTTAAAAAATGAATTCCCCCATTTTCGACGCATAATAATAACGAAAGCATTGCTTAACTTCTCATCATAACGAAGCTCAAAAGAAAATATTTTACTACACAGCGAAAAAACCTCTCTCTCTCTATTTATATTCCCGTTCCTTTCTAAAGTACCAAAACCTCTTAAATCGATGATGGATATACAGACGAAGATTGAAGGTGTATTGGTTTTTTTTTAAAACAATTGCCATACAATTACAAAAATTCTCCTCGATCTTCTAAGATATAAAAGAAAAATACTTCTAGAAATCGATATTTAAACTGTCGCCTTATTCTAAGAAATGTAATAAATAATAAACAGATCAAGAAACTAAAATTATAAAGAGAAATTAAAGTTTAATTAATTAATTTAAAATTAAATTAATAATTTAATTATTTTTCATAAAATCCACCAATACTTCATTGGAGAGTGAGTGAGCATTTACGTCGTTTTATTCAGCAACTCTAAAGCTTCTGGAGACGGACAGCATCATTTTGAACCATGGTCAAGTGACGAGGACGACACCGAGCTGGCAACCCCTCTCCTAACTACTACAACACACCAACGGGAGGACGTTTCACCTCTCAATAGATTTCACGGGCATCTTTTACCTACAGGTGGGTCTCCAGCTGTACTAGGCTCGAACTCATGACACGCCGGCCATGAATCCGTTACCTTGACCCCAATATGCCATTAGAGAAGCCATCTAAATATCAAATTATATATATATATATATATATATATATATATATATATATATATATATATAAAGGAAACTAAAAATTTTGACTTAATATAATTACATTTAAGATTTCACAGTAAATATATATGAAAAATGTTGTAACATTCGTGTAATAGATAGGTCCCTAAGTCATATAAGACATATTATAGCAAGGAAATAGTGTTATGCTAACATCAATACAAAATTAGCTTTAACGTAAACATTATTCATTTTTAGGGGCTTTTGTCATCCTGTTCCGTACACGATCCTCGTCGACGATGAAGTCGAGGTGGAGCAAGTGATCACTGTAAGTAAAATAGTCATCATCTTCCTCTGATTTCATTTTCAAACTGTAGAGAAAAATTTCTTGAAAAAATTCAAGATATTAGCAAATGTACAACCTTTACTCAAAGAGAAAAATTTGATCCTGATTTAACAGTCATAATAAGACTTAAAGTATAATGAAAACATAAGTAAAAGTTTTTAAGAAGATGTTTCCAAGATCTTTCTAAGCCAGCGTTTCTCAAACTGTGGAACGCGCCCCCTTTGGGAGCCGTTATAACCAAGGGGGGGGGTGCAAGCATATCAAAAATTTGAAAATAAAAGATTTAAAATTTGTAAATGTACATAAAGGAAGCAAAACAAAATACATTCTGACATAATAAAAGTAAAATACACATTAACAATGATATAATATAAATGCATCTGTTCAGCACAATGTATTTGATAGTTAATTTATCAAAACTAAGTTAAGAACAAGATTAATAATTACTACTGACTCCCATGGGATTGCCATATTCCAAACTATACACAAAATTTGATACCTATCTTGATGATTTTTTGTACGGTTTATAATTAATGTCATATTGTAGCTTTAGCATCAAAGTAGGTTATTTTTTTAAATAAATTCATTGTTACTGTAGGGAGGGGGGCTCAATGCAAATTATGATTGAAAATTACGTCGCAGGTACTGAATGTTTGAGAAGCACTGTTTTAAGCCATTGCGATTGGAGATCATTCCAGAATTAACTGAAGGATGTTGATGATGCAGGTATGGACATTCCGTCCTTCTCCATTCGCGTCACACAAGTGGGAATATATTCCCCTTTTCCAAATCTTATTTCCCTTTTTTTCCTCATCATTCAAGAGATAACTAATAACATGAACTCCTCATTTTAATTTCGAAAATGAAAAAAACAAAAAAACAAAACAGAAATATATTTAGAATTAAGAATGATACTTAATGTTTATTTAAGCTAAATTGCAAATATTTAAAAATAATAAGATAAAAAAGGTCACTAAGAATAAATAGTTACGATTTTATATTACTCTCACACATCACAAACCAAATGAGACAGAAAGAACGGCATTATATATATATATATATATATATATATATATATACATATATATATATATATATATTATATATATATATATATATATATATATATATATATATATATTTAATTTCATTGACGTTGAAATCATTTTCAAACACAAGCATTTTACTTTTTTTCGCTTCTCCTTTTCATTTATCTTTTAATCCTTTTATAATCCTTCTACGGATAATTTTCCTGAGAAGACACGGTACCATTCAATCAAAAAATAAAATAAAATTTTCTCTCTGCCTGACTTTTTTAAAATTTTTTTTCTTCTAAAATCTCATAACATTTTTAACACTTTTAAGAAACCAGAGCTATGATAACTTTTATATGTTCGCTTTTATTCACCTCTTAACAGCAAATAAATTCATCAAACTGATTTATCTGAGAGAAAAAAAAAACATCGCTAATTTTTCTTCTTATCAAATGTTAAGTTTTTTTTGTCTGTTGGTTCAAATGTTTTCAAATTTTTTCTAACTGTTGCTATTAATTAGCTGGAATGCGTTTTTAAGTCAAGGAAATACTATTTTTCTGTAAAAAAAGATTAATTTAGAATTGATACATTTTCAAGGAGTTATAATTAAGCACTTATTGAAAAAGTATTTCACAAATATCAATCGTGTGTTGTATTAAGATCCAGGGCTTCGAACAGGAATTGAACCGAAAACCGGAAAATACCGTTATTTTGATCGGAATAAAAACCGGAACTGAACCGAAAAAATATCTATTTATTTCGGTTCGATATATAATCAGTTATTTTGTTACTGTAATCAACTTATCAATAATTTCTAAGTTAACATCAACCATATAATTGTCATCATTATATGTATATTGCTTCTCGATTTCTAGTTTTCATGTTCACTTGCACATTTTATGATTCAATTTTGCGTGAAACTACTTGTACAGGCAGATTTAATTCAGTTGAATGAACTAGAAGCAAAGATGATTTCTTAAGAAAAATATCACCTACTGTACCGACTAAAAGAAATAAATCTTCTAAATTTTGATAGAATTTTATTTTTTGCTTATAATACAAATGAATTTTAGTATAAAAATAAGGATATACATAAAAAATATATATATTCATTCGGAATTGAACCGAAAAAAAAATTTTTGTGGGACAAAAACTGTAACTGAATCGATATATTTTTTTTTGTTGAACCGATACGAAAAAAAAGATCTCTAGATATTTACTATATGTCTAGATACTTACAAACTTTTTCTATATGTAGTTCGACGTACTTGTAAATCAACCTTCATGCGTGAATGTCAATTATTGCAAGATATTAGCATTTTAAAATCACTGCATAAATTTTTCGACATTCCATTAAAAAGTTACATAATTAAACTGTTTTGTGTGCAATGAGCACAAAAACTGTTTTATAATATATGCATACAAATGAAGAAACCAAAAAAATTGTGGAGAACATTAAATCAATTTTTTTTTAAATTGTACCATGTCCCTATTTTCTTTTCACTTTAACGTAACTTTATATTTTTCTTCTTTACAGTACAACTGCTCTCACTGCGACTACCGAAGCCCCGCTCTAAAGGAGTTTCGATGCCACCTTATAACGGTGCACAAAATATAAGTGGAGGTGAGGCGCACCTTGGACTCCCACGGGCGCCCCCTCACCTATTTTGGGTAGGCACCCCCACCCCTGATGACACTGTCCATGCAGAAACAATACCATCATGCATGTAAGTACAGGACATATATTTAAAATTATTTTAGAATTTTTACTGTTAACTGATGAATTGAAAACATTACTCTTAAACTATTAATATCGTAAAATAATAAAAATTCGCGCTCATCACGGCCTTATTCTCAAAAATATCAAAATTGGACAGTAAAATTTTTAAGTTAATGATTTTTTTTTCATATTTTTCTGCATAAGTTAAATTTTGAAAGCTACTTTTTGAATGTTCTAAAATTTTTATGTAGTGCACATCAGCGGTCACCAAACTTTTGACCTCACTGAGAAGTAAATTCAAAATTTAAATCCCGTGCATCACTAATAAGATTTTTTAAGTGAAATATATTTATAAAAAAAATGTGTTCTAAAAACACAGTCAATGCATCTCAAAACATAACTTAACGGGATGAGTGAGTATATTCCACATTTTTCTAGGGACCAGCGGAAATTTCTCGTGGACCACAATTTTGGCGATCTCTAGAGTAAACGACTACGCATCAATTCAGTTTATCACTTTTATATATATTTGAATTAAAATAAACATAAACTTAGTAAAATGTTTTCTTTTTAGGTGTCCAGAGGCGATCTTTTCATTCGTGTTCTCAAGAAGCTGTTTGGACTACTGCTCAGGGCTCCCCAATCGTCATATCAGCATCTATTTGCAAAACATCGTATCAGGTAATTGGCTGTTCGGACCACGAGCTTCGTCATATCAGTCGCTGCCGTAACATCATCAAGTGTAGCTACAGCGCTGCCCTTCAGTGGCTGTTTGGACTAAAAGTTTAGTGACATCAGTCGCTAACTAATTACCATCAAGTTTGCTTAAAACGCTGCTCTACAGTGGCTGTTGGGACTGCAAGTTTAGTCACATCAGTTGCTGCCTACACATCAAGTGTACTTGCAGTGATGCACTTCAATGTCTGTTTGGTTTACAAGTTCAGTCACATCAGTCACTGACTGGACATATCAAGTATACAGCGCTGCACTTTAGTGGATGTTTGGACCACAACTTTACTCACAGCAGTTGCTACCTACACTCCAAGTGTACTTGCAGTGATGTACTTCAGAGGTCGGTTGGACTACAAGTTTAGCCATATCAGTCGCTCGCTGGACATACCAAGTGTTTTTACACCACTGCATTTCAGTGGTTGTTTGGATTACAAATTTAGCCATATGAGTTGCTGCCTGGACTCCATCAAGTGTACTTACAACACGTCACTTTAGTAGTTGTTTGGACAACGTCGTATCTTTTCGTCGTATCTTGCTACATGAACTTCCTCAATTGTACTTAAAGCTAGGTTTGGATGAAGTGATTATTGTCAATCAAGAACTGTTTGATATACATACTTGTTATATCATTATCTATTTGGATAATATCTCATTAGCGGCTAATTTGACTGCTCGGTTTTTCATATTAGTCGCTGTCTGAACTCCGTTGAGAGTACTCTTAGCACGGCATTTCAGTGACTGTTCGGATTGAAAATACTTTATTATATTAGCTGCTCTACGAGCTGCGAATGTTACATCTATCAATTTTTGTTGAAACTGCTAATAAGACCTTACACCAACACTCTTTTCTGAATTAAGGAACCTTTCCACGAATGAATTTTAAAAACTTTCACTTTTCAATTGAGAAAAGTCAAGCTGAAATGAAGTAACCTTTATGTTTATAATCTGCTATAGTAGAATATAACAAGAAAAGGAATTTTAAAACGAATCATATAAAGGTTTTCTCAATAAAGTTCAGAAGGCGTACAATATAAGGAATCTCTAGAGTGACTAATGATAATGGGCCTGAAAGCTATTTAATATTACCTTATAGTAAATATTGACAAAAGGAGAGACATAAAAATCTATTTGAGGAGTAAAAATTTTTTATAATCAAAACAGTTTTAAGTCTGAATGATTTCTGCAAAGCAAGTAACTGAAATTATATGTGTCACAACAAGGTATGATTGAAAGCAGGGTATGCCCTGATTTGTTTTAATGTTAATATGAACAGGATATACTACCATTCTTCTTAAATACTCTTGAGAGAGCTTTCTTACAGAGACGAAAAGATTTCACATGTTACGCGTATTTATAAGTGAATATATGCAATAGTTTGACATGAAGTTGCAAATTTTTCATTCATATTTTTACCGTTTTTTAGTTTTACTTCAAATATTGAAAAAGAAACATTCATTAAAAATTCATTAGCTAGAGGTGGTTTGATTACTTCAGTGTAAAGAGTTAGAATAATGGGGTAGCAAGTCTACTTTTTTAAGTCAACAAATCAACACAAATTTCCTTGTTAAGAAAAAAATGTTTAGAGAAATTTTGGATAACAGAAGCAAAAAACAAAATAACACAGGTAGGAAAACTAGCAGTGATAACAATCCTGATTTCACATTACGTTTTTTTTAAAAATGAAATACGAAACTCTTCAAAGCGGTAGTTTTGCAACAATGGAAAACTATACAAACACGAACTAAAGGATATGGCTCCGAAAGGATTTCTGTGAAGTTGAAGACTAAAATCCTCTCATAGGTAATTTCTGTTGACAAATATTCTGCCTTTAGCAGAGTGAAATGTATTTAAACTACAAGAAAATGAAAATCATGAAACTAAAAATAATTTTAAACTCCAGAAGTAATCATAAACTAAACAAGAACTTATTTCCTGTACTGTATTAATTTACTTTTCTGAAAAAAAATAACGATCAATTTTTGTCTGTGTATAAAATACTATTCTGAAACACTAATGTCGATTTCCCATATAGAAATAAAAATTTAAAATTTCTCCTTTTTTCATTTGTCTTTTTTCATTATATACTATGATTAACTCTCTATGACGCAAATAAAACGTTTATTGAAATGAAATCGTAAATGAAATTTCTAGAATTATACAATACCTCTAATTTCTTTGTATAAATATTTTGATACTTATTGAAATGTACTTTTGAGAGAAAATGTCTGGAAAAAATATTTATAAAATGTGTTAAACACACACATGGTACAAATGATTTTAAAATAATATTATATTGATATTCTCCATAATACTTTTACAAATTAACTAAAAGCTACGAAATACACAATAAAGCTCATTGATATATTACCTTGTTTACCTCACAAAACTTACCTGATCGCGTGGTTATTTGCACAGGCATGGGCTCGATTTCTGTCCTTTAACACCTGCAATAATTGAGGGACCCTGACTTCAGGAAACTCAACAACTTGCAGAGACAATCTTTACGTGACATACGTCGTACTAAGCAAACTTCTACCGTCGTTCAATTTAACAACCGAGAGAATTTAAGCAAATGATAAACAAAGTTAGAGAAGGAGACTCATCCCATTTTTCTTCGTTGTGTGAGACTCTATCTTTACTCGGGTCAATTTTCCAAAAGTGCACAGCAAATAATATAGTTCATCTCGCATTTACAAAACTTTTCGTATTCGTACCTCCTTTTTAAACAGGTGAGGACTTTGTGTGTGGGTGCATATATCGTATATATGCACTCACAATTTGAAGCATGGGGCAATTCTAAGTCTTACATTGCAATGTTGACTTCGGTGTTTATGGATTATCTTTTAGAGCAAAAATTTCACATTGCCTCGCTAATCCCTGTTCTTTATCCAATATTTGCAAGAATCTAAATTCCTGCCTTCAATAAAAAAATTCCCACCATCACTACAAAGAAAATTTTAGATGAGAAGTATTAAAATATCATGGACAAACTGCATCTATTAAAAACACTAACACTAATAATCTTACTATAAGAAAACTAAGATGGAAGAGAAAATATCAGTGCCCCTACATCATACAGGGAAACTGGTTATGGCCAACTTTCGGTAGTCCATACGGTGAACGGGCAAATCAGTTAAGAAGTTAACTCGGTTTGGTCACATACTCTTTAACCCCCTTCCCCTTTAATTCTTATACCGTCTTGCTTTTGAAATAATCGTATTGAAGAAAATTGCGAATCTAACGTTTGAACCGGTTTGCTGAAAGTGTAGAGTTACTTTTTATCAACAGACGATAGTTGTGTTCCATCTTTTACGTTCAGCTGGCAAAATTAGCTTTGTTTACAAATACAACGAAAACAAGTCTTCTTTTTATTTGTCGTGAAAAGGCAATAATCAGTATATTTCTAATTACTTGAATACAAATGTTTGTATTAATGTTTAAATAATTGTAAAATAGAAAAAAAATGTATTAATTATACTGTATTTATGTGGCTTATTTGATTTCGTTACCTGCACGATTGTGCGGGGTTGGGCGTTACTGGAGTCACTGCCGCTGTAAAGGTAAGTACTTATCCTGCGAATTTGCTTTTCTGTTTCAATAATTTTGATGAAAGCCTACATGAAAATGAAATATATAGTTATATAATTAATACCAAATTTTCTTTGGAGTAGCCATGATTGAGTCCCATTTTTACTTTCTTTCTTTTTTGCAATTAATTTCCTTTTCCATGCATTTATTGGGATGTATGGCATTTTTTTTTCTCTCCGGGGGTATCTGCATCCATATCTGTTCTCCCTCCAAAAGAAAGTCTAGGTTTTCCGGCGGTAGTTAGTATGATGTGATTTAAATATATATTGTTACGAGAGAGAGAGAGAGAGAGAGAAAAGATCCGGGTTCGTGGATTTTATGCAGAACAATCACAAAGAAAATAAACAGTTCTTTAAGTGCGATGTGAATTTATTATCGAAATTCTAATCCTTTAAATACAGGATTCAGCAGCAGTTTTCACAGGCTAAATATCCGAAGGTCTTCACACCTTCAACAGCAATCAAACACAATCACCAGTGTTTAAAAATACCCGTAAGTAAAGATTATTCACAAGCACAGCCGAGCTAATCGCTAGTCAAAACAATCCTCACTACTCGCTGGCTTAATCAAGACTCATCCCCGTATCGGCGAGCACCTACTTTTATAGGCGCGACAGAAGCTTCCAGAAATATAACCGCTCGTGTCATTGAACGTGACACTAGTGGATAGATCTACTACTTTCTAGAAGATTCCAGTGGGTTCCGAACTCACCAACATGGTCGCCAATGACGTCAAAATAGTCGCCAAATTGGTCGCCAACATGGTCTTCAAAAATGATGCCAACTTGGCTCTACCGCCAAGATTTCGCCAAGTTCTTATTGAATCGCCATTATAACGTAAGGGGCGGCGTTGCTTGTGAATAGTACAATTTTAAAATGAAATAAATATAACATAGAGTAATATAGATGCATTAAACACTGAAATACAAATTATTTACACTATTTACACAAAATTCGTAACAATATATATATATATATATATTTAAATAATAAAATTTTCTGATACATTTCACTATTTTTCATGGAATTCTGTGTTTTTTTATAACCCAAAATTTTTTCAGGTGTCTAAAAGGAGAAGAATTCTCACAGAACAAATTGTTCAATTGATAAATAAATCAGATTGAACTTAGATCAGAACTTAGTGATCTCTCAGATGATGACAATGATGCGAACAAAACATATGAATCGCGTATACTGGTAGGAGAATCAAGTTCAGATGAGAGCGACGAAGAAACATATGGGAATATTAGAATTAGAAAGACAATTTTGGATCGTTCTTTACCTTACAAGTCTATTGAACACATTCATTACATTGATTTAGCTGTGGCAAATTCTTGGTTTCTGAACAAAAACAAAATGCAATACCAAAACCAAAATTCCTCCAAAAATCAAAATGGATAAGTTAAAACTTGAGTTAGAGATAGTTGAAGCGTTGTCGGTCTCTCTTCATACTAAAAAAAGTATTTTAACTGATGATGAAGATAAAAGTGTTGTAGTTCCACTCATTAAACTATCGAAGCGTTATAATCCACCTGCTATTCATGTCATGGCTTTTATCCTGGCCACTCCAGGATAAAAGTCTTGGCATGTATAGCCGTTTTTGATGTGTTGATAACATTTCAAGGTCTCGCAAGTGCAGATTTGAAAACTACGAATGCAGTTTGAAAACATATTGTGAAATATGCAATGGTTATTTATACTTGTCAAAAACAAAACAAAAGATTTTTGCAATAAATAGATTAATGAATTAATAAAAGAGTTATTTATACATCAATAATTTCTTTATTTGTAACAATTTTAGTCGAATTAAGATTGTTTCTTTTATCAAATTAGAGCTAAAAATGTATAATTCATAAAATTTCATGGTTGACCTGTTTCACTGATTGTGCGGGTATTGTCTACATTCCGGGAAAGTAGGGGGGAAGCAAGAGAGATTTTTTTTATTATTTTTCCCAATGTCATTGGGATCCGTATAGTATTAATAACCAGAAGAATTTAATATTTGAAGATAAAAATAATTCGGGTTTTAAAGGGATAATGATGGAAAAGAATGCTTCTTTTTTTTCAATTGCGTTCAGTTCCTATACGTTGCCGTATCTTGTTCCAGAAATGCTCCAAAATTGCATCAAGGCAATTTTTACCCTATCCCTGTTAGAAGTTTTATGAATCATGTGCACTGCAAGTCTGATAGGATACCATTGTACTTAATATTGTCTTCCTAAGTATTCAAAAACTTTAACCTTTCCAGGTGTCGCGTTGTCGTACTAAAATTCCCCGTCGAAATGCACAATGGACATGAATGGGCGCAGGTGATCAGATAGGATGCTTACATACCTGTCAGAGTCATACCTAGAAGTATCAGGACCCCATATCACGCCAACTGCACTCGCCCCATACCAACACAGAGCTTGAACAATCCCCTGTTGACATGTAAGGTCCATGGACTTTTAAAATTATCTTCTTACCCGTACACGTCCATCAGCTCGATTTAATTGGAAGTGAGACTCGTCGAGACTTGTTTCTTATCATCAACATTCTAATATTGGTGTTGACGGGCACAGGCGAGGTGTAACGCTTTGTATTGTGCAGTCAACAAATATACATGAGTGGGCTTTCGGCTCCGAAAGCCCATATCGATGATGTTTCATTGAATGGTTCGCATGATTGACACTTGTTGATGGCCCAGCGTTAAAACCTGCAGCAATTTGCGGAAAGGTTGCACGTGTGCTACGCTTAATGATTCTCGTCATTCATCGTTGGTCCCGTTCTCATATGATCCTTTTTCGGCAGCAGATATGTCGTAGATTTGATATTTTACCGGATAAAATTAACTTTTTTAAAAAACACACTGGTTTTTGACGCCAACTTAGGCTTATCTGCATTGTTGTATCCACTTTATTGCTCCCTATGGGAGCCTGTAACCCCTACTGGGCGCGTCCCCAGGTGGCGGGTCGGGAGATGCCTCTATTTGTTTTCCAATAGGTGGTAGAAGGGAAATAAAATACTTTCCTCGAACCAACAGGCATGAGGCTTAGTCAGTCTTCCGCCCAAGCGTCGTCTAAAGAGAAGCTGCATAATACTCTTCGCCATGAACCAACCGCATTTATTTGATTCTCACACTGCATCGTCCGTCTCTCAGGTAAATCAGGGACGCGCACAGGACTTAGGTATAGAGGGCCATGTGTCATAAATATGTTACAGTCTCCACAAAGTAAGATATCTTCCAAATATCTTCGTTTGCTGCAATGCAATATTAATGGATTAAGTACTGTAGCTACACGAATTAAGTTAGACCAGATTCTGGAAATAGCTTATAGACTACATGTGGAAATTATAGCTCTTCAGGAAAACTAAATTGTGTGAGCAGAGACTTCTGAATGCTAAAGGATATAATATCCTCCGAAGTTTCTTATGGGAAGAATGAGAAATGAGCTCATGAGCAGAAATGAGTGGATCGCTTTGAGAAAAGAAACAATCTATTCGACGTATCTTCGTGATCTGAAATATATTCGTTTACTGTTTTGTGTGTGATCCTACTATGACTTTACCAGCATTTCTTTGATTTATCGAGAAACAGTCAGGTTTGTTACAAATTTTCATCCGACTCCCGATTATATGATTAGTTTTCTTGAAGTGTTTCTATTCTTAATGATGGCAGTGGAATCATTTATCTTTATTATCTGTGCGTATTTCGAGAAAAAGGATTTTGGAAGAGTTTGGAACTATGGAAAGTGTGATTCGAGAAAAACTTCTAAAAACATCTAAAACAGTCATGATTTATGTCCTAACCTGATAATTATGTCCAGATTTAAGAAACCTCTGCAAACAAATAAATTTAGTTTGACATATCATGTAATCGCAGCATTTATTTTCAAATTCTTTTTTAAAGTTTTAAAGTCAATCTTTTAGACCATTTTCCTTTCTCTTTAAAAAAGAGATTTCCGAATTTATCGAATAACTCTTGAGTCATTGCTACACTCTATAACAAAAACACACCAAGAAGCAGTTGCCCGATTGTAATGAAATTTCGTGTGCAAAGACATTCGTACCGAACATGTAGCTCATTAAAATTTGGTGCCCAATGAATGAATAATGAGAGCTACAGTGCATGGGAAATGCGCACTCAACATATGTCTATAAGAAGCTATTCTCAATCTGATGGTCAGAATTTCTGTTGCATTGCGATTTAGGATACCATTCAACGACAGAGAAAATGCCTCGCTGCAGGAATCGAGCTCATTACGAGCAACCGTCAGAGTTTGAAAGCGGTCGTTTCATTAGATTAAGAGAGACAAGTTGGGCAAATCGGAGAATCGCTCGTCATATGGGTCGAAGCGATGATGGCATTAGAAGATGCAGACAATAATGGATGGATAGTGGCAGATATCAGAGCCATGATGGCAGCGGTTGACCTACGGCTACAGCAGATCGGTAGGACAGATTGAGTGTCTTATCAGCTGTCACAGTGCCAGATTCATCAACCATTAGACGTGCAACCTACACGCGAGTGTCCGCCGTGACCTTACACAGATGGCTGATAGAAAGAAACTTAAGCTCGCACCGACCGCAACGCCACCTGCCATTCACGCCTGCACACTGTCGAGTTAGGTTTCAGTGGTTATTGGCTCGATCAGGTTGAAATCATGTTGATTGGGGCTGTATAGTGTTTAACGACGAATCCCGGTTCCAACTGTGTCCTGACGATCATCGAAGACGTGTATGAAGACGCCGAGGGCCGCGTACCGATCATGCCTTTACTATTGCACATCATAGTCCTTCAACAATGAGTTATGGTCTGGGGTGTCATTTCTTTTGACAGCAGGATCCCTTTGGTCGTCCTTAGAGGCACATTTACAGCACAGCGATTCGTGAATAACATTCTGAAAACTGTTTTGTTGAAGTTCCTTTTGCAGTACCCAGGCCTTATTTTCCAGCAAGAAATTGCCGGACCACACATGGCACGTGTTCCTATGAACTGTCTTAGAACTTGTCAATTACTTTCTTGGCCAGCCAGATCACCTCCAATCGAGCATATCTGGAATATAATGAGAAGGTAACTGCATCTATCAGGAAATGTTGATGACCTGACCCGACAATTGGTGCAAATTTGGCAAGAAATACCTCAGAAAACCATCAGGGTGCTTAACACTCTAACCCACTTCATGCGGCAGCTTGCATTCATGCTAGAGGTGGGTTAGCACCTTATTGAGCTCGTTACTTCGTAACTATGTAACTCTGGAACAAATTCATCAGTTTTCCTGAAATTTTAGCCGTTTTCTATTTTGTACATAATCTTTTTACCCACCAATTTTTGTCTCTATCGAACTAATCACTTTTGGTGCGTTGTTTTTTTGTTATTGAGTGTATATGGTACTGAATCCTTTTTTTCAATTTAAAGTGCTATGTCATGATTATATGATTTTTATTCTTGTTAAGTATTGACCATATAAACGCATTTGGCAAAGTATCTTTTAAACAAGCTTCGATGAATGTTTTAAAATTCATGACCGGAAATAAATTCTATTGCTTTTTAAAAATGATTTGCGATTTGGCAACGAAATTTAAAATCCTCTTAAACAGTGGTATTGTATTATTGCAGGATGTGTTGGATTATAGAAAAAATATGAATCGAAAAGCATTTTTACGTATACTTAAATCCATATACTTGATAAGAATTGAAATTATCATGTGTAGTTATTTCCTCTTCTCGTAATTATTTAGCTCAGTGTTTCTCAAACTGTGGGGCGCGCACCCCTGGAGGGGCGCGATAACCTTACGAGGGAAGCACGAGCATATCGAAAATAAAAGATTTAAAAAATAATTAATTTACTGGAATGAATTAAAACAAAATACTTTCAGATATAACAAAAAATGCACTTTTACTCTGATATAAGTTATAGGCGATATTAAGAAATCAATCTTTAATACTTAATTAGCTATCTTTGATCCTATAACCAAATAAAAAATATTTAATTTAATTTGCTGTAATCCCATGATGAGAGAGTTTTTATTACGTTTTCTTTTTTAAAACTAACATTATACTTTTTCAGAGAATCGATATCAGATCCAAAATCGAAAAAATTTAAGAACATAAAAAATTCATCACTGTCATTATTTTTGAAATACTGCACATTATAGCTGTAATTTGTTTGACCTTCTAAGTTATCGGTACAGTTAGTTATGACCCCACTCTTATGTGTTTAATTCTCATTTAAGGAAGTTGTAAGTAATGTTGCGCTTTTTTTCCATGCAAAACAGTTTTATGATATTTGGAAAACCACGGAGAGCACACACACTTTGATGGATTACTTGGCCAACACTTAGACCAAGATGAGTATTTTCCAACATATAAAACATAAATAATGTTTTTAGCAGTAACATACATATCATAATGAATACACTTTTTACCCGGCAGTGGTCCTGCGGGACACACAGATCACGAAATTGTTAATTCTGGCAAAACTGTTTATTTGTTACCAAAGAAAAATTGAAAAGTCCTTGAAAGTAGGTAAGTAAACTTACTCTTAATTAAATTATTCACTGGAATAACGATTTGTATCGTGTACAATAAAATAATTATAAAAAAAAAAGATTGGGGTGACTCAATAACCCCGCTCGACCATATCGAGTGCGCGCCTGCTTCCAGGTTAAAACATGTTGAAGTCTTTTCGCTTTAAATATTAAAAATAATACAATTATTCTTCATCGGAATTTTATATTATTGTTCATTATTTAACATCAATTATAAATGCTAATTCTGTGAGGCTTAAAAATAAAATTCACTTAAAACTAATTATAATTTGAGCAATCATTTAAAAAAAAACATTTTACATTTTCGTAAACATTGTTATGCACTTGGCTTTACTCTCCTTACAATACAGCTATTATATCAAGAATGTTTTATTTTCTTGTAAATGAACTCCTGCAAAGAGCGGGTGCTTCGGCCGGCATACTTTTAATGTATCAGTGCTGCACAGAGTATTTTATAACTAATTAATTAATACTAAATTAAGAACAAGTTTAATAAGTATTAACGACTTCCATGGGCTTGTCTTGCAAAGCAAAATTTTTATAAGGAATGCATATGATTAGAAATTGACCCTCTGAGTTATTTTTCTATATTTAGCAGATATCCATATTTTGTCTTCTAAGCAGCCACCGCATTTTGCAATATGTTCAATTTAAAAATTAGAGAAAGGAAAAATAACATAATAATTATCCTATTACTTACTTAATTAATTTTTTTTGCATAAAAGTAGTATTCAAAATTTAATACTTAAGTTATTAATTTGTATGGTTTATAATTAAGATTTCATATTGTAGCTTTAGCGTCAAAGTGCATTATTATGGCATTTAGTGCATTATTAATGTATAAGGGGGGCGCGATAAAAATTGTGATTGTAAAGGGGGGCGCCAGTATTGAAAGTTTGAGAAGCACTGTTCTAAAGTCAACAAATTAATTGCATATTTTCCTCAATTAAAGTAAAATTTGTTATAAATCACATTTGTGTCAACAAATTCACAAGATCCCATTTTCCACAAAAGAGCTTGTTATTTCCTACCCAAAACAGCTCTCAAAAACAAACCGATGATAAACCCTCTCTCAATGCATTCTTTCGGAAAAATGATTTAACTTTATGATTTAACCTTCTGAAATTATGTACATTTTTGTGAATTTTCACACCCTTATACCTTCGCAAAAGTTTTAAATTAAAGTAGATATAAATCTTCATTTTAGATGTTACGCTATTCAAAGAAAGCAAAGTCTTCTATTGTTCTGCTGCCATTCGGGCTAATTACGAGTGCCTCCAGATCACACCCATTCTTTACTTCTGTGTGTAGACGCGTTACAATTACTTGAAAGACAATGCCTTTAGAAACTCTTTATTTCGTTTTAATTCGAGCGAGTAATTACATAGTTCATCGCTCTGAACTTGGATATGAAGACATTTATTTTCTTGCTAGAAAGGGTTTCGTAATTTATGAATATTTTGAATGTGTCTGAAAGAAATGAGAGAGATTCTGTGTTTGATAACGTTTTAAGAACCATGAGTTGAATGGCTTTTGTATTTTTATGTTTCGATGGATATTAGTTTATGGAATCAATAGTTGAGTTAAGGTCACATTGGAAAGGCTTGTTGCCAGTGGCGCACACAATGGGGGGGATGGGGTCCGGACCCTCCCCCCCAAAACCCTTGGTTTTTTATCCGATTGGTTATAATTCTAAGTTTATAGTACGCAAAATTTAATTAAGTATTTGTTATTAATGATTAATTTTATTAATTAAAGCTAATTATTTATTCAATAATTAGTTTTTTACTGTGTTTTGTTCCCGAAAATCAACAAAATCAAACGGAGCATGATACAAGAAAGGTGAACTTTCGTCCCCCCTTGAAAAATTCCTGTGAGCGCTACTGCTTGTTACTATTAGACATTTGTAATAATATATTAAATAGCATTTAATTTTGTAAAAAAATGAGCATTTTTTGGAAAAAGTAATTAAAATGTACTTTATTTAATTACAAACAAAAACTACATGTTTCAATAAAAGATAAAACGTTTTAAAAAGAGCATATTTGTTTAATAGAAGGATTGTGTCCTCCATTATTATGCAAAACTGATATTTTGAAGACATTAAAAAACATATCAAACAACAAGCAAAAAAGTTTTTTTTTCAAAAATCATGAGTTTAAAAGATGAATAAAAACAGATTTTTTCACCACGAAATATTTTCTTAGTTTATTTGATGTTGTAATGAATCGAGTAGATATGTATAGTATTTGAAATTACAAAAAAATAACACTTATCTTTCAAGTATGGGAACTGAATATTTTTTTCTACTGATATAAAGCTATGGGCATTTTAATGAAACTTATCAAATAATGCTTAAATTTTATTTTTCTGTGATTCCTTAATGTAAATCCTTTAATTTTATTATCATCCTATATTTTTACAAGTCTTTTTCAAACTACATTATCAATGAACATTATCAAACTAAATAAATCAAAATATATTATTGTTTGCAAATGATTTTAAATAACACTACAATAAAAATAAAAAATAATCTTCAAAAAAGACGGGGGATATCTTTAATTACTTTATCATAAAACGATTCATAAATTTTGTACAGATTTTTATCTCTTAGAAATATTTTACCGTCAGTTGTATACATTATTAAAATAAATCCTGCACAATACAATGTTCTCTAAAGGCAAGGTCTTTTTTCAATTACTACTATTAATTCATGCTCCCTCTGTAAATATATAAATATATATACTTCACTTCCAAAAGTTTAGCACGGAGAGGAAAATGCTAATTTCCGGAAGCCAATCAGTATTGAAGAGGTTGCAATTCGCTGTAGAGGTAGACGGAAGTAAGGTAACCGCCAATCGTGCTTTTATATAAAAAAACTAGCCGTTACCCACCCGCTTCACTGGGTATTTCACTATGTTGTATATATGTATACTGTTTACATATATATTAATTATTGATATTTAGCATTAAGAATTCGATTGTATTGAAAAATATATTTATAGCTGTTACACTCTCGCCCCTTGATATAAGAACATAAATTATAATATCTAATTTCTATTTATATCTAAAATAGAAGGAGAAAGATTTTTTTCGCTCACTTAACCTAATAATCAAGTGGATTTCCACCAAAGCAAATTTCAGTGGATCTCTACTCCATAAAATAAACATGCGTGCTAAATTTCAAGTCTAAATCTAACAGAGCAAAAACGGAATTTTTATCATCAATACCTTGTTGACAGTATTCTTAGCGGATTCCAATTCAACAAAAGAAGCATGCAAACCAAATTTTATTATTATAGTCTTAACAGTTCAAAAACGGGAATTTTGTCTATCAATACGCCCCAATAACTCTCCCCGCTTCCCCCTGGAGTTGATTTCCATAAAATCCATCCTTAGTGGAACTCTATTCAACTAAAGAAAAGTGTTCAACAAATTTCAAGTAAATGAGTTAAATTCAAAAACAGGAAATTTTTCTATAACGCGCATTAATCCCCGCAACCCCACTCCTTTGGGGGTTCATTTTCGCAAAAATCTTTGTAGAAGGAACTTTATTCCATAAACGGAACATAACTTCTAATTTTCAAGCAGGTGGTTGTATTAGTTGAAAAGCGGAAATATTTATCAATTATGCCCCTTAATCCCCCACAGTGCCCATTGGGGATCAATTTCCCCCAAAACTTTTGTATCGGATCTCTACACCATGAAAGGAATTCGCGTACCAAATTTTAAGACTGTACGTTTAATAGTTTAAAAATGGAAATAATTATCTATAACGCCCTATAAGCCCCCGCAACGCCACTTAGGAAACGATTTTCACAAAACCCATCTTATGACAGGTCTCTACTCAGTGAGTGGAATCTGCTTACTCAAAATCAAGATTTTACGTCTAATAGTTTAAAAAAGGAGTTAATTGCCTATATATAACGCCCCTTAATTCTCCACAACGCCACTTGGGGTCAATTTTCACAAAACCCATTTTGTAGCGGATCTGTACTCCTTGAAAGGAATCCGCTTACCAAATTTCAAGACTGTACGTCTAATAGTTTAAAAATGGAAATAATTATGTATTACGCCCCTTGTGCCCCCGCAACGCCACTTAGGGAACGATTTTCACAAAACCCTTCTTATAGCGGATCTCTACTTAATGAATGGAATTAGCTTACTAAATTTCGAGATTTTACGTCTAATAGTTTAAAAAAGGAGTTAATTGCCTATAACGCCACTTAAATCTCTACAACGCCACTTGTGAGTCAATTTTGACAAAACCCATTCTGTTGGGGATCTGCACTCTATGAAAGGAACCCGCTTACCAAATTTCAAGACTGTACGTCTAATAGGTTAAAAATGGAAATAATTATGTATAACGCCCCTTAAGCGCCCTCAACCCCCTTGGAGGTCGATTTTCGTAAATATCATTATGTAGGGAATCTGTACTTTATGAAAGAAATCTGTGTACCAAGTTTTACGACTGTACATCTAATAGTTTAGTAATGGAAATAATTATCTATAACGCCCCTTAAACCCCCGTAAGCCCCTTAGGTTTCGAACTTTGCAAAATCCGTTCTTAGCTGACGTCTACTCCATAAAGGGAACCTACCTACCAAATTTCAAGTCTTTAGGTTTAATAGTTCCGGAGATATCGTGATTAGTCAGTGATTCAGTGAGTCAATGAGTCAGTCAGTGAGTGAGTCGCTTTTCTCCTTTATATATATATAGACATGCAAAAACGGCAGTCTTATAAGCCAGTTTTATGAAGGGTTACAGAAGTTGATTGTAAATGCTGATAAAAGGTGTTTAAAACTTTCGTACAATTTGTTTTCAAGGCATACGTGTTTCTGTGACTTCCAGAAAACGAATGGAAGATTCTGAGCGCTGGCGTGCTCTGGGGCGCATTGAAGCAGGACAGTCGGTCACAGATGTTGCTTTTTTCTTCGGCGTTCTTGATTCTGTAACTTCACGTTTATGGAAACAATTCCAAACCACACAGACTGTTGTCCGATGTCCGTAAGGCGGTCACCCAAGGGTTACAACCCCCGCGAAAGATCGATGTATTGCTATTGTAGCCAAGCGGAATCGCAGAGCAACCTCCACCACACGTGTGACACTATGGTTACAGCGTCCATTGGTAGGCTATATCTGCAGTTACTGTACGCCGAAGATTACATATGAATGGACCGTTTGCTCGGGTACCTCAAGTTTTTGGTCCTCTATCCATCCAACCAAGGGGCACGATTAAAGTGGTGCCGGGAACATGGCAATTGGACTGTGTCTGACTGAGGCAATGTCATGTTTACTGATGAGGCAAGATTTGCTCTGGAGCCAGATGACAAGCGTATAAGGATATGACGTAAACAAGGAACACACAATCAGCCCCAAAACATCACCGAACATTACGCATTCCAATGCGGAAGCATTATGGTTTGGGCAGAGATTTCATTAGGATACCGCACCGACCTGCACATCTTTAAACGGGGTTATGTGACGGCTGTCCAGTATCGAGATGAAGTCCTAGAATCCATCGTGAGATTGTATGCTGCAGCAGTTGGTCCTACTTCTGTTTTAATGGACGATAACGCACGTCCCCATAGAGCTGACATTGTCGATGACTACCTGAAGAGTGAAGGGATTTCTCATATGGCGTGGCCAGCATATTCCCCCGACCTTAATCCCATTGAAAATCTTTGGGATGATCTCAACCATGCTGTATCTTCACGTTTCCCACCTCCAGCCACTCTTATTGAGCTGGAAACTGCTCTACATGAAGAATGGAAATTGCTAACTTCTGCGGTGGTTTGTAATGGTCTCTGGGGACCTCACTTTGAGAACTATAATGGTTAGGAGACGTAAAAAGAACCAGTAGCCATTTTTATAAATAACTTTCTTTATTTGAATAACTTTCTCAATTAAAATCGAAGACTTATTAACAAATGAATTATAATATTATGAGGTTTTAAATATAATATCTTTTAATTTAACTCAATTAATTAATAATCTAATTAATCAATTCATTAAATAACGATCACGCAGAATTTACCATGATAAGATCCCAGAATTATATTCAATAATGTTCTTAATGAACATTTAACTTTAATCTCACTTAAAACTTTAATGAGACTTTAAACTGATTTTATATTTACCACTGGAATCAATTCATGAGAACAAATTTTTCAACTACAATATTTCAATTCTCACTTAACTGCCAAATGTTTCAATATCAAACTGCTCTAACTTTATTATTTTTTGACATTAAATACTGAATCTAATCTGCATAATAAGGAATCCTGTCCGCTTTTTGAGTTGATTGGAAATAGGTAGGGGAATTAGATTTCCCTAAAAAGGTCGGTTCAGAAGGTTAGTGATAAAGTTCCGTATAGATTCGTCACAGGTTGACCACCTAATTGAAAGCATGGTCAGAAGGTGTAAACTTTGCATACAGATGAGGGGGGATCACATACCCTATTAATGTCCAGAATTTTATGTTTATTTTTTCACTTTATACATAGTTTAAGTCTCCAGTGTGACATTATCTGATAACTTACAAAAATTTAATACTGTTTTCATTTCTGTAGCTATAATAATGATTTTGTGTTTATGTATAAATATATATGTTATTACTACTCTGCCGATGCGCGTCTGCCTCTCTTGCGGTCCCAACGGATTCTGTCTAGTTCTGATGTTCCTTCCTTCGTCTCTCCTTTCCTCCGTCGGGGACATTGCCCTCTCTGGGGGGATGCTAAGGGGGCTTTCAATAGCGCCTTCAACTTCACAATCGGCCATCCTGAAAATGAGCTGACCACAGCGAAAGAAAATCCAAAATGTTGTAAGCAAACCTATAAAACAAAAATTGAAAACAGTGAAAAGAAAAAATAACAAGTGCGATGCTTTCCAGTACTTCACACAGGTGTTGTTTTTCTGGAAGCAGGTCGTCATTGCTGCTCAAAGCTATTCAAAAAAAAAAAGCTATAAAAAGGGAAAGAGAAAAAGTTCAGTTCGTTGTTTAAAGTTCTGTTCACAGAGAGTCACTGTGGGGGGTACTCAAATTGCAGTCGTAAAATCGTCAGGCGTCAGTGGTTGACCACCTCTTCCTGAAATCGACAGCTGTGGATGTAAGATGAGGACCTTCGTGTTGACCAACATTTTTAACTTCATTTCTGTCATGGGGTTTGACGGTCTTAATTAGGTAGGGTTCGCAGAACTTGGGTCGTAATTTGAGTTGTGTTCCGAACTGGGTTCTTCTGATCGTTACTGATTCGTGTTTTTTATATTTGTGTAGTTGTCTGCGTTTTTTAAAGAAATGGGCTTTACTCTTGTTTGGCTCTTTCAACTTCGTATCCAAAATAATGGAGTTTAGGAAATCAATCTGTTTAAGCAAATCGTTTTTCTCTTTGGCAAGGGCTTGATTCTCATCACTATCACTTGTTTTATTAGCATTTCTTCCACTAGACTTTAGCTTCTTAGTTTTTCGCTTGCTAGGCTTAATTTCTAGTTCTTTAGTTGACATCGATGTTTAGGATTATCGTTTGATTCCGTTAGTGCGTTTACGATGAGTAATTTTTCTGTTAACAATTTACATTGAATTTCTTTCTCAACAAGTCGCTTTTCTGTAATTTTAAGTGTTTCTTGTAAGCTATCGTACTTTTCTTCAAGTTTAACTAACTTGTCAACCTTTTCTAAATTTGATTCTTCTAATTTATGCAATTTATCTAACAACACCGTTTTTTCTAATGATAATGTAGATGTGTTACGTACGTGCATTTCTAAATTTTTACATTTATCGTCTGTATTTTTTAATTTTAGTTGTAATACTTCTAGGGCATTATCTTTTAATTCCGATTGGTTATGTGCCTTAGATACATTAATCAAATTAATAAAATGATCATTTTTCTTAGGTATTAATTCTATACCATTTGCAGTAATTTTAAATTCAGTTTGTTTTAAAACATCAATTCCAATAATTACATCAATAGTTGTTTGCAAATTGTCAATAACATAAATATCCGCAATAAATTTGTTATCTTCAATATTAATAGTAGTTTAAAAAGATCCAAAGGTTTTATTATCACTCTTACCGAAAGAAGTTAAATTTATTTTTGTAGGATTTAACGTCGGTCTTCCAAGAATTTGATAAACACTTTCGCGTGTTAAAGTAATAGTACTACCCGTATCAATAAGAGCATCAAAATCATATCCATTAATTTTAACAGTTTTACGCATTTCTGATGAGGAATTGATTTCATTAACAACTTCACTAAGAACCTCATTAACAACTTCATTTTTAAAATCAGGTTTTTTAAATACACACTGAGAGCTTTTATGACCAAATTGGTTACAATTAAAACATTTTAAACCTTTATTTTTATGGTAACATTCATTAGAAGTATGATTATATAATCCACAATTATAACAACGTATACGTACATTACTCTTATTAGCAGTAGCATCATTAAATTGACCTTTTTTATGAAACTTATTATCAGAACACATATTTTTATTAGATGCAGGAAAATCATACTGCTTAACATTTGTACGCTTATTTTTAATATCAATACTATAAGAACTATTTTGCATAAAAACCTTTTCATATATCTTTAACTTTTCTTTAAATTCTGAAATACTTTTACATAAATATAATATAAATTTATTATGGTTAGAATCAGGTATACCAGTTATACAATACATAATTAAGCTTTGATCGTCTAAACGAAAGTGTGCTTTTGAAGCAATTTCACGCATGGCCAAAAAATATTCAAATAGAGATTCCGTAGGGCGTAATTTCCGTTTTTGCATTTCCTTGTGGACGTCGTAAGAACAAAATAAATCTTCAAATTCTTCAATTATAATGCAGCTTTTAGAGAAATATACGTTAATATGTTATGGAGAGTTTGGATAAAAGTCTTTGCAGGACCTTGAAGCAAACGTTTAACACAAATAATTTTTTGCAAATCAGATATGTGTGGGATAAAAATAAAAAGTTTTCTTCTACGTCGCGAAAAAAGCTTTAACGCTGTAATTATCATTTCCCGTAAACGACCTCATAGTTGAAAAAAGGTCCTTTAACAAAAATGCATTCTCTTCGTTCCCTCTTTGGCTTTGATTTCGTTGTGTTTGAGGGAAGGGAACAAAAACATCCTGCGGAGAGGGCAAGTGAAAAATTGGCGGGGTGAGGGGTTGTTTATTCGCGTCGTTCGTAGATTCTAGCGAAAAGGGCGCCGAATCTTCGTCTTCGTCATCCGTCAATTGTTCGGTAAAATTATTTTTTAAAGATGCAAGATCTGATAAATTTTTAAATATATGCTCGCTTAATTCTTTGGCGCTTCCCGCGCAATTCAGTCCTAATATAGTGCATACGGTAATAAGTTCAGTTTTCGTAAAGTCCTTTAAAATTTTATCCTTTCGTGCTTCAATGTCGTAATTCTGTGGGAAACCGGCGAATTTTTTTAACTCTTTTCTAGAAGATTTACTGTAGGGTTCGTCATTAACAATTTTGTGCAGAAGTTGCACCGTTGAAGCAGGGGCCGTCTTTAATATGTTCGCAATAGCAGCAATTTCCTCTAGAAAGAGCATAGTAAGTAAATATCTTCAGAACAATAAAGGAGTAAATTGGAATGGACTCACCGTTGATGATTTCGTCGTTGTGGTTTGCGTTGCCGGTTTCGTCGTTGAAGCGTGCGTGGTCCACCAGTCTTGACTCGTTGTATTTTCTAGGGGTTTTTAATTTTAATTTAATTTGAGGCCGAGCTCCCAAATGTTATGTTGTTACTGGGATGAATTCGTAAACTGGGATTTGCCAGAATAATATGTTTATTTTTAAAACAAGAATAAAGAAAAGGGAGAATAACAATTAATGAATGGAGTGAAACATTTAAACGCGCGTCGTAGCCTAATTGGCTGTCATTATTTTTTAAGAGTTATTACTGCTCTGCCGATGCGCGTCTGCCTCTCTTGCGGTCCCAACGGATTCTGTCTAGTTCTGATGTTCCTTCCTTCGTCTCTCCTTTCCCCCGTCGGGGACATTGCCCTCTCTGGGAGGATGCTAAGGGGGCTTGCAATAGCGCCTTCAACTTCATATATATATATATATATATTGATATATATATATATATATATATATATATATCTATCTATATATATATATATATATATATTTATATATATATATATATATATATATATCTTGTTAAAAAAATTTTCAATCGTTAGTAAAATACTTTTTATTCATTAATTCAAGTTCAAATACATTTTTTTAAACTTGTAGTGGATGACACTTGATTTTAATACAGTTTTTTTTTGAAATATTAACTTATTAATTAAATTTAAAAAATGAATACATTGTAACAAGCAAAAGTAATAGTCTAACAGCATATCTAGGAACGATAATCGTTCGTTGTGTCCCTGTAGCCCAATAGAAAGCACATTGGGCTTCTAATCCAAAGGCCGTGGGTTCGAATTCCACCTGGGACAGCCTGGTTTCTGAGAATAATTTTTTTTTACTATTCTATTTTATTAGAATAATTAAATTTAATTAATGAGTAAATAGTAACAAACAAAAAATAATCCAACACCCTACATATAGAAAGGAAAATGGAAAATTTCAAGGAAAATCGCTTTATATTTAGTCACTGAATATTGTGAGTATGTCTTATGTATATACATATTTATATTAATCGTAATTACTTAATAAAAAGTAACTAAAACAAAAAAAAATTCGTTGATCTATGTAGGAATGGACTTTAATTTTTTTTTATATTACTTGTGTGTGTGTGTGTGTGTTTATTCAGCTTCTGTAACATTTTTATTATATACTAAAATGATGTCATTCATGTAGTTTTTCATTTCAACTCAAGTAATGAATGATAACGTTGCACTTATACAAGCAAAATTTACAATATAAACTGTATAAAAAAATATTTACTTTAGACACTCGTTCAAAACGTTCTTTTAGAAAACTAAAGAATTTTCCGACAAAATCTATTATCTCTAAGGCAAGTGACCCTATCCTTATCATTTAAGTAACTTGAGCCATTTGAAAATTTTAAATTCCTTTCAAAGACAACAGTTCAAATATTTCCATCCCGTCATTCTTTGATCTTTTACGTAGATGGACCAAAAGCTTCTATTTTTAGAGGAATAAATTCATTTTGTGTTAAAATTGCTCGTGAAGGACATCGCTTTCCACATGCCTGAATTTATTAAAGAAAATTGGGGCGGCGAGGAAAGTTGTTATGAAACTATCACGAGAAGTTGTCAGAGAAGGGATTACATGATCTCTCCTGCTGACACTCCCCACTTATGCTTCTCTGCACCGAGGAATCGTTTGTCCTCGATGGCCTCCGATATTAATAAAGTGAGTGGAAATCCCTCTTGTGTGAAAACTGGAGATGAGCTGTGCAAATTTCTGTAATTTCAGAAAAATGTCTGTTATGGAGAGTTGGACACGTACTTGTACATGAGTGACAATATGGAACTTGAAGGGCTATTATAGAACTAATAAAAAAACTACATAGAAATAAAATACAAATAATAATAGTAATATAAAGCTCCTTATTAATTGTTAATTAAGACGATCTTCGGTAAAAGTACGAGAGCTTGAACTAAATGCAAAGCACATTTTCAGACAGAAAAATTGCCTCAGTTTCTATGAAAATTTGCAATATTATAACTCATACCTTTGTTAACAATACAGTGTTTTTTTAAAAATGCCAAACTATTCCATGAATACTTTCTTTTTCGTTTTAATACGTGATGGCATAGCCCATTTAACATTACGGTATGGGAGAAAAAACGCGAAACACATTTTATACCAGAAAAAAGAATAAACTCGGTTAAAAACGGGAAGCATGATAAAAAATGTTGATCTCTAAAGGATAGTAAAGCCATAATATCATATTAATGATTCATTTCTTTTATATCTGAAAAAATATTTTAAATTCGGGTTCTATTCTGTAGCATTAACCGAAGATAGCCTTAAAGTAGTGTGTGGCGGCGTAGACAGCTTAACAGTGCTATTCGCGCTCATTCAAAAGATAGGTGGATACTAGTTTTGCCATTGATATTACTAAGATTAAGACTTTTTTTGTTTACTATTTTATGCAAAATTAATTGCAAAGATGCTAATGTTTTATAAAATGGGACAAATACATGTTGTAATTCATTATTTTTCTGATGAAGTTGCACTTTATTGTAAAAATTCAATTTTCTTAAAAATGATGTTTTTAAAATTACATTTATCTTTTTCTCAGAAAAGATTTCATGTTTGCACATGAAATTTTTCCCCTCATGTTACTGATATGTAACTATATATATTCATGTGAGTTTTTGGGGGATTTTCCCAAAATATTTGACTGGAGTCCATGTATCGTGACAAAAAATGTCAATTTTTTTTAAAAATGCATAGTGATATTTTTATGTTACATGTTTTTGAGAAAACTAAACAATACATTTTAAATATTTCAATTTGTTGCAAATATTAATGTTTATTTATTGTTCAGACAAGTTTTTAAGCTTTAATATCCAAAGTTATTACAATAAATGGTAACTAATTATAACTCAGATGTGGAATGCTTTTTGTCCTTGCGAGAAGCTTGCTGCATGCATAAAAATACACAAATTTCATGTTTAAAAACATAAAAACAGTTTTATTTTTTACTTTTTTAGAAATCACTTGTAAAGTTTAGAGAAAATTTTGAATTTTGAAACTTTTAAAAATTGTGTTTGCATGTGAACATACAAATCCATATCAAAACTTTCGCAAGGTTGTAAAATCATTATATTTATGATGTTATAAGGTCAAATTTGATATTTTTAATGCATTGAAGTTAAAAATTCTTCACAGATTGTTACATGATTCGTGAAAATTGATGCAAAATGCTGAAAAAAATCTCGTTGAACAAAAACTGAAAAATACTATATATATATATTTTCTAAACATTTTAAGACTTTTTTTTGTTTCCTCTTTTATGCTTAAAAAAATTAAGAAGACACTAATGTTTGATAAAATAGGGCAAATACATGTTTTAATTTATTATTTTTGTGATGAAGTGTCTTTTTACATTAAAAATACAATTTTCTCAAAATGATTGTTTTCAAACTGCATGTACCTTTTTCAAAGAAAATACTGAATAAAAGTACTTGCAATTTTTACTTCTCATAAATAATATGTAACTATATACAATAGAGCTACTTTTTTGGAGATTTTCCCAAAATATTTTGCTGAAAAGCAGTTATCGTTAAAAAATGACAATTTTCAAAAATTTCAAAGCGATACTTTTACGATGATTTTTTTTGAAAAAAGTAAACAATATATTTTAAATATTTTACCATTATTTAAATAAAAAAGCCTAATTAATATACAGACAAAATTTGAAGTTTTTATATTTAACAGTTTCTGAGAAACAGGTTCCTAAAATGGCTCAATTTAGCATTGTCGGTAAAGGTGGTACCGACTACTTTTAAGTTATCCGACTAGGTTGAAAAAGGGTTTTTTGACAAAAAGGTCGAATTTTTTTTATGATTGTAAAATCAAGCCCCAGCCTTTAAAATTCCAAAACAGTCTTTATTTTAATTTTACGTAAATTAGAACTCTAATTATAGCAATTTAAATAAGTCATAGTAGTTGAAAACGAAACCGGAAGTAATGTAATCTGGACCGGAAGTGATCTACATATGCAGTGTTTAATTATTATTTCCCTAAAATGAAGTTTCAAAAACCAAATTTTAATTATCTGCTTACTAAAAAAAAAGCCACAGTTTGCTAATAATTATTTCAAATAATTTTGTTGCAAACGATTGACAACGGCATTTTAAGACTCGCTATTCCGTGTTTGTTTACATTCGACGTTAGATTTACCACGCCTATTTTAATTCTTTTTTTTTCTCTATTTTGCTTTATTTTTAGAATTTAAATTATTTCAATTTAATCTTTAATTTATTTTACCTGAAATCATGGGTATATGTCGCTCATATCGTCCCCGTAAAAGAAAGTTTCATGGAAACCAAAATAAAAGCACTGGAACAGCTTCATCTAATGAAATTATGACCGCCAGTTCACTGAAGCTGCAGCAATGTAATGAGGTAAGTAATGAGGTAAGTAACATTTCAGAACATTTAACTGGAAACAGATTGATTGATATGGAAATTTTAATTGGTATTTTTTCCTTATTGTGTTGCCCAACAAAAATGTGTACAGCAGGAAGCCTTTATCTTGTAGAAGATTCAAGGTTTGGATTATCTTCAAACTTTTCTTTGCACTGCAAAAATTGCAGTTTCATATCGGCATTTTTTTTTTTTTGTACTTCTAAAAGTTAGACAAAATGAATGAACTCAATACTGTTTTGTTTATGGATTAAGATTGATTGGTAGAGGTGTTTCAGCAGGAAGAAAACTTTGTGCTGTTTTGAATCTACCTCCCTTTCTCTCAAAGCTTGCATTCCGCCAACAAGAAAAAAAAACTCCTCAGTGCTGTCAAAAATCTATACATGGTACTGTAAATTGTGGTGTTTCGGTGGATGGTACCTGGCAGCGTCGTGGTTTTTCTTCGCTAAATGGTTGTGTTAGTGCAATATCTGTTGATACTGGGAAAATTATTGACTTTGAAACTTTATCTCAGTTTTGTAGAAAATGTAATTCAAAGACGGAACAACAAAATGTGTGAAATTGCAGTGTAATCATCATAAAGGATCTTCATCCAGCATGGAACCGGTTGGGGCTTATCGTATTTTTGAGAGGTCGGAAGATCATAGAATGTTACGATACACTGACTATTATGGGGATGGGGATTCCAAAGCTTTTGATGCCGTGAAGGACATTTACGGGAAAGATTCTGTTACGAAACTAGAATGTATAGGGCATATTCAAAAAAGAGTTGGAACAAGGCTTCGAAAATTGAAAAGCAAGATATAAAGGATTCGGGGGGAAAGGTAAATTAACTGATGGTTTAATTAATAAGTTACAAAATTACTATGGGATTGCTATTCGAAGCAATATTGGGAATTTGGACAAAATGCAGTCTGCTGTTATTGCTGCCTTCTTTCATTGTTGCTCATCAAAACATCAGCCAAAACATGGACAGTGCCCTGTCGGAGATGAAAGTTGGTGTAAATTTCAACGGGCTAAAGCTTCAAATATTGTGTACCAGGATAAATCTTTGGGTCTGCCACAAAATATTGTTAACACGATAAAGCCTGTTTATATGGATTTGTGTGACAGAAATCTTTTAAAAAAATATTTACACGGAAAAACTCAGAATCCGAACGAAAGTTTTAATGCAATTTTGTGGCAGATATTACCAAAAGAAGTTTTCGTTGAGCATCAAACATTGCGTTTAGGAGCATATATTGCTGTTGTGCAGTTTAATAATGGCTTTCAGGGATTAATATCCATATTAAATGAAATGGGTATTGTTTCGGGGTATTATACTATACGGGGACAAAAAATCTTCGATAATGAGCGTATTGCAGACTCAAAACGTCACTCACTGCCAACAGCAAAAACCTGCAGAAGAAAACTTAGGGCCATTCGAAAAAAAAAGAAATATAAAAATTGAGGAAGAAGAAGGAATTACCTATAAAACTGGAGAATTTTAAGTTGTTTTTTTAATATTTACTTTATGTAACTTATAAGTATATTTTTTAAATGTGTTTTTTGAAAAATGAAATTTTCACGATAATTTTTGCACGAAAACTGGGATATCTCCAGAACAATTATATAAAATTCAATTAAATTTGCAACACACTTATGTTATAATCCCTTGAGAGTGTAGCAAACCGCAGTTTTTAAGATACTTACACTTGATAACATTTTATAGTCCTTTTTAGCATAGAATAAAGAGTAATTTTGACGAAAAATCATTAACGTGAAGTTCGAATGTTTATTAAATATTTATTTTTGAAAATATTTTTTAACCTGCGGTTTACGACACTTCAGGTGGATAAATAAATATATCAATGCAATTAAAATTACATGATGTCCAATATATATATTTTTTACGCTGTTTTTCCTGAAATTGAAATTTTTTTAAAACTTTTATTAAAATAATTTTTTTTTCACAGAAACAGAGGTGATGCATGGTATTTATTTCATAATTATAACTCTTTAGGCCTATTTATGTTCTTTAAAATAATAAAATTCTTCTGATAATCAATTTTGAAAAAATTGGTTTTCGAACCTAGTCGGGTGCCTTACTAACTGTACTCATGTTTTGATTCGACAGGACAGAATAAAGAGATCTCTTGTTCCTCCATCTAGCGGAACACATGTAGCTCTATCAACGACTCCTAAACTCTTCACCATTCAAGTTGGACCTCATAAGCAGACGATAAGCGTTGACAGATTGAAACCAGCGTTTCAGCTTTTTGAAGTAAAGCTAAATCACGTGAGATTTTCCGTTTGACCACACTGTGTTGGTGGCGCTGTAATGTCCCTTGCCACTTGTGAAGCGAAGTGAAGATACGAAGATCTTCATGTATATATACTTCGACTTTTGTGTATTACTTAACTTCTGCTGGCGCAGTCTAGATACCTCAGACTTAATAATCACCGTTATTACTTAACTTATTTACTTGTTGATGTTCGTGTTGCACTTAATAAACATTTAGTTTTAAGGTGTGTGTATTTATCTGTCTAAGCATTCGAAAGTATTTGTAAGTCCACACAGCGCTTCTCAAATTTTCAATATTCGCGACCAATATTCAATCATAATTTTCATAACGCCCCCCTCATACAATAAAAATTTAATGGATTTAATAACGTACTTTAACGCTAAAACTACAATACTACTTAAACCTCTTAAGTGCCACCGACGTATATAAACGTCTCGCTCAGCCAAAGCGTTGTTTTCCCCGGACGTATATGTACGTCTTTACGAAGTACGATCTTTTCCGTGCACTGCTATCCATAAAATTATTCCGAAGGCGTTGAAATGTATTAAAAGGACCTGGACAGTGTTTTCGAAGGATTTACTTATTTCAGAGAATTTGCTTATTTATTCCTTCCGCCAATGCATCCCATACGCACGCCTGCGTGGAAAAGGGTGGCATTGGGAAGCGAATCGCGTCACTTTTAATCGGCAGTTAAGGGATTCATTATAAACCGTACAAATTATCGAGATAAGTGTTGATTTTTGTGTATAATTTTATATATGACAATACCATGGGGGTTCACTGGTAATTGTTTAACTCTTTCATACCTTAGTATTTTTAAACTAATTACAAAATACATTGTGTATTGCTGATGCATTTATAAGTGTAATATATCAGTGTAAGTGTGTATTTTATTTTTTATTATGTCATAATATATTTTGTCTGTTTACTTTCAGTAAATTAATAACTTTTTAAAATAATCTTCTGTTTTCGACTTTTCAATATGCTCACGCCCCCCTCGTAGAGTTGTCACGCCACCGAGGGGGGGCACGCCCCACAGTTTGAGAGACGCTGTTGAAGTCGTAATGTGAGCTTACGTGAAGGTTCTTATCGTCGGATCTCGCTGTTTTGAGCCATGGTAGGTGCCGATGATACTACCTATAAACTGATACCCTACGCTCTGAAAGCCTCTACACCAACGTGGTAAACTTGAACCTCGATGTATCTAACGTGAACCAACACATCTACACTATGAATCTTCAATTACGCCAGGATCTGAGTAGCTGAGGTAGCCTGGTGGATTCGTTGCCGGGGTGTTATGAGTTCGAGACCCAGAGCCACTGTAAAACCGCCGTGTAGTGGAAGCTGATGTACGTTAAGTCTTTCGTGGCTCAATTGGCGTAGTATGGAAATTCAGAGGGAAGAGTGCGATGTTAATAAACCCTCCGTCACTCATTTCTCTAATATTCATAAAAATTATGCATGTGAGGATTAAATATCTGAGCCTATTGCAATGTATAACCTTCAGTCTTGAGTGTGGTGATTTCTGTATCCGAATTACAACGCCATTCAGTCTTTTTAGGACTGTGTACAGACTTTCCCAGTCGGTCTGCAACCTCGAAGACAGTCCTTTGCGACGTTTCTGATTTCATAACCACTCGTTGCTGCCTTCATGGAAGTCATGTCCGGTTGTTCTTGCATAGTATTGGGTCTTTATCTTCTCTGAAGCCGTGCCGATTATATCCCTGGCCAGATGATGCATTTTCTCCATCCGTGCCTGGAGTTTCTCGACATACTCCTCAGGTGTCAAGGGAGAATCTGGTGGCCGGCTGATCAAGAGATCTGCAGGCAGATGAAGAGCATCTGGGAGGGGAGTAGTCCGTGGTCTCGTGAACGGCACTCCTGTAGGCAAGTGGGAAAAGAAGCTGCTTCTTGCCCCAGTCCTGTTGATTACTGTATACCAGGAGAGAAAGGCTATTCAGGATGGACCAATTGAACCTCTCTACCATGCCGTCAGACTGAGGATGTAAAGCAGTTGTACGGGTTTTGTCGATGCTTAGTACCTCACACAGTCTCTTACAAACTGCAGAATTGAAATCCCTCCTTTGATCGGAGTGCAGTTGTAGAGGAACTCCGTATCTTGAGATCCAGTGTTGAACTGGAACCTCTGCAACAGACGGTGCCTCTTGGCCCAGAAAAGGAGAGACTTCAGGCCATTTAATAAAGTAGTCCATGACATCCAGGATGTTGTTGTTGTCATCTGATGATCTCGAAAGTGGGCCTAGAATGTCAAAAGCTATTCGTTATATACGCGCTCCCACATTATACAGTTACAGTATCTCTTGTGTGCGTTTTCAAGTATCTGTGCGTGCAGCACCGGGATCGCCTTTCTTCACGTCGCTCCACCCATTATGCCAGTTGAAGTACTCACGAACGTTTTGTAGGTTCTTCATAACGCCAACATGTTATCCAGTTGGACTGCCATGGAGTTCGTTAAGAACTGTCGATACTCTTGTCTTTGGGAGTATTAATTGCCATTTGAAAGCCTTTCCTGCGTCAGACTTCCATTTTCGATATAAAATACCATTCCTCAGATGGAGTCCCAAAGAGCCCAATAACGCTTCGTTGTAGGATAGAAAGGGGCGATGTCTTGCCAGCTGGGCTTTTCGTTAGACGAACCTTGTAATTCCAAAATTGGCTTTTTCTCAGGATCAGCCCGTTTTTCTTTCCAGACGCACTCGTCATTACACGGGTCTGATTCTGATGTTGATAGCGTTGTAACTTGGCGGGCTACCTACTGGATCTATTACGCCATTTTTTTTTTACTCTCGATGTGAATCTAATGTATGTTTTTTTTTGTTAACCATTGGAATAATGTATTTCTATAATCGAAACGAAAGAGACTGGAAATCAAATTAATTGCTTACATCAAGACAGAGAAAGAATTTCAGAAATAATTTATTAATTTCTAGAGAGAGAGAGAGTGTCTTAGTACTTTATCAATACACTCTATAAATTGAAATGTATTATTAAGTGGGGTAAAGTTATATATGTGTGGAAATAAACATCTTAACATTTCCGCGTTTTTCTTTATATATATACTTTTGCAGTTCACCAATCTGACCCAAAAGAGCGTTACTTATAGTAACGTGTATTAAGACAAACTTTTTTCCCAAGCAGACTCGAGATTATTGCGTTGCATTTCAATTTTGTTAAGCATGTAATGTGGACTTTCTGTGACGGTCTATCTTCCCTTTAGGTAAAAAGGAACTAAACATCTCTTTTACGAGAGCTACATTTAATAAGAATTTAGCTAGTAATTAAACTCATCTGACATTGCTTCCAAAATATCATCCCGCGAGGTATAGTTGAACGCTCAACATTCCAGTTGTCGATTGCTAAAAAATAAAGATAAATATTTAATTCCGTCGTTTGATATAAACAACTAAAAAGTGCAAAAGAGAACGGAAAAATATTCGGAAATTGTCCACAATCCTCAAGCGCCGGGGGCAACAACACAATTAATTACAGTTTTCTTTCTTTCAACGAACAACTAGAGGAAGCATCGGCTCCTTAACCCCAGATCGAAGTATAATGCGTCTCATTTCCTCTTGGTCATAAATCTTGAAAGACTACTCTAAGCTACTTGTGAACGATCGCTACTGAAGCTCAAACAACGTCCTAACAGTTTCTTTCCCGTGAAAACTTACAGATCTTTTTATTTATCTTTCCCCTGCCTTTTATTTATTTTACCCATGGAGGACTGAAGAGTCAAAAAAGACAATTTAACGTAAGGGACAATATGAAATGGACAATTTTCTTTGTGAGAATTTAAGCACTTTTCATCTATAAAATGTTTCTTCTTACTGAATTTATTCTTCCTTGTTGAACATTTCATATGAAATTCTACTGGAATTTATAAAAATTAGATTTTTTTACATTAGAATTAATTTAAAATGCAGAAGAATTTGGAATTCTTATGAGGATTGAAGAGGTCTTCGGTGTGAGGCATTTTTTTTTATTCTCTAAACTAGGAAAATTTCCTGATTTTTTCAGTCCACTCATTTGAAAGCGTTTTTTTTCGAATAGCTTTCATGAATAGGCATCTAAAATTAAAAACTTTGCATGGAAAGGAAGCTCTTTTAATTATACACATTTCTATACCCTATTTGTATAAATCGAATAATAAGTTCTTTTTTATTCGGGAAAACAGGAAATAAAACAAGCTAATTTGTCGAAAAATAGAAAAATAGACCTAGGAACACAATCTTTGCACGGAAAGGAAGCTCTTTGAATCGCGCGTTTTTCGAGAGGTCTCCGGTGTGAATCCAATCGGCAGTTTTTCGATGGAGATGTGCAAAGGTTTGGGAATAGGTGCCAGTTTAAATGTCCTCCTCGTCACTTGACCGTTTTTCAAAATTGTACGTTTCAGTTCCAAATGTCATTTTGTTGCTCCGCAATGTTACGTTAATAAACAATTAATCTATAGAGGGCATACTTTTCTGAGAAAAAGCAAGCTCCGTATATTGTCTCTTATAGTATAATACTAAACGGGTTTTGAACTTGCTCTTCAAATGATAATACAGATGTATTTTAAGTGCTTTTAAATTATAAGGGGACATGGTACAATTTACACAAAATTTTTAATTTAAGGATTCTCAAAATTTGTTTCGTTGCCTCTTATGTCTGTATAAAATGTAAAACAGAAAAGTGCTCAAAATTTCATAAAAAGCTGCCATTTAACTTTTTAAGGAATTTTCGATATGGGATGGAGGAACGTTTCGCGTTCCATTTCCCAAAGATGTCAAGCTTTTTTTTAAGGAAAAAACTTAAAATTTATGAAGTACATTTAAAATGCTACTCCTCCTACAAAAAATTACGTACACGCACGAAATTTGATTATTTACAAGTACGTCAAACTATGCATAACAAAAGTTGCCCTGGGTTTTGCGTTAAATTGATTGGTATTCGTACAATACTTCTTTTTATGATTGCTTATTGAAAATTCCTTAAAAAATGTATAAAATTCTGAGTTCAATTATTTTTAAAAAATAAATATTGCTTTGATTCAAAAATGCATACTAACTTTAGTTACATGTACTATTAGCAGCAGGTAAAAAAAATTCAAAGCATTAGACACAATAGAAAACAGACCTTATCATTTTAAATGAAAACAAACTAATTATTTTATCTTTCCGAGGTAATTAAGTTTAATGCTTTGAATTGCCATAGTGATGTGTAAAAAATATCATAATTCTGCGTTTTTTTTAAATTTAGAGCTTTCAAGTTTTGTGAGGTTACAGAAAAACATATAAAGAGTAATTTAGGCTAAAAAAATTAGATTTGATTTTTTGACCAAATTTTGTCAATTGAATCGTACTGTGTCCTCTTAAGATTGAATAAACGAAAAGATGTGTTACAACATCTCATATTTAAAAGAAAATTATCACCACTTCTCTCTCTCTCCTGTCTGAAAATGTATTTCAATTTTCAAACATACCTTTTGATGTTAGACCACGATAGTCTGAAAAAAATGGTTTCATCGCAAAATGTCTTTCATTTTGTTTTACCTAGTAACTAATTTTGATCTAAGTTAAGCCCATGGGATGTTTAAAAACAGGCATCTCTTAATGTTTCGCACTAAGAAAATAAGTTTTAATTATCTTTCCAAGTAGTGCTACTCTGATATAAATTCTAAAATTTTCCCCCAATACCAGAGCATTTCTTCATATTCCTGATGCATCTGTAACTCATTCCCTGTTCCATTGGCAAATCGATCGTTTTTTTCATACAGAGTACTTCCTTTTTTGATAAACAAGAAACTCTAGCCCGGTTTTGATCATTTTTAAGGCCAACTGAAAAAAATGTGAAGAAAATTTGTCTCTTTTTCGTTTTAAGGAGGGTTTCCTTTCGCAGAATAAGGAATCTTTAGCAGATAATGCGTTTTTAATATCAATTGTTTTTTTTTATTTTAAAATAGAACATAGAGACGAAAGTTGTATTTAATTTTTTTCTCCCTAAATTTAATTCTAAGCAATGCAATCTGATGAACATTTTAGTCTGAGTTTTTCCTGCCATACTTAATATGATCAAGATAACAACATTTTATTATTTAAAAACTATATATATATATATATATATATATATATATATATATATATATGGGAATCCGAATAAATCTTCGAATAAAAATCAGACTCTTCAGAAGGCGGGATTTTAGATTGGCGAGGTGGTTGTCTAGGAGTAAGTATTTAAGGGTGAGTGATGAATTAATTGAATCAAAGTCATTTAAACACAGATACTTCATTTAAGTAAAAAAGAATTTATTTAAAGTTAAAGGGAAATATTTACAAAAGAGAATATTTACAAAGAGAAAGACATGCAGGAATTAGGTTAATTGAAAGTTGAGTTATACCTTTAGAAGACGGGGAAATTAATTACCTTTCTGATGCTTGGACGTTAGGACTGGTATCGTGCCGGGCGCGAAATGCACTAAAAACGTGACGTGTTGAACCGGCTGTGGTTAGTAGGCCTCTGCCGAAAAATTATTCAAGACGGAGCTACGAAAGCTCACTAGACGGCGCTGCTTCGGAATGTAGTAATAAACAAAATTGCCATTAATGGTCCTCTGAAAAGGATATGATCAACCTTTTAACAAAATGTTTCAAAGGGAGAATCCTACAAAATCACCCTCTTCTGACAGAGCTGGTCTCTCAGCTCTTACAAAATGTTGAGAGCTAAAGTATTTTAAATATAAACTATTTTTAGTTACAATTATAAATTTGATGATTATTGGAATATGGATGCAATAAAAACAAATAATACGATTCTTAAAGATAATAAAATAAAATATTACAGATGAAAAGATGTATACCTAATATTCACAATTCCGGACCTAAAATAAAGGATATAAAAACAAAATATTCTATGTTGTGATCTACAATTAACTAAACCATGAAAAAAAATCCTTCGTATCAATAGACAGATAAAGAATAATACGAAAATATAATAAATGTTACAAGTGAATATAAAATGATTAATGGAAACGAGTGTGTGTGTGTTACCATAGAACATCTATTAATTTCTCAAGAGGGATATAATATGCGAAAAATTAAAAAGTAATAACTAATAGAAAAAAATCAATTAAGCATAAAAATGTTTCATCAAATCAGCTGAGATGGTGGTGGAGTTCGGTCCTTCGTGCTGACCAACCTTTTCCACTTCTGACACCACTCGACCATTTAAGTATTTGAAGAGTATACCGTGTCACTCAAAAAATTCTTCTGATTCTTGCTTCTCTGGAAGTGATTTCAATGTTTGGATGTTGTTATCTTCCTCTTGTGCTTTTTTAAGCTTTGAAGTTAATGGATCATCGCATATTATCATTACGGGAAATCGGCTAAGAGCATCAACATGCTTCATACGACTTCCAGCTCTGTGCTCTATTTCATAATCGAATTCTTCTAATTGAAGCGCCCATCTGGCTATGCGAGTAATTAGCTCCTTTTTTGCATAGTATTCTGAAATGCTGAACAGTCAGTTACTATTTTAAAGTGTTGTCCTAAAAGATAACCCTGAAACTTTTTTAATGCGTTGATAATTGCTAGTACCTCTAGTTCGTAGCTGCCATACTTTTCTTCTGCTGCATTTGTCTGTTTCGACATGTAGTAAACGGGATGTAACTTTCCATCTTCTGCTTCTAACAAAATTGAGCCGTACCCTTTTTTACAAGCGTCTGTGTGCAGTTCTGTTTTTCTTCCATACTTGTAAAGGTGCAAGATTGGGCATTCGGACATGATTTTCTTCAATTTTTCAAATGCTTCTTTTTGTTGAGTCCCGGAAAAAAAACAAAGAGGTTTTCTTTTCTTGTTAAATCGCTAAGTGGTTTAGCTATATTTGAATAATATTTGATGTACATGCGGAAATACCCAGTTAAACCAAGAAAACTTTGTACTTGTTTTATTGTTGTAGGTTCTGGAAATTTTCGGACAACTAGTGTATTCGTGGGAGATGGTTTAATAGTTCCGCTTTCTACAATGTGACCTAGAAATTCAATTTTCTTTTTTTAAGAATTGGCACTTCTTGAACTTAATTTCTAATCCGTATTTCTTTGCGACTTCGAAAATAGTTTTAAGTTTTTCTAGACCTTCCTGTTCGTTTTTCGCTGGAATGAAGAGATCATCTAAATAACTGATTACAATTCCTTTCCGAGTAAGGTCTCTAAATATACTTGATACGTAGCGTTGGAAAACTCCTGGACTTGTGCTTAGTCCGAAAGGAATGTTGTTGAATTCAAATTGTCCATCTGGGACGATAAAGGATGTATACTTTCTGCAATCTTCGTCAACATCGACGTGAAAGAAACCATTGCGTAAATCTAATGTAGAATAGACCTTTGTTTCTTGCAAAGTGTCTAAAACATCTTCGATGATAGGTAACGGAAATTTATCTTTCACAAGCTTCTGATTCAATTTTCTGTAGTCAATGCACATTCTCGAAGATCCATCTTTCTTTTTTACCATTACGATTGGATTTGCATATTCCGGAGAACTCGGACGTATAATGCCTTCGTTGAGCCATTTTTCTATTTAATTGTTTACTTCTTGTCTTTCTGTGAAAACTAGTCGACGAGGGGGTTGACAGACTGGTTCTTCGTCTTTTAGAATAATTCTCATTGTGACGTCAGTAGATGCTGTTTTTTCTGGCTTGTAGTCTTGAATTAACTTTTCAAGTTCCTTCTTGATTTGACGATTTTCAACAAGACGTAGGTCTAGTTCTTCTTGAAGATTTTCAGCAAATATTTGCATAAGCTGAGCATGATTCTCATATTTGTTGAATTTAACTCCTTCTTTAGTGAAACTTATCAATGCTTGTTCCAAAAGATCTAATCGAATAACTGCTTCGAATTTTATTTTATCAACCGGTACAACATGCCAAGTTAACGAGTAATTTTCATCATCTATTTTAAACTGATATTCAAAGGAACCGATAGTTGTCACTTGTGCTTCACCAATACCTGTGAGAAGCATCTTTCTCTTCGATAATTTTGTTGGATCCATTATTCTTCTGCTCGTGTTTTCTCGTATCATACTTACGGCACTACTACTGTCTATGAGCGCCGTGATTTTCACCTTTCCAAAAAATATCTCTTTAGTACGTAAACCTTCCTTAACGATGAGTGTGCAAGTTTCTTTTGGAGGTTCTTTGAATTTCTGTGATTTTGAACAGTTCGTCTGAGCATGCTTGGAAGTATTGTGATTTGAGTGTTTCTCGTAATTTTTGTTGTAATACCCTTTCTGCGCGCTGCTTTGATATCTTTGAACAGATTCGTACTTGGAAACAGAGGCTTCGTAATTTGTTGACGCTGGAAACTTCTTATCTTTCCTGTTATACTCGAAATTTCCCTGTGCCTCATACCTGTGATTCTTTTCTGTGAATTTGAATTCTTGTTTCTTTACAAATGGACTACTCGATTTTTGTTTCATATTCCTTTTAAAGTCTTCGAATTCTTCTAGTTTTTCTGCTTATTGAACAGGGGGAGTTCATATTTGCCCATTCATCAAGATAATATTCTTTAAATTCAAAAGGAGTTTTTCGTTTTAGTTGATCTGTTATCATTAGATCTGATAACTTGTCGAAAGTATCTATCTTCAATCCATCCGTAGAAGTAAGTATTTAACTCATGCTAAAAATCAATCCATGTTCTTTCACGTGCTTTTTGATGAGTGACAAATAGTTGTCGAAACTTTTCTGGAGTTAGTTTAAAGCGTTTCAGCAGTAAATCTTTAAAGTGTTCCTAAGAGTTGGCTTTATCGTCAGGCTCTCTCGCTATGATGTGAGATACTTCCGTCGGTAACAAGCCTAATAGATGAGAAACCCAGTTTTCTTGATCAATATTCAATCTCTGCGCTTCACGTTCAAATAATTTTAGATAAAGACTGATGTCTTCTTTCAAATCAAAACGATGTATAAACTTTGAAACTTCTTTGACGAGAAATTTAGAGTATCACTTTCTTTGGATGTATCAGCGCCTAACTTGGATTGTGTTTGAATTCTTAACTTTTCCAACTCAAATTCATCTTTGCGTTTTTGCTCATCTAACCTCAATTGTTCGAAGCGTAATCTTTCTTCTCGTTCTTCAATGCGTGATTTTTCTCTTTGCTCTTCAATGCGTAATTTTTCGTCTCGTTCTTCAATGCGTAATTTTTCTTTTTGTTCTTACTTTTTCTCCCTGGCTTTGCGATCCTCAACAATCGTTGAATGTATGTTTTTGGTCAGTTCTTCGTCATAATTTTCACTACCAATAATTAGATCTTTGAGTGTGGTGATGGTCATAGATTTATCGAATTCTAAATTTAATTCTGTGGCTAAGACAAATAAATCTTCGCGTCGACCTTTGCCTAGATACACCTTTTTAAAATTTAAATTTAATTTTAGATAGTAACCAAAGGAATAAACAAAATTGTCACGCGTTCAAACAAAAACAATGATGTTGCTATTGGTAATTCTCGTTTGCATTTACAAAAATTCTCAAGTTAAAATGATATTGTGTCAAAATACACTAAATATACATTAAAACATTCGAATTTTGTTCATTTAGAAATATTTTAAACCAGTAACGTGTAAAGACAACAGTGCGAGCTAAAATGCGTAAGGCTTAGTTTGAAATAGTCAAATTATTAATTTCAAATAAAAACAAAACTTTTTTTAAACCATTTGATGTATCAGTTATCTCATTTCTTTTTAACAAATACAAAAAGAATTTGAAAGAAAAATAAATTAATATAAATCTTGTTTAGAAACTGTGATTAAATTTATTGTGATATGAAAAAGAAGTTAATCATTTAAAATACTTTGCTGAAAAAAGCAAACAATTAGAAGTTAGTCACTATAAGAAAAATCTCATATATATTTTTTATTACACCAATAAAAATAAAATCTTTTTAGGATCTCATCAGCAAATTTTAAGAATAAACACATGTTTCAATAGAAAGCATAATAATTCTGTCAAAATGAACTCAAAATACTTATATATTGAATGATAAAATACACCATTAAAAATAATATCATGTATAATCTTTCATCAATTCTAAAAAAACATAGCATATTCTTTCAAAATATATTTCTGGAGTACTCGTAAAAATAATTAATTAGTAAACAGCTGCAAGAGAAATGTTACACTATATGAACCATCGAAATTACGATTGCATCGAAACTGCAAAATGTTTAGGAATAGAAAACATTAATTTCTTAGTTCAAGGTCGATGACGTAACCACCAAAGGAAACGAAAGCTTTTCGTACACACCTAAATGCAATTCAATTCGTTATTAAATTAGATACAAATAAAAAACTTGAATATTACGTACGACTTTCTTAATATTTTAAAAGATATACTTGTAGAAAATTTTAATTGATACGATTTCTATACACAAATAGAAAAATAGTATTTCAAAAAAACACACATATTTAAAAATATAAATTACTTCATGAAATCGACTACAGCAATTTTTTCCATGAGTAAATTGACGGTTGCTCACGTATTCTTTTCTGAAGATTCCCTCCCTTTTTTTTCTCCTGTCCCAAATAAAACGAAAAAAATACCTGATTCACTGGACGACGTGTTCATTGATAATCTTGAAATAGACACTGGACTTATGAAGCTCTTGAAGTTGTACTGTTGAAAATAACGTGTTTTCGGCGAGCGATCTTGTAAGATCTTGAGTTGTGACCCCGGGAGTCGTTTTATTCACCTAAATGTTAGTATGTTATGAGAGGCAATCCACACATTTTCGATTCAGACCGTTTGTAATTTAGGCGTGCAGCGAAAAATGGTTTTTTTAAAAGAAGAAGGTTAGGAGTTCATCAACTAATTATTTAGAGAAGATTTTCGAAATCAAATCCCGGGTGATCCCCCAATTATTTCTGTGGGAATCTGAATAAATCTTCGAATAAAAATCATATTCTTCAGAAGGCGGGATTTTAAATTGGTGAGGTGGTTGTCTAGGGGTAAGTATTTAAGGGTGAGGGATGTATTAATTGAATCAAAGTCATTTAAACACAGATACTTCATTTAAGTAAAAAAGAATTTATTTACAGTTAAAGGGAAATATTTACAAAAGGGGATATTTACAAAGAGAAAGACATGCAGGAATTAGTTTAATTGAAAGTTGAGTTATACCTTTAGAAGACGGGGAAATTAATTGCCTTTCTGATGCTTGGACGTTAGGACTGGTATCGCGCAGGGCGCGAAATGAACTAAAAACGTGAAATGTGTGAACCAGCGGTGGTTAGTAGGCCTCTGCCAAAAAATTATTCAAGCCGGAGCTACGAAAGCTCACTAGACGGCACTGCTTCGGAATGTAGTAATAAACAAAATTGACATTAATGGTCCTCTGAATAGGATATGACTCAACCTTTTAACAAAATGTTTCAAAGGGAAAATCCTACATATATATATATATATATATATATATATATATATATATATATATATATATACAGAGAGAGAGCATGTTTTTTCTTATTTCATTCATAATTTATTTAATATTTTTTTAACTATTGAATCAGGTTCGCTAAAATATTTTTTCCTAATGAATATTTTGAGATGGCTGTGAACCTTAGTGATATAGTTAAAACTGCGTTTGTCACGAAAAATGGTACATACGCCTTTTGCAGAATACGATTTGGCTTGTCAGGGGCGGCTCCCAATTTTCAGAAAGCAATAGATATAATTCTCAAACCCGTGATAGGCAAGTTTGTGAATGTTTATATGGACGATGCGATTATATCATCTCCATCATTCACTCAACATTTTCAGCATTTAAAAGTTTTTCGATTATTACATGTGGTGGGGTTAACCTTGAATAAGAACAAGTGTAAATTTGGTTGTAAAGAGTTAAAATATTTGGGTTTAATTATTAATAAGGAGGGAATTTAAACTGATGAAACAAAAGTTCAAGCTATAGTTGAAATGAAACCTCCGCGTAACTCCAAAGAGGTGTCAAAATTTTTAGTAATGTCCGAATGGTACGCAAAGTTTATTAAAAATTATGCCGATGTTTGCGAACCTCTTTATAAACTTAAAGGAAAATTAAAGAGATTTATATTTGGTCGATTGAGGCGCAGAAAGCATTTGACGCGGTCAAGGCGGCCATAACAAAAGCGCCAGTTTTAAAATTCACAGATTTCAAAAAACCTTTTGAGTTATTTACTTATGTAAGCTCAATAGGGGTAGGTGCGGTTCTAAACTAAGAGCAGAGACTAGTAGTATTTGCTTCTCGTACGTTTAGTGCTGCAGAGAGGAATTACACGGTAACAGAGAGAGAATCTTTAGCAGTGTTTTGGGCTCTGAATAGATTCAGAACGTATTTAGGTTCTTTGCCGATTAAGGTTATTACGGATCACGCTGCGTTACCGCATTTAATGAATGGTAAAAATTTGTCAAATAGAATGATTGATTGAATATTAACGTCACGCTGTTCAGCTACACGAGGGCTTTTGGCGACGGACCACGTAATTTTGAACCATGGTCAAGTGACGTGGACGACACCTGAGCTGGCACCCCCCTCTCCTATCTACCACACCACACCAACGGGAGGACGTTTCAGCTCTCGAAAGATTTAACGTGCATCGCTGCCCTACACGGCGGGTCTTTAGTGGTACTGGGCTCGAACCCGTGACAAAGCAAGCCACGGTCCGATACCTATACCACTCGGCTACCGCGGCCACGTCAAATAGAATGATCAGATGGGCATTAAAATTAGCAGAATTTAATATAGAATGGGAGCACCGTTCTGGTACTCAGAATACAGTAGCTGACGTTTTGTCGAGAAACCCAATTGAAAACATAATAGGAGAGAAAGTTAATTGTGCAATAATCAAGGATTTGATACTTTCGTCACGAGATCAGTTAATAAAAGAGCAAAGAACAGACCCAGAATTAGGTCATATCTATAGATATCTGGAAAACCCAGAAGATAGAGCTCGGTTAATGCGGCAATATGTGAGAATTGGTTCCGGGATTTTAGGCTAGTAGAAGGCTTGTTATTTTATGTGAAGTATGCAACGTTATTAGGAGAAATGCGAGTATACATCGCAAAATCTTTACTGAATGAAATAATGAGAGAACTTCACGACAAGCCATTAACAGGTCATTTTGGACGTTTAAAACTTATCATAAAATAAGAGATGTTTGTTATTTCCCGTATATGAGAAAATTTATTGATCAATATGTCTCTACATGTCATATGTGCCAAATTAATAATTATAAAAACGCGTTACCAGCTGGTCGGTTAATACCAATTGTATCAAATTATTCAAATGAAATAGTTACGCTAGTTTTGTTAGGTCCGTATTCTGTGTCGAAAATAAGACGCAACCAATATGTATTAGTAATTACGGATCATTTCAGCAAGTGGGATGAAAGCATACCCCTTAAAAAAGCCTCTTCTCGAGTTATAGCAGATAATTTTTTTGATAATTATATATCGCGTTTTGGAGCTCCAATAAAATTAATTAGTGATAACGTTCCCCAATTTATCTCCGATATTTTTGAGTATTTAAGTGAAAGATTAGGCATAAGGCATGTGAAGACTGTTGTTTATAGACCTCAAGCAAATAGAACCAAATGCGTAAATCGCGATCTTGTGCAAATGATTGCAAATTATGTGAATGATCAACATTATACATGGGACCAATTCTTACATGAGTTTGCTTATGCTATTCGTACGGCTGTAAACGAAACAAAGGGGAAAACCCCCGCGGAGTTGTTTTTAGGTCGAAAGTTAATTACGCATTTTCAGAAATTAGTGATGGTATCAGACGGAACGGAATTTGCAGTAGGAGATATTGAGAAATCGTTTGAGGAGGCTAGACGAAACACAAAAATTAAGCATGAAAAATAGGAGAAATATTATAATAGATGCAGGCGTGATGTGCAAATTAAGGTGAATGATTGGGTTTTGGTAGCAACACACCCTTTAAGTTATGCAACAAGAAAAGTGGTAGCTAAGTTTAAACCAAAATTTGAAAGTCCGTATAGAGTATTAGATGTAAAGAATAACAACGTATAGTGATATGGAAGGCAGGAAGAAGGTTAACGATTAATGTAGATCAGGTTAGAATATATCATTGTTGGAAATGTGACGAGACGGAGATAGGAACTGGTAGTTCCGATAACGGTAGTTTGCGCGATGAATCGAGTGGTTTTGACAGAGTACAACGGAGACGAAATGAGTCGCGAGATGATAAAAAGAAAGGGTCAGAAGTAAAGCGTGAGTTGGAGGAAAAAGAGTTAAGTTTTTTAGAAATGATCAAGGTGAGAAACACACAAATAAGACCAATAAGCGCGGACCACTTATCAGATCAATACCTAGTTCTTGGTCTGAGAAAGGTAGAATAATTAAAAAAGCGCAAAAATGAAAGGTTAGACTGTAAATGCTCAAATGAATCTAGGTCTGGACGACCAGAAAGGAAGGTTCAGAAGGGTTCAGAACATAGAGTGAATAAAAGAAATTTGTCGTCAAATGATACTAATAGTGTGTTGCCAAAATACAGAAAGAAAAGCCGAAGGGAAGAGATAGTAGCGCCCATCACAAGCGGATACAACCTTAGACCGAGAAAGGGAAAGGGAGTGGTTCCAGTTCGATCCAGAAAAGGCAGAGGAAAGAACAATAGCCCCTACATCGAGGAACGAACAAGATCAAGCAACAAGAATGCCAGACAAGGAGGTGATCAACTGCGGCAAGACCAGGAAAGGAGAGGAGCGTGTACGAAAAAGTATTTGTTTCTGGAGGTCTTGGTAGGAAACGCCAGCTACAAGTCATAAAAACCAGGTTGTGTATCGTTTCTTTTTATATTCTTTCGAACAAGTGGTCGGAAGAATTATTGCAATGAAGCAAGTCACGGTCGGATATTTAAAATTTAAGAAGCCAAGCAAAAGTGGACACTAAAATGAGTGTGTTTTTCTAGAAAAGAAAAATAAACTTTTGTCTTGTAAATTTTTTGTATAATTATGGAGAAAACAATTGCAAAAATGCATTTGTTTACTTCTGTTATGACTTCGCTAAGATGCGACAATTTCTTTGGTTGTTTGTTTTTATTGTTTTCTGAAAAATGTTTGTAATTGTATAATGTATGTATATGTGTTGTTATATTGTTTCATATTAATGTACATCTGGTTTTGGGGAACGCGGCGTAGATAGCATACTAACATAACATTTAATCAGCGCTACGCGATTTGAGGGGAAGTTTTTGAAAGAGACAGATGAAATATATGTATAGAAACTAGTTGCAATTTAAAAGTGATATGTACTGTATAAAAATTGTGAAATGTAATCATAAAGTGTAAAACTTTGTTTTTTCAATTTACTTAAGATATTTTTGTTTCAGGGTGGCAGACCCTGAAGTCTATAGGAAATTAATGAATGGTTTATCTTTTTTTATACAAAGAGCAGAGCAAATGAGAAGCTGTAAATAAGAAAAATTGTTTGAACTTAAGTAAACATTTAGGTAGAATTAAGTTAGTTAAGAGACGTGTGGGCCTCGTTTTTTCTACCATTTAAGTCATATATGGTTTTTCCCTGGCCCTGTAACTCAGATGGGACACGTCTATTTATTTTGTACATGTGAGAGTCTACCGCGATTATAATGCATAACTGTGAATGTTGGCCCAGTTAATTGAGTGAAATTTATTGAGGCTGTTGAGAATTCAAATTAAAGTGTGAAATATTAAAAATTGAACTTAAGATGAATAGTGAAAACTAAAATTTAAGTGGAGCATTAGAAATGAATGGTTAGAATGAATATTTAAAGTTAAAATTTAAAGCGTGGAAAGTTAGAAGTAGAAGAATAAAATTTATGCACGTAATTTTTTAAGGACCATTAAGACCCTCAAATAAATCACGTTTTGTTTCTTGGAGGGGTTTGTGACGTCTTACGCGTCTTTTCTTTAACAAGTCTTTTGGGTTCTTTGGGCAAGAATTAATGGCAACACTTTTCCAACCAAATCCAAGAAATGAGATGTGAATAAGAGATGCAAATAAACGGACTTTAAATATCGGATCTTAGAGTAAGCGGGATGGCAATGTAAAGGAATGTTAGACAATTGATGTGCGTTGTGGCAGTTGATGATTATTACAGTTCGTGTTTCACGATTGAATAAGTTGTGCGTGACGTGGATAAATATATTGGTGCTCGACTGGAAGGTAGCCGTAAAGCTGTATCCCATTACAGATAAAGACAAGTACTACTACAAGGTATAATAAAGTAGGATTGATTACTTAATATTAGAATCGAGGATTAGGCGGTTCGCGCTTATTGAGATTCGTCTGAATTGTGGATTAGGTCTTATTATAAATATATATATATATATATATATATATATATATATATATATATATATATATATATATTGTGTGTGTTGCATATTGCGTCATCGTAGATTCTCTCATATTAATTATTATAATTAAATTTGTTAAAGTTTTAAGTTGAATATCTTAATAAAGTCATATTAAGATAATGTTTGATCCTAGTTCTTTTACTGATCCTACACCTCTAGCTCACGCTGATGCTTCGAGAGATGTATTTCCAAGGGGAGGTGCATCACAACATTTTTCTTCAAATTTTTCGTCTGGAAAAGTGTATTCATAATCCTCTATGGTTTGATATTCAAACTACCAATATAAAGAGCATACATATTATTATTATTTTTCATGTTACCTAAATTCAAGACTGAATGCTTGAATTACTTATAGGTGTTTGATATAACGTAATACCAATACTAATTTAAAACTACCTTACACATAACAAATTTCGAACGAGCGACCACTTTAATTACCCTTAGCCTAATGGAACAGTTACCGAAATCAATTCCGTGGAAATGATCCTTCTCAGAATCCTTTGCAACGAATCTGTGTCCCGCCTCTTTTGATACCATCCGACAAGGAGTCACTGATCTGTATAATAGAGATGCGGAATATGTCGGACTCGTTGCTGGATGTTATTGAGTCCGGCGAGGCGTGTCCGGAAGCCTGTTCTGGAAGACCTTCAGGCAGCCAGAAGGGGAGGAGGAGCAATTTACAACACTGATTCTGTAATGAATAGAACTTGAATTATCTTAGATTTCGATCAGAGAATTGATGATTGCTCCTTATATTTCAAAATGGATAAAGGAAGATTAGTTTAAACAAGTAATATAAAAAAATTAAGTCAATTCTTACTTAGATCAACAAAGAAAAATTTTATTTTAGCTACTTTTTATTAAATAGTTACAACTAATATAAATATGTCTATACATAGGACTGAATCACAACATTAATTGGTAAATCATTTTTATTCATTATCATTAAAGTATCATATTGCCATTTAAAACAATCGTGTACATAAAATTTCAGCTTAAAACGTGAGAAAAAAAAACATTTTCAAGTTTCGACACAATTCACCAAAGGGTCGCTAAGACGCCAAAAATGATGCCAACGTGGTTGTATTTGTAATTCTTTAAATAAATAGATTTAATCAATTAATTTGTATTAATTATAATTAAAAAATGTATAGTCATCCAAAATGATTATATATATAAAATTTAAGCTCAATGGAGCGTTTTAAAATGTACTTTATGAACGATTGAAAATTCCGCTAAGATAAATAAATAAATATATAAAAAGTTTGAGTTATATACATATAATAGTATTAATTAAAAAAGAGGTACATAGTCGTTTCCATTGTCACACAATAGGATTAAAATTATCTCATTGAATCCACATTCATTTCCTGACATTGATTCAGAAAAATAGAACAGTAATCGAAGTTTATTTTTAGTATTATAATTTTTGTATTTAAAGATCATTTTTTCGTAATTTGAAGGAGGGTTTAAGACATTTAAATCCAATGTGTAAGATACATAATCGAACCTCTTTTTTTCGGTGTCTCGTTTTAGTGTAACACAATGCTATTTTGTACAAAATAGCTGAGACTGATTTTCATTCGAGACCTTTCGAATCCGGATTCAAATTTAGACACAACTTAAATTTTGAGTTACAACTTGCCTTTTTTTCCCACCTAAACACCTGTTTGGATGTTTTTCATTTTTCCTGTGTAAGGGGAATTTACTTTTGTTACATCTCTTTATAAATAAGTGAGTTAGTAAACAAATGTATTTGCTAAAATTTGAGTGATGTTATGGTCTAAAGGAACACCGTCAATTTCTAAAAATAATAATATTAAGTAAAAGAGACACTTTTTTTCGCTTAACAGGTTTCTTTATGAAAGGATTAAAACTTTTAGGGTTATAAATAAATGAATAAATTCAACATATTCATACCCAAATACCTTGTTATATACAATGGTGGTCAAAATTGTAGACACTTTTTTAAATTGTTAGGTTTTTTATATATATATATAAGTTTGTGCGCTTATAGAAAATTTTACGTAACACAAAACGCTAAGTATTTTATGCCATTTTAAAGGGAATGCCATACTGAATTCAATACAAGAAAAACAATTCAAATATTTGCGATGCATAAAAAGTTACGATGTAATAATTGTCGAGATATGCATTAAATACTGATGGTAGCAGTGAGTTATTAGATCTTAGTGAGGTTGGCTTTATTCTTTAGTACAACTTCTCATCAATGTCTCATAGAGCTGAAAATAGATTTAAGCTCTTCCTTAGTAATTACACGATGCCAGGAAACAATTATATTTTTAAATAGTTCTTTTTTATTTCATGGGTACCTCATTCAGACAAGAGTTTTCTAACGGTGCCACAAGTCTTCGATAGGATTGAGGTCATGACTGTTTCCTGGCCAATACAACAACTCAATGATCTTAGAATGGTATCAGTCTTTCAATTACTTTACTGTGTGACAAGGAGCAAAATCTTACTGAAAAATAAATGAAGCATTGTTGATAAATAGATCCCTGATGGAAGGAAGAAGTTTAGGTTCTAGAATGATGTCAATGCATTTTATGATGATTCAGTGTCTCATCCATGATATGAAATGGACCAATACCATCTGCTGATATTCATGACTAAGGGATAAAACTATGTTAGTACTTCATAGTTGCCTGGATGCACTCAGGATGTAGCATGTCTGCTATTTTACGTCTTACACATTTTAGGCTATCACTACCGAATAACGATATTTTAGTTTCGTCGCTCTATATAACTTGATACCAATAATCATTTGTCCAATTAATATTGCCCACTGTAGTCCCTTTGAGCGCCGCTGTAAATTGAGAGACGACTTTTTTCTTGTAATATATTCTACCTTTTAGTCTTACATCTGCTAATCTATTCCTGATTGTTTTTGAACTGACAGAAATACCAGAGCGTCATTCAGATCACTTCTGATGGATGTCCACGAGATTCTTTTATGTCTGAAACATACTATTTTTTTTCTTCTGTCATTGACAGATGTGGTGCACCTATTTTGGTAATTTCTTGCTTTTTTAAATTAAATTTGTCTCCTGACAACTTAAAGAAAACTCTCAGTCTCCAGATGTAGTCACTAAATTACCCACCTGTTATGAAATTTTAACAAAGGAAATACCACTTCTTGTCATGGATGTGTCCAATATACTCTTTTGTTTATGTCGTTGCTTTTTGACTGAATATTATAATAATAAACTAGAAAACAGTCCTGACCTCAATCCTATCGACGTCTTGCGGTACCGTTTGAAAACTCTTGTCCGAATGAGTGGCCCATGGAATAAAAAGGAACTAATTGAGGATACAATTGTTTCCTGTCATCATGTATTAAAAAAGAAGAGCTCAAAACTATTTTCAGGTCAATGAAACATCGATGGGAAGCTGTAATAAAGATTAAAGGAAACCTCACGAAGTTCTGATAACTCGCTGCTATCATCAGTATCTAATGTATACCAAAAGTTATTACAGAATAAATTTTTATTCGCTGACAATATATGAATTTTGAATTGAATTCAGCATTAAATTATCTTTAAAATGACATAATATACTTAGCGTTTTGCGCAAAGTAAAATTTTCTATAAGCATATAAACTTAAAAAACCAACCAATTTAAAAAAGTGTCAACAATTATGGCCACCACTGTATATATAATAAGCTTGAATTGATTTATTTCAGGGTATTTAATTTATTCATCTTTCCTTTCTTATTTATTTATGATTTATATGAGAAAAGTAACTCCTCACTCACTCATCATGTGGTCTCTGAAGCAATTAAGATGGCCGCGGTAGCCTAATGGCTGGCATGTCATGAGTTCGAGCCCAGTACCACAGAAGATCCACCGTGTAGGGTAGCCATGCACGTTAAATCTGTCAAAAGCTCAAACTTCCTCCAGTTGGTGTGGTGTGGTATTTAGTAGAAAGGACGGTGCTAGCTCAGCTGTCGTCCTCGTCACTTGAGAATGGTTCAAAATGACGAGATTCGTCACCAAAAGCCCTCGAGTAGCTGAACAGTGCGACGCACAGTGGGCAGTTTTCCCAATCTGGGACTCGGAAAGTCCAAAAATGAAATTGCGCGAAATAAAAAAACAACTCACAATTTATAGTCCTCATATATTCCCTAGCCATGAGGTAAACAGTTTTCGCTAGTACGCCAAAGGAAATATTCTACAATCAGCGGTTTAGATCGGGTTTCTTTTTAATAGAAGAAACACTTGCGAGCGTCATTTTCTAGTAAGAAGTTCAATCGTCTCGTCTGAAAAAGAATTTTCAGATTTTAGATTTTTTTTAATTATATGCCATGGATAAGTAATTGCTTGCTTTGACTTTCAAATTAGGTTCAAGTTTAATTAAAAATTGTAAAAACATAACATTTAGCACAGCATGTAACTCCTACTAACATATGCCGGTTTTTTGTGTTTATTGGGGTAAAACTTTTGGGATTGACACTGATTGATCACAGTAACACTTAAATAACATAGAGTAGAGATATAGTCCTTTAATTTAATACCAAATTTAGCCGCTACTACCTGCTACTTCCTAAGTTATTATTTTTTTTCAGCGTTGGCCGATGGTATTACTCGACATGCCTTATTCAGTGTGTGAAATGAAGAGCAAGATCCCAAGCGCAAAATTGATGCTGTTTTCAGTTTAGTTAAGAGTACAACGGACTTTGATAAATATGAGAACCAGCAGCAGTTCAAATTTAGAAAAATTGTTAAAAATTTCTGCTCGTTTGTAGGGAAAAAATGGATGAGGTGCCATGAAAAGTTCTCCTCCAAGGCGAATGATGCGTGGTTTTAGGGGAGTAAGATTTATAGTATATTTTATTATTTTTTTAACAAACATATATATCTAATAATTTAGTGTGGTATTTTATGTTTATTTAAGCTTATAATAATTATTTTTTAGAATTATAAACTTTAGAATGGTTTTTCTCAGTTTGTGTTTTTTTTTCGCATTCAGAATACTACTTCTTCCACAATTATTTACCAATCACTTCTATTTTTTCTCCTGTTTCTTATATGTAATGCATGTAACAAAATTAGGGATCCATTTTTCTGCAAATGGAATACTTCTTTTTTAAAAAAAATTGAAATGTGGGAAATATTAGGCTTTTTTAGTTGAATTTTAGCATATATATATATATAAATATATCAACATTATATTATGCTTTTTCTCCAAAACTAATTATAGTATTGTAAAATCGATCCCTAAAAGTGTTTAAAACATCCTCAGAAATATTACAAATATTTCATGTCAAATTTTTTAAAAGAAATTAAATTTGTAAAATTATCTGAATAATATGTGCACAATTTTATCTCGTATCATTTTCTTAAATAAACATTATATATAATGCTAAAATGTAATTTTTAAATACATAAATAAAAAAAATGTTCAAAGGGTTTCGAGTCCTTTTAAACACTACCTATTATACTTTATTGTATATATACAATGGTATGTTTTATTGTATTTGTATTTAAAATTTTATTTTTTTTACTTGCCACACTATTTCTTGTATATATTTTCCCACGTGTAAATTACGGCTTAATCTTTCTTTCACGAAGCACTTTTCCTCTTTCTCTCCGAAACATTTGACTTAGGCATTCTGACAAGAATTAATATAATAACTCAACGCAAGTAAAAGTCAAAAAAGCAAATTAACCGCCGAAAAAATCGCCATGTAGCAAACAATCTAAGAAAGTATTTCAAAAAAGCACGCTTTTACTGCGAGAGCTATTTTGTATACACAGCAGTAATGTCACTGCATCTCATACACCCGTTGATAGATGTTCCCGGGTCTGGTGGTAAAGGACCCCCAATAGGAAGGTGGGCAAGTTGACCAATCGGAGGTGAGCAAGCATCCAACTTTTACACGGATATGACGCAAGTCACGTTGTGTCCCAGCTCCCCCTTTTCCTCTCAACTCGCTATTCTGTCATCATGGTGACGATTCGGGGGGATGGTAGGGGGCGGGGAGACTACTTCTTTTCACTTTTTCACTGTTACCCAAAACTGGGCAAATTTCACCTTCACTCTCGAGCGCTAAGAAGTTTCCCTTCAAAAACAGAAAAGAATACCTAATTTACATTAATTACTATGATTTTTGATCATTAGATATAGTTATGAAGATTTTAAAGGCAAAATAATTTCCAAACGTCAGATTAAGAAAACTGCTCACTGTGCGACGCATTCACTGACTAAAGCAATTAGACCTGTTGACACCTGCGTAATGACGACTGAGCGTATGACGATGAGTGCGCTACTTGCCATCTGTATGTAACATTCGGCAGAAGTTGAATGACTTTCGGCAATCACTGACGTGGGTAATAACCTTCTTTTCTACGAAACCCACTATAACTTTCGTTGCTTTTTTTTTTGTTTTTAATAAAATTTTTCTCGAAAGACTTGGTCCGTCATATATTTAAAAATCGTGACACTCACGAACATTGTTTCGTCCAGTCGGCCCATGAGTCACGAACTTAAGCGCTATGGATATTTTTAAATTATATATATAAACAAAGTTAAAACTTCCTTAAAAGGAAGTCTTACTAGAATTGTAACCTTCATTTATAGCGTGTCCGAACATGTTGACATAACCGAACTGGAGATCAAATTTAAAAAAATTGACCACCTCCAGAGGAAAATTGAATTGAAAGAATTACTTTTTGGAATAGAAACCGTAAAACCAACAGAAGAAACAGAATTCGAAGAAGATTTATACAAATGTGAAACACGTCTGGATGATTTGGAAGTAAGAGATAAAAAAATGATTACCTATTAATGTATCATTGTCTGTGACTACAATTGAAAATAAATTAAAAGTAAAAAAACTTTTTTTAAAAATAAGCTTTTATTTAAATGCCCTAAAAAAGCAATAAATTAAACTTTTCTTTTAAAAATTTTTTTGCTATCAATTTATAACGTCATTATACAAGTTATGATATCAAAGCTTGTCGCGATATTTAAGTACACGTATTTTATTATTAAGTACACGTACTTAAACATTTTAAAAATTAAAATCAATCAGGTCAAGTTATTTAATTTGCTTATTTATCTACGCATGAAAATTTTGCGACAAGCTCTTATATCATAAATTGTGTAATGACGTTATAAGTTGATAGCAAAAAAATCTTAAAAAGAAAAGTTTATTCTATTCCTTTTGGAGCATATAAATAAAAGCTTGTTTTTAAAAAAGTTTTTTTTTTACTTTTAATTTATTTTTAACTTTTTAGTTATCGCTGGACAGGTTTCTCAGTCTATTCATCTCATTCAATGCATCGTTTTTGCAATGGCGTTTGCCGGTTAATTTTGAACAGTCTAGTTCAGGGGGTACTCAATTTTTTTTCCACCGGGGCAAGTACATATGATAAATATTTCACTCGAGCCACAAGAGGATAATGGGGGACAGGGATAAACACTGTACGACCAGAACAACATTGGACAAAGCAAAATTAATCAAAATATTAAAACTTTTTTTTTTTGCTTTTACTATAATACTATATTAAAAACGAAAAACACAATTTCTTTTTTAAATCCGTAATTTTAAACCAATTTTTTAAACCTTTGTGCAGAGTTTAAATAATACTATTGTACAAACGAAAAAAAGTTTCGTGTGATTATCTTTAAAAATAACGAAGTTTTTAAATGTTTTGTTCAAATTTTGAGTATTTTTTGAAAAATCGTAGAAAAAAAGGTTTCCGGTATTTTATTTTATAAATGACTGATACTAAAAGAGAAAAGCCTTGTATGGATTTCGCCTGTGGGTGATACCTTACTTCTAAGTTATCTTCGTGACCTAGAGGTGTGGGAGTGAATGAAGAACCAGGCGTTGCCATGCTCTTAAAATATCTTTATTAAGATCTTAACTTAAACACTAACAATGATAAAATTTATATTATAACTTAGCGGATATGAGGTGAGAAAACACACAATAAATATTACCAAATAAGCGCGACTTTGATCACTATATTCCCGCCTACTCCTATTTTCAACTTATACACAGTCCTAATAGATAACAGAAAAAATTATTCCTACCTTAATCTCTTGTTTAACTGCAATCCTCTCGTATCCTAAATATATTTTGTTTATCTCGCGTAGAATAGTATCCACCTTGACTTGATCACTCTGTCACGGATAGCTTCACACTCAATTAGGGCTTTCTTCTATTCCTTCAGTTCATGCACTTAAACTCAGAAAAGCATAATCACTTCCCAATAGGTCATACGCTTACGTTAAACTTCTGCTGTTTAAAAGGTTTCCAATTTGCATATTCAAGCTTCACTTCTGGATTTGGTTGGAACGATTTTGCCTTTTTCGGCACCAAAAAAGCCTAGAGGAGTTTTTAGGGGAAAACGCGATGAGCCCGTCACAGCCTGAACTTTTTAGTGCAGAATATTGATTCATTAACACGGAAAAAAATTCATACGGAATGATTAAGAAATCCTTTTCATGAAAATGCATTTTGGAAAAAAGTCGTAAGAAATAGAAAATTTCATTATTTTTTTTTAAGAATTACATCGTATAGCGACGAAATAAAGGATCTTTCTGATTATGTAAGTATTTTTGTCTCATTTGATAGAAAAAATAAAATGGGTTTTTAAAAAATGTCGAAAAAATCGGAACTTTTTTAAGCTCAATCCGATAAGATGCTAGGCAGAATAAAAAGTTAACAGGGGTAAAGGGTTTTTAATTAATATATTTTTAACTGATTGCGATATTGGAATATAAATGTTCAAAACATGCATTGTCATCCAAACTAAAAGTGCATACAAAATCCCAGCTCAATCGGTTGAAAGCGTCAGCTTCAAAATTGAGTTGCAAGATTCCACTCGAACATTTTACATTGCAAGTTAAATAAAAGCTTGTGTGTGTGTGTAAAAACAGGAAATAACTTGGAAATTTAAATTTGATCAAGAGAATTAATTTTCGAAGGGAAATTAAAGTGATTTAAAGTAAATTTAAAAACTACGAGCCCTCGGGAATCGTATCAGGGGCAATTCATTTGAAGTCAGCTTCTTTAATCTCTAGGCCACGAGGGCTCGTGGAAAGAGGTAAAGTAAGCTTCTAATATGGGTAAGAATTTTTAATTAATATCTTTTTAACTAATTGCGATATTGGAATATGAATAATCAAAACATGCATTGTCATCCAAACTAAACGTGAATGTAAAATTTCAGATCAATCGGTTGAAAGCATCAGCTTCAAAATTGAGTTGCAAGATTCCACCCGAACATTTTACATTGCAAGTTAAATAAAAGCTTTTTTAATAATATCAATCAAGTAATATAATCTGCTTTTTAAGAAAATTAAATTAAATATCTTTTCAGTGAGATTGACTTAAAAAGGATTCAATTTTTTACGCGCTATATTAGAGGAACTAAACTTAATCTCCGCGGTGCAACAACACTTACGGGTCAAGGCCTACCTCAGTCTATGCGATCTTGGGTCCTGAGCTGCATGGGCAGATGTTCCGGTCAGGTAGTCAGTTTGACTCCTGAGTTAAGTTCCCGTGCAAGCTTGATACTCATTTATCGACCCACTGAAGGGATGAAATTCAGAGTTAACCTTGTCCAGCCCGAGATTTGAACCTCGTTCCTGTGGTGTAAAAGCGCGAATCACTAACCACTCACCCACTGGGCTTTGAACAAGGTTGTCACAATAACTCTTTTTCTTTTCCTTTAATATTAACTCATATTTGACATTTTGGAGGATTAATCACATTTATAATCTGTCAAGGCGAAAGTCTTTTCATTGGTATGGGGTGAAAAATAAAAGACGAGTTGCAATTCGGGTGTCATCATCGTCACTTGACTGCGACTCACAATTACGAGGTCCTTCGACAATAACTCTATTATGACATCAGATAGAGAAGTAAACAAATACTCGTTCGTACCCCTTCCTTTCTTGCTTACGATTGCACTAGTTTCTTGTAAATTTATAAGTACTTGGCTTAACAAAATGCGGCCTTTGTACCAATAAACTTTAGTAAGTAACCAATGAATTCACTGATGAATTTCGAACAATTTCTCCGTGATTATATTTTTCGTTATGAAAAAAATGACCATCCATCTTTACACTACTCATTTTGTTAAAAGATTATTAGAAGGCAACTCGGAAACCTCTCTCTCTTTTTATACTGACAATGTTTAATTGGTTGTTTTCGATTACCTTTTCTCAAAATCTGTTATATGAACATGCTTGAAATTTTTCATACAATTAAAGTACACCTTTCTCATTATACTCAAATGAGTTTATAGCGAATTTTGAATTTTTTCATAATTAATAAAATATTTTATGAAACAGTGAAATTTTTCACGTATTTTTCACATAAAAAATTTCTAAAAAATTAATTTTTGAGTTTTTACAAAAAGCTCACTTCAGTATATATTAGCCATCATTATAAATACATCATAAGAAATTTACACACCTGTGAACAATAGTTTCTCAGAAATTATACATCAAACATCAAAAGTAACATTTTGAGATAAATTGACTTCAATGTATTAGTGAGACTTCTAATCGGCTAAGAAATAAAAAAATAAAAGGCTCAATTTATAATAAAAGATACATGTTTTGGTTTTTATCAGACGTTCAACTTGTAAGCAAAAACGAAGTAAATTGTTTACATTCTTGCCATTCAAATGGGCGTGGCCCAGTTTCAACGATTCTTTAAAAATAGTTTTTAAGGGCTTCTAATAACCCTGCGATTAAAGTAATGTATTTTCAGAAAGGTTAAAATCCTCCCATACAATTTGAAAATGTAAAAATCTCAATATGTCAAAAAAAAATTAGCTTTCCAACATCACATTTTAAATATGGTTCGTTCGCGGAACAGCTGGATTGAAAATATTTAAATCTAGATTTCCTTATATATTTTCGTCCAATCCTTTCTTTAAAAGTTAACAAAGAAGCTGAATGTAAATTTCATTTAACAACTTCGCGATCTAGACAAAGTCACCAGAGATATTACTTCTCTGTATTTCGTTCTAATTAAAGGTGGCAGGGATCATTCAGAATCAAGACATAAACCCTCCTACATCCCTTCCTTCTTAGCCACTTCACAATTAGTTACATGACAATGCTTCTTGGTGAAAATTATCTGGCGTATTTTAACTTTAAGGAATTGAATTGCGCGTGTCAGTTTGGATGTGGATATAAATGGATTAATCTTCTTTTATCAGAGGAAGATTTGAATGCATTAGGGAAAGAATTTGCTCTGTTTAAAGCGAAGTGCAGGTGGAATGTCAATGTTTAATATGTCTACAAGAGGTAATTAACACTCTGTAACAAGTAATGAATAAAATTTGAGGAATGTATATCTTTTCTAAGAAAACATAGACTGAATAAGTTTAGTTCAGGATATTATTAATCAAAGCATTATTAAAGCAATCGGTTTGATGCTGAGGAAAACCGAATAATACCGGATGTTTCTAAATGAATATCGGAGCTTTAATGCTTTATAGTATTTATTACATCTAACTTACAAATACAATAATTAAACAAATTTATCTACAAGCTTACAAATGTTCAATGTGAGACCCATTCGTCACACAGCACACATCAAGTCGATAAGCGAGTTCATCCCTAACTTTGTTCAGTGTGTCTGAGGTAATTCTAGCAACAGCTGCTTCAATCCTGTGTCTAAGTCTGGAAGGTCAGCTGGTAGCGGAGACGTACACACAATCTTTAATGAAACCCGACTGATAAAAATCACTTGGCGTCACATCGGGTGAACGTGGAGACCATACGAAACAAGCTTTATGATGAGGCCGTTAACGGGCAACCCATTGGTCGGGAAGAGTGATGTTCAACCAATCACGTACGAAGAGATGCCAGTGAGGCGGTGCACCATCTTGCTACCAAATAAAGTCATCTGATTCCCTGTCCTTCAATTAAGAAAATAGCCATAGTTATAAAGAATCAAGATAGCCAGAACCAGTTACATTTGATTCTCCGAAAACAAAAGGCCCATACACTTCCCACCAAGATATGGCACAAAAACATTCAATTTAGATGAGTCTCGTTGCAATTCTGGCCCCTCGCCAGTGTTTTCTCAGCTTCAGATGCGCGCATTCTGAGTGTCCACTGAGTTGTCCACAGGAACGCTCCTTGCACAGTAATCGTCCTTCACCTACGGAGCTTCTCTGATTCATTTGTTTGAACACTTTTTGTTATTAAACCAAACATACTTAAAGTAATTTTTTTAAAAAAATTAGTAAATTAATCTTTAAATTGTGTTTCATGTACATAAAACATAAGAGTAAATATTAGTTTACCTATTTAAAAAACAATTGCAAGTATATGATTATAGATGTATTTACTACGAACGCATTGCGATGAACATAAACATATTTATTTCATTGTAGCGAATTATAAGAGCCTTTTGTATTCGTATATTTATATTTGAAGTTATTTATTTTGGGCGTTAGGGAAAAAGGATGAGGATAAATTTTTACGATGCGCGCGCGCACACACCGTTGTCTAATATTTCAACATGCCACTTTTTTTGTGCTATAGACTGATATTTGGGGGGGATCATGCATAATAACTATTGTTATAAACCATATCCGCTGGGACGTATCCCACCTCTATAGCTTTTTGGCCAATATCTCGACACCCGAGCCTCACAGTCCATTAGGACCTGGCTCATTCGATCCCTCACTATGAGCTCTTCCAGTTATTATACCTTCATGTGTGTGTGTGTGCTCATAGGGCTATTTCTTCTATAGTTTTTAATTGTCTTAAACTTTTAAAATTTGTACAATATCTTGGCTCCTGTTCTAGTCTCGGACTTGAGATTTGAACCAAGTGTTCCACTCGTCGAGACCCATCCAGTTATCTGCTTCATTCCCATTGTGTACGCATGGAGAGGGCTTAAGCCCTAAAATATCATGCTCCCATGTTAATTATAGGGGGACTGGAAAAAATTTCACCCCCTAAGAAATTGAGCTTGGAACTTGGTTTTTGGAGGTCCGCCATATTTTCGTATTAGCGCGAGCTTTACGTGGAATTGGCCCCCTCCCCCTACAAGACTTCACCAGAAATAACTCGAATCTTATGACACCTTGGTCAACCGCACCGGCCGGATTCGATTGTTCTTCCTATGAGCATCCTAAATATATTTTTTCAGGACCATAGCCTCATTTCTTTACATATATTTAGCATTTTAATATTATTTTAAAGCTACGATTTTTTTTAAAATCCCGCATAGCTCCGAGGATTTTTGAGATTCGTTAAAGAAACTCGGACCATAGATTTTGCTCGTTGAGCTGTTTCATCTGTTATAACTCGTGTGTAGATAGTGGGCTTAGGGGGGCGTTATCACTAAAATTAGAATTCCCATGTTATTTCTATGGGGTTCGATCTTTTGATGACGTAACGATATTGCAGAGATAGAAGGATGGAACTTTGGGATCATCTATTACTCTGTGTATCGTTGGAATGTACGTTACCATTTACGTCACAGTTGTTCCCCTCCGAGGGGAGTTAATTGCGCTTTCCTTTTCCGAGCTAGCGCCGCCCCATTTGCAACTACAGCCTCCGGACCGGTTCTAATGGATTCCTCTTGCGTTTGCTCACAACCAGGTCCAGTTTTTAGTTTCTGGGTGCCCTGCTTCTGTTTTATTTAATTGTTTTAAATGTTTTAATTATATTAAAATGACCATAACTTGGAGGCTCTTCAGGCGGATGTGTTAATTTTCTCAGGAACGATTCTTCCCACCGAGACATTCAATATGAGGTCTCAGATGTCACATTCGGTTCACTTTATTTCCAGATACAGTCTGATACCCCCCATCATGTTATTGGTCCTATTGTCCCTGTGCGGGAGTGTTTGCATTTATTTAAATCGTGGTTATCTAAGGTTTGATTGGTCCGATTGACTGAAGGTTAGTACCGTTCAACTCTGCTCGAGACCGCCTTTCATCCTTGGCCCAGCTTGCCCTGCTAAAGACTTTTAGAAAAATTTTAATCTTGTTACGCCAAAGAAGTATAACTTCTTACGTGCGTACATAAGTACACACACACTTCTTTTTCTATTTTTGTGTTTGTTTTTTTTTAAAAAATTGTTTTGTTTATTTTGCTTTTTTTTGTTTCGTTTTCTTGAATTATTTAATTGTATTTTTATTATTATTTTTTTATCTTTCAATGTTTTTGTATTTTATGTTCTTTCGTTTTGTTTTATATTTTTGTTTGTTTTGTATTTTGTTTTTGGTTCAGTTTTTGTTCATTTTTTTTTAAGTTTTTTTTTTTAATTGAATTTTTGAAGTGATGCTTCTTAGCGCTCGAGAGTGAATGAGAAATTTACCCAGTTTTGCGTAACAGTGAAAAAGTGAAAGGAAGTAATCTCCCCGTCCCCCTCATCCCCCCGAACCGTCACCATGATGACAGGATAGCGAGTTGGGAGGAAAAGGGGGAGTGGGGCACAACGTGACTTGCGTCACATATCCGTGTAAAACGAATGATTTTTCACCTCCATTTGGTCAACTTGCCCTTCCTTCCTATTGGGGTTCCTTTACCCCCAGACCCGGGAACATTTATCAACGGTTGTATGAGATGCTGTGACATTACTGTGTAGACAAAATAGTTCTCGTAGTAAAAGCGTGCTTTTTTTAAATAGATTGTTTGCTACATGGCAATGTTTTCGGTGGCTAATTTGCTTTTTTGACTTTTACTTGCATTGAATTATTATATTAATTCTAGTCAGAATGTCTAAATCAAATGTTTCGGAGTGAAAGAGGAAAAGTGTGTGACAAACCTATACGGAACTTTATCACTAACCTTATGAGTCGTCTTTTTTAGGGAAATTTAATTCCCCTACCTATTTCCAATCAGCTCCAAAAAGAGGACAGGATTCTTTGTTATGCAGATTAGATAGAGTATTTAAGTCAAACGGAATAGTAAAGTAAAAAGCAGTAGGACAGAGAGGTTGAAGCAGAAAGGTATAATAGTGAAGTTAGATTTATTATTGAAGATTTCTAGGTGGATAAATTAATCTCAGGAAGAGTTGAGATTCAATGTGGTAAACATTGATTTATATTTAAAGTCTCATTAAAGCTTTATATTAGGAGTGAGATTAAAGTTAAATGTTCAATAGGAATATTATTGAATATAATTTTGGGATCTCTTATCGTGGTAATCTCTGCGTGATCTATATTCTAATTGTTAACTAATTGGATCATTAAATATTTAAGTTAATTTAAAGGAAAGTCCCTTTTAAACCTCATATAGCTAATTTGAATTATTTGTTATTAAAAGTCTTTGATTCTATTTGGGAAAGATAACCAAATAAAGTTATTTATAAAAATGGCTACTGGCTCTTATCTGACTCCAATTTATTCTCGTTCTCAAAGTGAGATCCAAGGGGATCCACACAAGTGTTTTGTGAAAGAAAGAAAAAAGAAAAACTAGTAGCAAGTCCACAGTCGAAAAAGTGACAAGAAAAAAAAAAAAAAAAAAAAAAAAACTCAGAAAAATATTGCAAATTTATGAAGTGCTACTGCGGAATCTCCATCAGAGTACATGAGAGAATATCGAGCACGAAAAAAAACACTGCAAAATACTCTCTTAATGCTCAGTTTAAGGGATGGGATGCTATTGAGACTCTTCTAATGACTGCACAGATTAATACGGACTTAATGAACCACCCTGTACCATTAACTGCAGAGTCCTCAACAATTCCAGTGTGTGTTGAAACTGATGCATGCAAATCAATAATAAATTCTATCTTACGTTACAAAGACTATGATTCCCATAAAAATACTCACAAAGATTTTCAAAACCGATTCATTGATAATCGTTCAATTGATACGGGCGTTCAATTTATGATATATTATGGTTTAGAGATGATTTGAGAACGGCTGTTGCTGAGCACAAAAATACTTAACAAAATATTTTACCGGAGATTAATTTAGAAGACACATTGAAGCATTCTACAATTACCGACAAAGTATTAATAGGAAAAGTATACGAAATTTATCAAAATATAATGGTTTTGTATACCCAGATATTCCAGGGCATCTTTCTACTTTGGATTTGGTATCAGAAAGGCTCATTTCACCACGAATTAGGCAATTGAGACATGCACTCGGTCAATTTGGAATATTAGGGTAAATAATCAATGTTCCCCAACGTCGCCAAAAAAGTTTCACTTCTATTGCGTGGCGTTCCACGCTCCATTTTTTTTGTTTTAGTTTCTTTTTGTAAATTTTGTGTTACGTGTTTTTTTAATGTATTTTTGTTTATTGTTTCTTTTTCTTTTGTAAATTTTGTGTTATGCATTTTGTATATATTTTTGTTTATTTTTTGTATGTATTTTTGTTTATTATTTGTATTATTTTTGTATATGTTTATTTTTTCTATATAGTAATTATATAGTTTTTCTGTTTGTATTTGTTTTGTGTTTGAGGTATATAATAAATATATACCGCCTTAATGTTTTTGTAATTTCTTTCGTTTATAATGATAGTGTCAATCTTAAGATAATTTCTCAAAAAAATAATAATAATAACTTTTAAAAAGTTACGAAATGTTTTTCTAAATGGTTTAAATTCAGCACTTTTTTGAGTCTTATTGAAATATACAATTTATTCAAGTAAAGGGTGATTCGCGCTTCTTTTCTAATGTATGGATGTTGTTTCGATTTATTTTTCAAAAATATTTATACATTTGAGAGTTAATGTAACAAAATTTTAGGTCTAAAAAAATTCACTAATTCAAAAATACAACAAAGAGAGATAGAAGTTACAAGCCATCCAATTTTTATCGATCTTTTCGTGTATTTCCTTCCTTTTCCACAACACATATATATCATCTATATAAATATAAATATTTCTCCTACAAGACACTTTCAGTTGGTCTTATTCTTAATTTGTCTTTGGCAACAATTTCATTTCAAAATTTCTCGGACTGAGGAAAGCCAATTACATAATAAATTAATAAATGGATTTAAACTTTTATTTTAACCATAGAACGTCCGGGATTTCAAAACCTTTAAAGGTCTACCGCTGTCATTTCGACACCGCGATATAAAATACATAAAATAACTGTTTTAACTAAATAATTGCAGGACTACAGTTCAATAGGGTTCAGTTTTACGAATTTTTAATATAATTTTATGTAGCTCTGTACTAGCTATCAAAAACACACTTAAATTGACGAATTTACATAAATTCAACATTGAGTATACAAGAGTCTACTCCAAACCGAAAACATAGCAAGGGGTCTATGAGACAAAAAAGTTTGGGAAACTTTGGTTTAATCTATATGTACAAATCTTAATTTACATACTCACATCTTCTTCTTCGGGGGATAGTTTATAACAGAATAAATTTTAAAGATCCAATATTTCTCAAGAGGATTAGTTGAAAGAACACGGATAGACCCGTCACACACCACAATCAAACGAAATATAAAAATTGCAAAAGCAATTAAAAAAATCTTTTTACCGCATTCAAACTTTTCTTTTTCCAATTTCTTCAAATATTTCACTTTTAAATCGACCACAGAAAAAGAAATGTCATTTTAAAAAATATATATTAGATTCTTCTATCTCTTTAAAATACCACTTAAAATCACAGTCTACTGCATCAGACAGTTCATAGAAAAGAACTGTTGGAAAAAACGTTTAATTATCTCCCTCCCTTTTTGAAATCTTTTACGAATGGCGATGAAGTTCCTGTTTCAAAACACTTACCATGGAATCATGGAAGAGGAACTCACTTCGAGACAAACTGTCCATCGGTCAGGAATTCATTAACCAAGTCTCGGGAAGCGTGAAGGCTGTTGGGGAAAATTGGATTCAGTCACAAGTGTCAAGAGATGTTGACAGATTTCGGGTGGTAGGTGATAGCTCCGCCCCTGGCACTTTCCAATCTTGCTCCTGGGCATAGGGAAAATTTCGCGATGTCTTCCAATATTCGAAAACTTTTTGTGGGGTAATATTTTCCAAGATAAAATCCGTTTGGCTGTTGAATCTGAGCAAATTTGCCTCAAAAGTCGAATGGAAATAAAGATATTGTAATTAGAAATTGCTCGACTACTTTAATGAATTAAATTCGTGGCAGTCATACAACAAATTCATTTACGAACTCTCCGTTGAACTAAAAAAACTTACATTAAACTTCCATTCATTTTTTCTACTTCTAAACTTTATGATAAAATTTCAAATCTAGAAATTGGATAAAAACTTTCAAGAATTAAGATTCTTTAAAAGATTTTTTCATATTAATAAAGAAAGAAGGCTATTCTATACGCATTCTTTTTTAGTCAAATGCGTTTTGTAAGCACTAATAAGCACTCTTTTAAATATATGTTTCTGTAAAAAGCAAAAGTTGGCAACATCGAAGATCATGAATTGATTGGCTGAAAACACGTGATTGGAGTTATGTGTGAATAACGTCACATGAATTTCATCTATTGCGAGTGAAATGTATTTCTTTGGATGTAGAGTAGTGGAAAAAAATAGTTTAATATCTGTAAGTGTTCAAGGTACGCGAACACTATTTCAACACATTTTTGATTTTAAAATACTATATCCTGACTAGAGTGCTATTTAATAGATTAAAACATATTTTGTATTTAATTTCTGGTTCATTTGGGCATAAAAAGATATCTTCAATCAATTACTTTATGTGGCGTATACCGATGTGTATTATTTTTTAAAAATATCTTGGGAGAAAAAAATGATCAAAAATATAAGTAAAAAACCTTTATTTTAGTAAAAATTATTTGTTCAAGACTTGGTAAGCGAAGCAAAAAATTTAACTCTTAGTAAGTTTCCTTTCGTTAAAAAAATGTAACATCGAGATTTAAATATGAAAAATAACTTCATTCTAAGTTCTAAGTTGTGACAAATCTATACGGAACTTTATCACTAACCTTCTGAGTCGTCCTTTTTAGGGAAATTTAATTCCCTACCTATTTCCAATCAACTCCAAAACGCGGACAGGATTCCTTGTTATATGCAGATTAGATAAAGTATTTAAGTCAAACGTAATAGTAAAGTTAGAGCAGTAGGAGATAGAGATTGAAGCAGAAAGTTATAGTGAAGTTAAATTGAAGATTTCTCGTGTGTTGGAGATAATTTACTCTCAAGAAGAGTTGAGATTCCGTTGGTAATTATTGATTTATAATTAAAGTATCATTAAAGTTTTAGGAGTGAGATTAAAGTTAAATGATCAATAGGAACATTAATAAATATAAATCTGGGATCTCTTATCGTGGTAATCTCTGCGTGATCGTTATTTAATTGTTAATCAATTGGATCATTAATTAAGTTAATTTAAAGGATATTACCTTTAAAACCTCATAATACTAGTTAGATATATTTGTTAATAAGCTTTGATTCTATTTGGATAAGATAACCAAATAAAGAAAGTTGTTTATAAAAATGGCTACTGGTTCTTGCATGACTCCTATTTATTCTCGTTCTCAAAGTGAGGCCCAAGGAGACCTTCACAAAGTTATTTTCAAAAAGTAAATATTAATGAAAAGTTTTCAAGATAAATTTCATAAGTTTTCATTTTAATTAACAGATTCTGAAATATATCTTTCATTGGTTTATAATTAAATCAATTATTTTTTTTAACTGAACCAGTAAATCTACCTTGTTCTTGTGTTTTCTAAAATTAATTTGTCATTAGTCTACTTTATAAAAATATTTTTAAAACGAAAATATATGTACCATAATCTCTTAGAAAATAACTTTTAGAAAAGTCTAAATCTGTGATATTTTATCTATAAAGTATACCTAAATAACAAAAATTTACTCGAAAAAAAGTATAAAAAATAAATTTACCAATTAAAAAAAATTATTTAATTTACTCTGTGGAATATAATATGTAGCCGAGAGTAACTTACAGGAGAAAAAACGTCCATAATTTTCAAATGCTACTAACAATAATGTTTTCTCTCCTTGTTTCAAGAATCCAATTACAACTAAAGGAAGCATCGACTCTTCGAACCTCATTGACCAATCATAGTACGTATTACGATCTTTTTTTTTTCTTTTGAGTTGTAAATCTTGAACAAGATGGCTCTCGAACAGCTAGTGAATGGTCGTTAGTAAAGCTCAATCATTGTCAAAATGTTTTTTTTTTTCGTAATAAAATGTGGATCTTTTATTTATTTGTCTGTTATATCTTTTTTTTGTCTCTTCGTAAAAATGAAAAACGAAGAGAGACGAAGGAAAGAAGATGAGAAAAAGTCGAATACAAGTTTCTCTCTCTCTCGTTAGTAAATGGACTATCAGTTGGACAGATATGTAATTTTTATTCTGTTTTTCGTTTGATGATATCCAAAAACATCTGTCTTTTCTGCAATAAATTTAAAACTTTGATATAAAATTCATTGTTGTAAAAAATGTCTGTAATTGTTAAAATACAATGGAATCGAAATCGTCTTTTTAGACGTAACATTCTCAAACATATGTGATTTCCGTTTGTTTTACTATAAGATTTTGTGGATAAAGAAAATAATTTAGGAAGTACATGCCTTCTCAACTACTTATAAAACTTATATTGTTTTAAAGAACTTACCTTGCAACTAAATCGATAGCCTTGTGTTGTCTGCATCGCGGACTGTTTTCTACATTTAACAAACGCGAATTCCCTGTTCAATTTTCCATCTGTTGTAATATTTTAAAACAAACAGATATTTGATTTATGTTATTTTTTATTTATAATAGTAATTTTACTTTGGAAAATAGCATGTTCACGTATATAGTCTAGTAGAAGACAATATATGTAAACAATGTTTAAAGGAAACATGCAAAATGAATTTCTTTACTTTTAACTCAATTTCTGTGAATTTTACTCGAAATAAGATCAACTTTTTTTTCTTTGTATACTTCTACTTAGTTTTCTTTAGAATTTTAATGTTAACTTCTTAGATTTCGCTAAAATATTGTGCTGGTTGTTTTACAAAGTAAGATTCAAATACTAAACTTCAACGTAAAATTCACAGATTTCGTTAGCCCTAATATATATATAAGGACAGTAGAAATAAATCTTTACTTCCTTCTGACATCAGAACCAATCAGAATTCCTTACATAATGAAGAAAAAAACTAATATGCTAACTTCTGAAGATAAATTCTTTTCTTGAAATATAATATTCTTTATCTAATAATAGCACAATTAAATCGCACGATTTTTTTTTTAAAAAATAGTGATAAATTCTTTTATTGAAAAAATACTTAGATAACATTTTAGTACGGTAGACAAGTAGAATTTGTAGAACCAATTCAAAATACAGGATTGCGAAGCATTTTTGTAGTATAACACGTTAAAAATATTATTGTTGATTTATAAAAACACCTTGCTTTTGTAAAAATTTTGGTATTCTTAGAAACTTTTTTAGATCTAGATTCGATTATCACAATCTGCAAGACTTTTGGATATTCCTTTTACAATCTTATAGTTTTTACATACCTTACACGAATATTTTATAATAATCTCGGTGTAAGACGATAGAATGAGAACATATTTATGATCATTTGCTTTATTTCGCCTTTAACGTATCACTTATTTTTATTGGAGCGTACAAAAATGTGGCTGAAAGTTGGCATTAGCTCAAAATGTCAAAGAGACAAAAAACGAGTCCATTTAACCCATGATATATGGGATGCGTATTTTTAAATTATTGTAAAAAAAAGGTAATCCCTCTCAAGCTTAGTTGAAACTTGAGTAAAGGATTGATATTTAATCTTCCTAACTCACTTAATGTGTTAGAAACAATTTCCAATAAAAATTCTTGAAAAGAGATGAGAATGAGTTCTTTCAATATCTGCAATGTTCCCCCTAGGGAGCGTGATAAACCTAGTGGGGGGCGGGCATACCGAAAGGTCGAAAATAAAAGATTATTTAAAAAATACTAATTTACTGAAAGGAAGCAAAAGAAAATGCATCCTTCCACTGAAAAATGTATCAGAGTACTGCGCAATGTACTTCATCCTTAATTCATCAGTACCAAGTTAATAGGCTAATTTAATATAAGTTAAATTATCCATGGCCTTGTCATGTACAAAATTATATTCAAAATTTAATACTTATTTTGATCATTCGTACGGTTTAGAAGGAAAGTCGTACTGTAGCTTGAGCATCAAAGTACAATGCTATTGAATGGAGGGGAGGCGATGAACATTGGGTCGCAAACATTGAAAGTTTAAGATCTAAAAAGAGATTTTGTTTTGCAGCATACAAATCTTTTTAAAAAAGCTTTTAGCAATGATTTTATGTCGGGTAAGTTTTTTTCTTCTGTTCATACTAAAATACGTAAATATTCAATTTTTTGTGATTCCTTGAATTGCAATCTCTTGGTAATTCTAATGGGTATGGTAGACAAATGGTATTAGTTCACGTGAGCTCGTAACTAGCATTGTTGCGATAAAGTCCTATATTCTGATGGCTCTAAATCAGGGATGGCGAACCAATGGCACACGACACAATATTTTCAGCACGCCAGCGAATAAAATGGCTTGCATTTTATTTCAAAATAATAAAGTTAACTATTAGTTAAGTATTACGAACAAACGCTGGTGATTGGTCACGGGGTGGCAGGGAACACACTGATTTGCTATTGTCTTGCCTTAGTTAAGTCCTAGACTACAATTGCTTATGACGCAAAATTTGGCTACACATAAAAGATAGTCAATTTCGTTGACACAACTGTATTTTAAAGTTTATTTGTGTTATATTTACTATTTTTATCTGTTATTTAACATGACTAATTGAACAAACGAACAAAAAGTTCAAGATATAGTAAGTGTAACACAGAATTTTTAAACTTGGCGAATCTAGAAATATGGCATTATTAGTAAAGGTGACAAAAAAGCGGTGTGTGTTTTATGTTCTGAAACTGGTACATACACAACATAGCGTCTGCAAAACGGCATTTTAAGACAAATCACAAATCTTGTAAAAAAAGTGAACCACAGCAAAAGTAATTAATTGCTTATAAACCATTTGGCAGATGATTCTAATTCAGCATGCATTCTACTATAAGTAGCTTCTTATAATTCTAAAAAAGATATTTGCCATCCAATCTGCAACAACAGAATTCACACTAATGTTATTTTCATTTGAAATACACGTATAAGTAAAACATTTACAAATGTACAGTGCAAAATGCATTTTTTCGTAATAAATAAAGAGTTTTCAGTTGTTTTAGTATTTTCACAATAATCACAACTCAAAATTATTTCCCTGCACGGCCATACCTCATGAAACACTTCTTTAAAAAATGGCGCGTTGATCCCTAAAGGTTCACCCCCCCTGCTCTAAATACTCCCCTCGAATGATTGTTTATTAGCGTCGTACTCTAAAGCTACATGAATGCACGCAGTAGCCTAATGGTCTAGGTATTGACCGGCGTATCATGAGTTGGAACCTAGTACCGCTGAAGATTCACCGTATAGGGGAGCGATGCACGTTAAATTTGTCGAGAGATCAAACGTCCTCCCGTTGACGGGTTGTGGTAGTTAGAAGAGGGGGTGCCAGCTCAGGAGTCATCCTCGTCAATTGACCATGGTTCAAAATGACCGTCACCAAAAGCCCTCGAGTAGCTGAACAGTTTTACGTCAATATTCACTCGCTCGCTGAAGCAACGCGAGAGCTATTGGCGATGGACCTAGTAATTTTGAACTATGGACGTCACCCGAACCAGTACCTCCTGTCCAAACTAGTAGATAACATCAATCATCATATAGATATGCTGGTGCACATTGAATGAATCGAAGCTCAAACTCCTCACCTTAGTATAACGTGGAAGTTCGGAGGGTGAAATTCTTAGGTACAGTTCACTTGACTTTGGTTCAAAATTACGAGGCCCATTACTTATAACTTACATGTTGCTTATGAGGGCGACATTAATAAAGAATGAATCCTCCTAGTAATTATACTTTATGCTAAAATGTGCTGTTCGATTCCAATTGTATATACATTCTACCAATTTATAGCCTGTGAAGAGATCCCCTTGGATCTCACTTTGAGAACGAGAATGATTTGGAGTCAGATAAGAGCCAGTAGCCATTTTTATAAATAACTTTCTTTATTTGGTTATCTTTCCCAAATAGAATCAAAGACTTTTAATAACAAATAATTTTAAATAGTAATATGAGGTTTAAAAGGGACTTTCCTTTAAATTAACTTAAATATTTAATGATCAAATTAATTAACAATTAGAATATGGATCACGCAGAGATTACCACGATAAGAGATCCCAAAATTATATTCAATAATGTTCCTATTGAACATTTAACTTTAATCTCACTCCTAATATAAAGCTTTAATGAGGCTTTAAATATAAATCAATATTTACCACACTGAATTTCAATTCTTCCTGAGATTAATTTATCCAACTAGAAATCTTCAATAATAAATCTAACTTCACTATTATACCTTTCTGCTTCAATCTCTCTCTCCTACTGCTTTTTACTTTACTATTCCGTTTGACTTAAATACTCTATCTAATCTGCATAACAAGGAATCCTGTCCTCTTTTTGGAGCTGATTGGAAATAGTTAGGGGAATTAAATTTCCCTAAAAAAGACGACTCATAAGGTTAGTGATAAAGTTCCGTATAGGTTTGTCACAAGCCTTTTTTGGTTTCAATTAATTACGTTCTAGAGCGCAGTGGATTTCAAATTTTGTTACTGTTATCAAATCAAATCTCGTTTTAGTGTTAGTAGCAAGAACATAATGGGCTATTAATTTGAAAATGTGTATTAAGTTAAAACGTAAAATGATTTATTAGAATGAGATGCTCTGGTTGTGCATGTTGCGTTATCAAATCTATATTTTATTTTTATACAGCAATTTATCTATACGTGAAAATTTCAAATCATCTTATTTTAGTTAAGGAAAAGCATAAAGGATTATTGCGCAAATTCGCGTTAATGTTCGGGTGCTACACTGGTGTTCAAAAATATTAGAACTGGCACGTTGCGTTGAATTTCATGAAAGGATTTGAATGGAATGCAAAAATACAGCTTCGAAAGAAAGATACAAATCTTGTTCGTCGAATACATAAGCATATACGCGTGTGAAGGCGGAGCTACCCGATTAACAGGATTTCTAACAGCGCATATCATTTATTTTCAAGCATTAAAAATGAGTATCCAGCAATGTTTAGAGGATTTAATGTGCATATTTGTCGGTAGGCTAGAAGCAGGTAAGTCTCAAATCTAGATAGGTAGAGAATTCAATTCAACGCCCAGCGGCGTATTCAACTTATCGGAACAGTTTCAGGATACTGGATCCATCGAGAGAAAGCCTGGGAAAGTTCATCCAAGATCCGCGGCGAGCAGAGCTCTCTTGTGACTTGTATGCGGCCACAACAACCCGAGTCTTAAGGATGAGTGTTTACAGAGAAGACTTCATGAGAAAGGGCTGTTTACAAGAATACCTATTGTTTGCATCCCTCTCAGTTCTACGAAGAAGAGAGTCCGCTTAAAATGGTGCAGAGATCTTACAGCATGGCTCGGTGGGGGACCTCTCTTTTCACTGATGAGTACCGATTCAGCCTAACCAAAGACTCTCGCCGTACTTTCATTTGGAAAGGAACCCACTACCTGCTCTCCAATGTTTGAGCCTTGATGGTCTGCGCAGACATCACGTTGAGCGGCTACACATACCTCCATTTAAAAAGACACTGAGACTGCTGCGAGGTATAGAGAGATGATTGTTTCGAGCCCTATGCTCCCCTTTTCTCGGGTGCGGTTGACGCTGATTTTATTTTAATAAATGAAAACACGAAGCCCCACATAGAGCTCATCTAGTCGACAAATTTCTGGAAAGGGAGGATATTCGCCAGATGGATTGGTAAGTCAAATCTCCAGAACTCATCTCTATGGAACATACCTGGGACGCTCTGGAGAAGGCAAATGCAACCCGTCACCCTCCTCCGAGATCACCCAAGACATGAAAACAGAGCTTCTCAACGAGTGGCATTAATTGTTAAATGATTAATGTGATTCAATACGAGGTATATAGATAGGAGGAACCATAAACCTTTCATTCAGAAAATATTAATATTTCGTATCTTTTGTGTTATATATCATGCATTGAATAGAAACTTTTAAGTGAAACATTAGGGAAACATTAACGAAATTCCTATCTAAAATAGCAGTCAATTTATTAACAACTGGAATATGCAATTTTTTATTCTTATTTTTTTATATCTTAAGACTATAAAGTAAAATAGAGGGAATTGTAAGAGAATTTCCTTTGTTAGAAAACAGAACATAAGTTTTTTACGAATTAAAATGTAAAATGCTACAAATCTCTTAAATATATTTTAATTCAGTTCTAAAGTTAATTACTTTGTGTGGTAAGCAAATTTGTGAGATATATCTAATCATTCTAAAATTATATTTCATTAAAAAAATTTTATAGATTGCTTCAAATTTAAATAGTAAGTGGTTTTAAACTATTTTTATGATATATTATGACGCAAATGAGCAAAGGTGACAGAATCAAAGTTTTCAAATATCAATCGTGTAAAATTGAAATCACTATTTGTAGTTTTAAAGTATATTTTCAGCTGTGTGTGTACGAAACTAACGCGGATTTGTAGTAAACACACACACACATGATAATTTTTATTCCTGACATTGAAAAGGTACTAAATTGTCAGTATTACCTTTTAAAATAATATTCAATTATTATTTTGAATTTTTTTTAAAATATAAATAGGATCACACACACACATACCATTTTCTCACTCTTATAAAGAATACTTTTTATCATAAGTTTTCAATATCTTATAAGCAAGAAATAAAAAAAGAAAACATTCTTTAGAAAAACAAACCGTATTTTATTAAAAAAAATGACGTTGCGTGTGGAATGTTTATTTTTATGGCGAAAAATTATTTTTTCCAGAAATTGTTTCTTTGAAGTCTTCAGAAAGAAACCTAGAAAGTTAGAATCAAAAACAGCGCATCGTGCATCTGAATAAATATTTTTTCAAGTGAAAAGTTGTCTCATCTCTGTTAGAATCTTCTTTCATTTTGATGATCTGATATGTAAAAGCAAGCTAACTTGTTAAATTATGTCAGCATTTTTCCGATGTTGTTTTCAGAAACCAATGTATCCTACATAAGACGTCAACGTAATTATCAAAATAAGCTTTATATCTTTAATTATTCTTCTCCCAATAATTTATTCCACATATTCGCTTAGTACATTATAATTTTGGTTAATAGTTCTGATTAAAATGGCCTCTTATAGTAATGCACAAAGTAAAATCCGATATTAATTTAAAACTATTTCTCAAATTATATAGTGGTCGCATTAAGAGAATTAATGACCATGGTTGTGAACTCGTGGCTGAAGCTATCACTGTTTCAAGCTCGAAAACTGTTGCCACGAGAGAGGAAGAGAAAATGATACACGTCATATTTTTCGAGATTTAAAGTCCTTATGTTCTCATGGATGTTTGAAAGGTAGAAGTACCAGTTCACATGAAGTTCTCGTCATTTGACCGTGGCTCAAAATTAAGAGATATGTTACTAATAGCTGTGGTATTGAGGTGTAACATTAATAAAAAATCAAACAATTCGTGCTTTTATAGGCCAATCCATGGAAAAAATTGGGGGGTGCCATTGTTTCCGAAGAGGTTGCCACCTTTGATGGGATCTAGAGGGGATTATTTTCTTTTTTTCTTTGCCAAACCTATGGACGCGAGAACAACTTTAGTCAAATTGTATAGATTTATATAGGTAGTACAAATGATTTAATTAGCATGCGTCTCATTTGATATTCATTTCCTACTATTAACTCACACTCTCTATATATTTATTTATTTATCTTGGTGGAATTTTCAAACGTTAATAAAATACATTTTAAAGCGCTCCATTGAGCTCCATTTAATTTTACATACATGATTATTTTGGATTACAATACAGTAATTTAATTATAATTAATAAAAATTAATGGATTAAAACTAATTATTTAAAGAATAACAAATACAGCCACGTTGGCATCATTTTTGGCAACTTAGAGACCCTTTTGGCGACTTATGTCAAAACTATAAAAGGTTTTTTTCTCGCGTTTTAAAGCATTTGGTTGAACTGAAATTTTAGAGACACGAGATTACTTTGGATGACAATACTATTCTTTAATGACAACTAATAAAAATTAATTACCACTTAATGCTGTGATTCTGTCCAAAATTTATATTAATTGTAACTATTTAATAAAAAGTAGCTAAAATAAAATATTTCTTTGTTGATCTACCAAGTAGGAAATGACTTAAATTTTTTTTATACAAATAATTCGTTTTTTTGTAATTACTACTAAGATTATTTTAACATAAAATAAAAAGCTGCAGTTCACTTCACTTCTTAATATTTTTTCATAAGGCACTTATAAACCTCAACGTGCTTAATTCAAGAACCTGGAAGAGGAATTGATGAAATAAAATCATGAAATAAAGGGATAACGATAGGAACCTATTTTTTTAAGATTTCAATCCAATCTGTTGATTCATTTCCTACAAAATTATGTTTTCTTCATTTTGAAAACTTAGAAAGTAAAGCAACGAAACAGTGAATTCTGCAGTTAATGTTATCAAAACGAAATTTCAGGAATTAATTAAGTTTCTATGAATTGAAATTAGTAAAAAAAAGTTAATATTTGATGTAGGTGTATCGACTTCAATAAATTGCCAAAACTGAACATTCAAGAACAAAAAAGTATCACAAAAATTTGAGTAATTATCTGAACCTGAGAGAGAAATAACACAATTGTACTCTTTTATTGTGGGAAGTCCAAAATAACGTCTAGCGGAAATGCCTCTGGATACTTCTCTGGTCAATTGAAGTATAACACTCCTCATTTCTTTCTGGTCATAAATCTTTAAAAAGTTCCTCAAGACACTCGTTATTGAACTTAAACATCGTCCTAAAAGTTTCTTCCTTGTAATGTCTTCCACATCTTTTATTTATATTTCGGCGTTTGGTTATTTTTTACTCACAGAATTGAAGTGAGAAAAAAATTTCGAATGTTGGCAGCAATAAGAAATGAGCAATCATTTTGAAGAATGTGTTTATTTTTAAACTTACGATCATAAACGCCTGCTCTTTCAAAATTAATTTTTTTCAAAATTTTAGATAATTTTTTATATGTTGGATAGATACGCGCGAGTATGGTTCCAAAAAATGGAAACAATGTTTGATATAACTGCATATTTCTGAAGGTTTGAAAATATGGTAACACAGAATTATGCTTAACAGATTATGTGTTTGAGATCTGTTTCTTCTGTTATTTCTCAAATTTTGAGGGCCAGTGTGGTATCCGAGATCAGTTCATCATTTCTTCTGTGTCTCAAGATGAAAATGATTAATTTATTGAAACATATAAAAATGGGAAACAGATACTGTATTTTTAACAGGTGGAAAAAAGAAAATTATTTGAAAAAAGTTGTTTGATTTTTCTCCTATTCAAATTCAATAAAAACATGCAAATTTCTTTACAAAAACAATATCTACTTATAACTTTTGTGAAGTGATTATTATATTCCACTTCTCTTTGCTTGCATTCAGATATTCGCTCCGAGACCGGGATATTCCAGTCGTTTTGGTTGAGAACTAGTGAGCAACGCTGTTACCATCAAATCGTAGTTTTAAATCCTGATACTTCAAAAAGGTCTGTTATGTAAATAAGCTGATACTTGTTATAAATGTCGAAGTTCTAAATCCTCATTTAGTGTAGATGTTGGGAGAAAAGGACAGCTTCAATGTCATCTTCCTTACATGAAGTAGTGAGGATGGTAATTGTCGCCCCTCCAGTATAATGGTTAGCGACGCTGACTGCTGTGCCGTTGGGCCTAAGTTCGAATCCCGGAGAAGACACGGATGTTTGTAAATGTATAGTATCTTCGCTGCATTGGAGTGGTTGAAATAGGTTGGTGGAAGGGGTAGAGGGGCGGGAGGCCCCTGACCACCCCCACGGTGTTCTCCCTCTAAATTGGGGTGAAATCAAGCTAAATCGTTCTCTCACCTATATTGTGCTCAAAGCTACGGATAACGACAGGCGTCGCTTAGCCCTTTGTCATTATGAATTTCGTGGGCCGTGATCGGGCCTTTGCCGATCAGGTGGCATTATTAACAACAACAGCAAGATGATTATTACCAAAATTACAAGGTCTGTCCTCATTAGTTCTCATGTTGCTTCTAATTACAAACAAAATCCAAACAACTGGCTTTTTTAAGAGTATCTAAAAAAACAGATATTATAAGGGGTTAATTATAAAATATTTTTAGTACAATGTTAGCACAGCCCTTCTAAAACTATCCTTTGTGTATCTAAAACAAAAATTCAAAAAAAAAAAATCAAGTACTGTTAGATATGTTGACCACCATGGTTATGATTGTGAACTTGTGGACGGTGCTATAACTGTTGAGCCATCCTGTATGCTAGACTAGATGGCAAAAAGACCCGGCATGTAGATGCATGTTAAATCTGCCGTGATTCAAGGCTCTCGGATTAGTATGGTGTGGCAGTTTGGAGAGTAGGGTGCTATCTTAGGCATTGTACTCCTCGCTTCCCCAAGGCACAAAATTGCACAGTCCATTGCCAGTAGCCCTCATGTTGCGCTGAAGAGTAACGCTTGTGAACAATCCTTCTACGAATATCGATCGAAAAATTCCAGAAATTCTTACTTATTAAGTGTATCTATAAAACGTAAGAAATTACCAACATTTTTTATGCAAACTGCTATTTAATTATATTAATAATATTGAGCCTATTTCGATTAATATTGCAGGAACATATAAGACGAAATTTTTAACTTTGATGTGGGTAATGCATCAAAGCTAAAGATTCTTCAAAGATTGATACAGATTTTGAGGAGAATGATGTAAATGCTGCAAAATATCTCGTTAGACAAAAACTGAAGAACGATATGTATGTATTTTCTGGGCAATTTAAGTTAAATAGGAAACAAAAAAGTCTGTAAAAATTGAAAAAAAGCTAATGTTTAATAAAATGGGGCGAATACATGTTATAATTCATAATTTTTGTAATGAAGTGACATTTTGTATTAAAAATGCAATTTTCTCTAAATGACGTTTTTAAAACGGCGAGTGTCTTTTTCTCAAAATCTATTGCATGAATTTTCCTCCTACAATTCTTCCCTCATATTACTCTGATATGTACCTATATATAATGAAGGTCAGCTTTTTGAGATATTCCCAAAATATTTGGCTAGAGACCAGTTATCGTAACAAAAGTACAATTTTCAAAACATTCATAGTGATGCTATTTGAAAACACTAAACAATATATTTGAAATTTCTTACTCCAGTTTAAATATAAAAGTCTAATTAATATACAGACAAAATTTGAAGTTTTTATATTTAACAATTTCTGAGAAAAAGAAACATAAAAAGCTCAATTGTCGGTGTAGGAGGTACCGACTCGTCTTAAGGTATTGACGATTTGGTGGTAGTCGATTTCGTACAATTAATGAGGCTGGATACTTTGACATCTTGGTTTACTTCACACACAAACACAAAGTAGAAGCGACATGGCGCAAATAAGCAGCAGATATTAACACAAAATAACAGAAACTCAAACTTTTCATGAGAATGGAGTATTTATACAGGGATGCAAACGGAAGTTCAAAAAATAACATGACTTTCCGTGGACAGATCTTGTGAGTGGTGGATAAAAGTTGTACGAGGTAGCACGTACATAATTTTGCAGTGTTAAAGTTACGTAGGTAAGTTAATTATTAAGTTAGTTAAGTAAGAATTATTAAAATACTAAGTAAATTAGTTAACAGTTAATTATTTATGGGAAAGTCCTGTAGGATCAGGACCATTACAAATTAAAAACTTGAAAGATGAAATAAACGTGAATTATTACATATACTAGCTGCATAGCCCGGCGTTGCACAGGCTATCTCTAATAGCATAAATTTTCCCTTTTTTCACAAAATCAGTAATACTCATTTTCAAAATGACTTCCCCCCTCCACCGCTTAGCCCGGCGTTGCTCGGGCTTTCTCTTTTTCTCGTGACACTAGCATTTTTGTGTGTGTGTGTTTGTACGCGTACAATGTGAGTGATTTCTAAAATTATGTCAAAAATTTCCCTTTTTCGAAATTTGCTCCATTCCACTTATTTTTGATTTAAGACAGGTTTCTTTCCCCTCTCTATAGCACGAATACGGTTTTTTTAGTGTAAAATTATTGTTCTATCTTTCCCTCCTTCTCACAGATAAGATATAGCATCAAATTTCGATGTATGACTTGCAAAAAAGATATTGCGTTGGAATTAAAAAAATTATTAATGTGAAGCAATAAAAAGAAAACGATTCTGATGCTAAGAGTAAAACAAAAAACGTTCATCATTTTTTAATAATAGTTAGCTTCTAAGAATTTAAAATAATAAAACAGATTTCAGATTTTCATGAATCAATCAATCGTTACATATAGTTAGCTTATCATTTCGTAATGAAACAATAAAAATAATCCTTTTAAAAACATATATATATTTATTAAAATCAAATTTCTATAAGTAATAAATGAAAGAAAAATTAACAGATAGCTATTGAAACGATTACTTTTTTCTGAACGTTTGATTAAACATATAAATATATAAGTAAAAAAACAGTATGGGGAAAACCTTTATATATATATATATATATTTATATGCATGTACTGAAAAAAATATTAAAAAAATAACCGATCTGATAAAAACATTTTGATATCTTATTTTAATTTTAACCTTTTTCATTCCACTAAAAAAATTTTAAAATTTAAGAAGTAGTGTAATGCGAAATTGAAAGTTTCTTCCTCTTCAGTTTCGAACCTGGGAACTGCCGTATTATAAAGCAGCGCTTTAACCAGCCATGCTACGTTCTCCTTCAAGTAGAACAGTAAAAATACTTTTAAAATATCGGAAGATTCTTGTGAATTTCTCATTTCGTTTTTTGTTAAAGTTAAAAATTTGGGGGGCGGGGGGCTTCATTTTTAAGTTAATGCTTTCAAACCTCATATATAGATTGCAAACAACGGTAATTTTTAAACAGAAAACTTTTTTAAAAAGTAATGTTTACATATTTATCCTATAAGAGAAAAAAGTTGAAAAACACATTTTTTTAACCGTAATTTTTAAAATATTTTATAAATCTTTCTGCAGATTACGTATAATATTTTCCACACGCGGAAAAAAAGTTTCGTGAGAAAATAATAAAATAGATTTCAGATTTGCATGAATCAATCAATCGTTATTTCATTTTTATTTTAACCTTTTTCATCCCACTAAAAAAAAATTTTAAACGATTTTTACGATTCTCTGCAATTATGCATTTTAAAACAACAGTCGTTTAGCTATGCGTTAACAGTCGTTTCAAAATCAAAAAAAACATTGCGTTAGAATTAAAAAATTCTTAATGTGAAGCAATAAAAAGAAAACAAAAAACGTTCATCAATTTTTAATAATAGTTAGTTTCTAAGAATCTAAAATAATAATATAGATTTCAGATTTTCAAAATGTATTTTGATCGTCTATTTTAATTAACAAAGAATTAATTCATTTTATTTTAATTTTTAAAAAAAAATTGTAATGATCTTTCCGATTCTCTGAAGATGGCGCAACGTGTATAACTATGCGTTTTAAGGATTTTAGTTAATATCTTTTTAACTAATTGGAATATCGGAATATAAATGGTCAAAACGGATTTTTCAGATCATTTCCAAAATTTTGGTACTTTGGGCGAGTTTCTGCGTCTTGTAGTTCGTGAGAAAATTGGGCTACATTCCTATATCCCTACATACCTGCATAGATACGTTGTTTACCTAAGAATTTTAATAGAGTAGATATATAATATAAATGTAATACATAGTATATATATATATATATACGTATGTAGTTATGTAGTGTATATATATATATATGCATAAATTTCTATTTTTATAGTTAAAATTTGTGTATTATGATAATCCAGAAATAACTTCTTTTAAAATCTTTAACTATCATCTAAGCACGTCTGTAAAATTTGTATAATTTTCGATTACGTCTGTTATTTCTTTTTCCAAACGCTATATTTTTTTTAAAAAAAGGAGAGAGAATAAATACTCTTGTAAAATAGAATTAAACTGGTTTTCTCTTCGATGGAATATATCCAGGGTTCTGGAATGACAAATTTATCATAAAGCCTCCCTAATGTGTTTCTTTCAAAGAAATAAATTAAGTTTGAAAATGTCACTTAAAATTAAAAGCATTCAACGCATTTGCATTCAAACCTTTGCCATCCAAGGAATTTAAAAGCAAGTTGGGTATAAATTTCCATTAGAAGTCACGTGATGCAATGTCGCGTCGGTAATATTCCGCTGCAATTCGTTCTAATTAAAGGCGTCTAGAGATCGTCCAAAATTACGTTACACTATCATTGTTTTCAGTACCGCGTAACATTTAGTTGTATGACAATGCTTTTTGGCAGCAATGATTCGCTTCGCTCAAACTAAACACCCTTTGGTACTTTTGTCCTTGTGGGTATGGAAATATGAAACCCATTTCGTCAGAAGTGAAAATTTCATAGTTTTGAAAAACTATAACAACTTAATTTAGACATTATTTATTTCTATGATATTAATGTTTACAGATCTTCCAAAAACTGCAAAACCATCGTGTAAAGGACACTGATACACATTAAATCTGTCGAGGCTCAATGCCTTCCTTTTGGCGTGGTGTGGTGCTTAGACAATGGGTGCATAGTCCGATGTCATCCTCGTCACTTGACTGAGGTTCAAAATTACGTGATATTTCGCTGATAGCATTCGTGTTGCTTTCTGGTGAGACGTTGATATAATTCTCTTTCTACGCATGACAACAGCAATTGACGTGAACTGTCCTCCTGTGGACATGCGTTTTTGAATGTTGGTTTAAAAAGACTCTTCTGTTATCTAATATACGCGCTATCCACCCCTAAAGGAAAATGAATCATGTTTAAAAATCCGTGTTTGGATTTTAATATTACTTAATAGTTTTCGAGAGGGCTGATGAAGAGTCGATTGTGTTGGGTGAAATTTGTTCCGAATCAAATTTAAGTATCAAATTGTAAATGAGCGTTATCTACATTTATATACAGTGAAATACATTGAACGTGAAAACGCTGAAGATGAAATATCAATTCACACGAAATAATGCAACAGTCCCAACAAAGCACTTGGTATTTCCATGCATTTTTTTCTTAACTTGAAATTTTAATCGTTTAACACCAAAAGAATTCTCTTCTGGGAATGAACAAAATGCGGAAAACATTAGCCGTGCAGGCTAGATTTAAGATAGCCCGTGACACAAGACTTGTTTATGTAAGCTAAACGCCTCATCCCCCAAAACATTCAAAAACATCTCATCTCTCAATAGTTCGGGAAAGATAGTCGGTATTTCGCCTATAATGGATTCCCGTCTCGAAAGTAAAGCAGCGCCCCCCTTCTTGTTATATGCTGGGATCATCATCTGTAATAAATGTGTATATTCTTCTGTTTTTATTGCATGCTTTCTGTTCTTCTCTTGTATTTCATACCTTCCCAGGATAAAAACACACACGACAACCACAACACCTCTCAACAGTTGGTTTGAAGTATCGGAACGAGTACATCGTAGTGGGAGTATAGTTCGCATTATTTTTTTCTATTCTTACGAGCTCAATGGCGAAAAGCTCAGGAGGAAAGCAAGCTGCTATTTTGCTTAAAATGAAAATGGAGCTTCTTAATCAATAACAGAAGAAGAAAAGAAAGATCTGTAAAGATTTTGGTGTTGCTAAATTGTGCATTAAATTTCATTAAGTTCTTGTGACTGCTTTTGTTTCATTGATTTTGATGTTCTTCGTGAAATTACTTCCACTCAGGTATCTCTAGACAGCACATTTATTTATATACAAATACGAAAAACGATTCCAAAATTTTCTAATTCACACCCTTTATTTTCATATACCAGTTTCTACCAGACTCTGTGTAGCAAACCATACTCTTTTTCAAATTACAAACTTTGTCATCTCCAATTAATTTATCATAACCAGGAGGAGGTAATACATACACACAGTCTCCTCTAAATCACCATATAAGTATGCAGTTTTTACATCAAAGAAATTAACATTTGATTTTAATCTTCAAGTGCAATTAACAATAGAAAAGATTCAATATTTACAACTGGTGAATACGACTCTGAATAATCTATGTTTTTAATTTGATTAAAACCAGCTGCTACAACCTTGCTTTGTATTTTATATTTTTCCCAGCATCATCTTGTTTTTAACTATATACCCATTTAGAGTTTTTATTAATTTTGATTTCGAAGGTTTTTGTACGATTTCTCAAAATTTATGTTTATTAAACACGAATGTAATTCATTCTCTATTGCCAACTTCCAATTTTGCCAATTAGCACTATTTTTTGCCTCAAAATAAGAGTTTGGGACATTATTCGTTAAATGAACTGACATCTGCTTAGATTTTAGTCTTTCCAATCTTCTAAGAGGGATTTGATTTTGTACATCATTCAATTCAAGTACTGGGAGTTGCATTCTGCTTGTCAGAGGCGATGTCGTGGTCTGAAGGGGGAGATATCGTTCTCAATTGCTACAGGTCCATTATTTATATCAAAATTAGGCTATACTCCATTCTCTGTATTTTGATTAATTTCGTTTCTTTCGGGAGAGACTTCAAAAAACGAGTCAATATCCCATGTTTCATTTTCAATCTCACCTAAATAATTACTACCTTTTAAAGATTCATTGAATTTAACTGATCTCTCCTAAATTGCTTTTTGATTTTTAATATCATAAATTCGATATCCCCTCTTTTCTCTAGAATAATTCCACGACTTTCTGGAACTTCAAATGTATTTCTCAATACTTTCGGAACGTGAAAATAGGCCACACAGCCAAAGTTTTTGAGATAATTTAATTTCGGTTTATTACCTGTCCAAATTTCTAATTGGAGTTTTCCTTTCCCTTTTCGTGGTGTAATATTAGATACTTGAGTACTACAATTAATAGCTTCAGCCCAAAATTTTAAAGGAAGCTTACTTTCATATAATAAAGATCTAGCTCTTTCTAGAAGAACGCGGTTGGCTCTTTCTGCCTTGCCATTTGATTCCCTATTGTATGGAATAGTTTTTCATGAAACATTCCTGAATTAGCCAGATAAGTATCTAGTTGTTCTCTCATTTACAAATTCTAATCCATTATCAGTTTATATCTTTTTAATCCTTTTATCAGTTAAATTTTCCTATTTGGCTTTAAATTGAGAAAATATATCAAACACTTCATATTAATTTTTTAAGAAATAAGTAAAGTACATCCATGAAAAAGCGTCTACAATTACCATAAAATATTTTGCAGCACCATATAATTCGATAGTAATTGGACCACACAGGTTGGCATGGAGCAACTCAAGAATTTGTGAGCTTTGACTTAAATCAATACTCTGATGAGTTTTTCTGGTTACCTTACTTATATCACAAGTTTCACATGTGAAATTATTTACATTATTAACATCAATGTAATCTTTCATTTTAAGCATATATTTACAATTTAAATGACATAACCTGTTATGCCAAATTTCATAATTATAAGTAGATTGGTCAGAAATATAACACTCAGAATTATACAAACAATTTCTAATCTACCAGTATTTTTAAATACTTTACTTATTAACTTATCATTTTTATCATATATAAATGCGCAATTATTTTCTGCTTTAATCTTACAATCTTTATCCATAAAACATGTTACAGACAATAAATTACCTCTTAATTGAGGAACATAACTGACTTTAGTCATTGTTAGATTAATAGAATTACAATGTTTTGTACTCACAATTTTAGCTGAAACGTTTCCAGTTCCTTGGCTCACCATTGTAGAGTTTTTATCCGCTAAATAAATGTCCATAACTTCTGGACTAATATTTTTGAACCACACAGATTCTTTAGCCATATGACAGTATGCACAACTATCCAGGATCCAGGTATTGTCACAAAGTTTTTCTTCTCGATGGGAAGCTGTAAATACGTGTGCATTTCTAGACGAATTGTTTCTTTGGGTTATATTTCTTTGGCTTGCACTTGGAGAGTTCTTGTTTTTATAGTAAATACTCTTTTCCTGGTGATTTGGTTTTCTACAAATATAGCAAAGTCTTGTTTGTTTTCCATTTTTTCTCCTGGAATAAAATGCTTCAGCATTAATCCCATCCATACGAGTTTTAATTGGTAAGTTGAAAGTTGTTTCTTCTTCCATTAGAATTTGAAGAATTTCCTCCATAGCTTTTTTCCCTCTGAGTTTTTAAGATATCGCACACTTTGGAGAATTTTCCATTCAATCCTCTAACAGTATGGTAGAGCATTTCCCTCGGCGACGCGTCTAACCCTAAGGAGTGACAGTCAATATCCCCCTCATCTTGTAATATAATCCGCTACACTTTCGCCGTTTGTCATGACAATGTTCTTGAGTTCATTGCAAGCGTCAATTTTTCGGTCTTCGCCTCGGCCGATGAAAGTCCTTCTAATTTTATCCCGCAGCAATTTCGTGTTGTCTTCCGCCGCGAACTTCAACGTTTGTTCATCGGCTAACGATAGCTATATATACGATACGGCATCTAAATTTTTTGTTTCCCACTCGATTTCATCCTTGCGGCTAAGACAGTGTTTCTCAAACTGTGGGGCGCGCCCCCTGGGGAGCACGGTATTCCTGCGAGGGGGGCCGCGAGCATATTGAAAATAAAAGGTTTAAAAAAATATTTTTTTGGATTGAAGAAAACCAAAATGCTTTCTGACTTAATAAAAAAATGCACATTTACACTGATATAATTTATATATATCATCTGGTGATCATCAAAAATAAAACATTCCACTTCAAACGTTCATTAGCTATCTTTGATCCTATAACCAAATAAAAAAAGACATTTTGTTTGCTTTACTGTAATCACACGATGAGAGATTTTTTTATTACATTTCTTTTAACCCCCTAAAATACTACTTTTGACTATCATATTTGACCTTCAAACTTACTGGTATGTTTCACTCCATCTGTTTTTCTTTTAGGAAAGTTGTAAATAATATTTTTCTGTTGCTTTTTTCCATGTGAATGAGTTATATGATACATGGATAAGCATATTCAGTACTTTGAAGGATTATTTGGCTAACAAATAATACATAACGGAAAACTTTTTACGCAATTATTTTTTAGAACTAATATCCATATGTTTTATTGAATACACTTTTAACACGGGATCGGTTGCGCGATGCGCGGAGTCATCTGATGTTCACGAAATCGTTAATTTTGGAAAAACTGTTTATTTGTTACCAATATGTGTGTGTGTGTGTGACACCTTGTGACAGATTATTCTCCAATAAGACAGTCCTAATGGGAACTAAAATGAATTTATCACATTTCGCCCTCTTTTGGGGGGGGAGTTGCAAACGTTTTTTTTTTTTTTACAATCAAGTTACTAGTTTTGATCGAGTTCCCTGCGTGACCACTTTTGTTCAATAATATTTTCTATGAACATGCTTTATGTCCTTTATTAAGGGCACGCAGATTTGGGGCATTTTCATTAGTTATATTGGATTTTTTCTCAAAAACTCAAAGAAAAATTGAAAAGTCCTTGAAAGTAGGTAAGTATATTTTCTCTTAATTAAATTATTCACTGGAATTGTGATTTTTATCGTGTATAGTAAAAATAATTATAAAATAAATTATAGTTTAAAAACAAACTAAAAAAACACGCTTTTTTAGTGAGTCGAACTAAAAAGTAAAAAAAAAAAATATTATATTACTTAAGGTATCCGACTACGTTCGGAACCGGGATTTTAAATTAAATATGCATAAATGGATAATTTTCATGATATTTAGTGTCACTCAGATTAGAATACATGCATAAAATTGTTTTAAGGACATTTTGACAAAAAAAGTTTACTTAAATATAATATTTTGGCAAAAAAAATTAACTTAGAATAAACTTTTTTCCAAATGTTCTCCTTTTGTGAAAAATGGTTCTAGTGTAATAATATTTTGCCTGTTCATAGCTCAGACCTCTCTACAGAGGATCAACTAGAATTTTGAAAATTTCACATTATTTTCAGAGTTACCTCCAATTGAAATAATTATTGGCGTTTTTTTCTTAAAATTGCTCCCCTCTGTTGTCGTAAAATATGAATAAACCCACTTCTAAGTTATGTATTTCAAAAATTCTAGTTGAGCCTCTGAACAGAGGTATGAGCTATATGCAGGCAAAATATTATTCTATTAGAAGCATTTTTCACAAAAGGAGAACATTTGGAAAAAGATTATTCTAAGTTAGTTCTTTGCCAAAATATTGTATTTAAATAAATTTTTTTTGTCAAAATGTCCTTAAAACAATGTTATGCAAATATTCTATTCTAAGTGACACTAAATATCATGAAAATTATCCATTTATGCGCTTTTTAAAATCACGGTTCCGAACGTAGTCGGATACCTTAACAGCAACATATACAAAATTTAATACTTATCTTGTTAATTTGTACCGTTTATAATTATGATCATATTGTAGCTTTAGCACCCCCTCCAAAGTGCATTATTTTTGCATTCAATACATATTAGTATTTGGGGGGCGCGATAAAAATTATAATTGAAAATTGGGTCGCCAGTGGTTAAAGTTTGAGAACCACTGGGCTAAGGTCTCCAGGTTTTTCGTTTATGATTAGAGAGCATAATCTCTTTAAGATAAGGGGAACTTTCATCTTAAGCTCCCTCATAAAATAGTTCGTTCCGTTTAAATTGGGAATTGTTATTTTATCCATTATAGGTAAAAAGGTTTAAAAGTTCACAAAGTCAACTAACACATCACACAGAGCAACCACGCTGTGGTACCACTTGTTGTTCTTCGCGAAATTACTTCCACTCAGGTATCTTTGGACAGCACATTTATTTATATACAAATACGAAAAACGATTCCGGAAACTGCACACAGCAAGTCTGACCAAAAGCGCACAGCAACCGGTCAGCTAGTGAACCCCGTAGAAGGAATGCGTGGGAGTGAAGCGGGAAAACCACGCGTGGGCGGGTCACACAGTTATCCTTCCGCCAGAAAAAACAGTTCACTTGCTTCATCCCAACAGATTTTTATTAAATGCATGCATATATAAATATTTGAGTTATTTAAATGTACTCTAATAAACTTAATTTTATTGAATATATGTTTTTTTTTCAATGTGCTTCAGCACGAAATTATTTTAACACGAAAAAATATTTCAGTCGCCTTAGTTTCGTGTTGAAAACTTTTCACTGCAGGAGATAAGCGACTCACACAATTCCTCACCACGAGATCCTCGAATCTATTAGACCTACTGATTTAAAATTTGGTACACATATTGCTGAGTAAATGTCCGCTAAGAATGGGTTTTACGGAAATCGACTTCCAAGGGGAGATTTTCGAGGGTCCCATTGAGATTACACAGATGAAATTTCCTGTTCAATAACTATTAGACCTACAAGTTTGAAATTTGGAAAGCATGCTTCCTTTGGTAAGAAGAGAAGCTAAAAACGTCTTTTGAAGAAATGGACAATGAGGGTGACCTAAGATGAAAAAAACCCGTTTCAGAATTATTAGACCTACATATTTGACAAAAGTCTTTTTTTTTTCTTGAATATAAAACTGATAAGAAAGGATTTTGGGTAAATTGACTACCAATGATTTTTGCGGTTCGTTAAGGAGACGTATAGATAAAAGAAACTTCCGTTTTTGAGCAGTTAGACCCACAGTGTTGAAATCTGATATGTGCATGTTGTTTCTGTTGAGTAAAGGTCCACGAAAAGAGTTTTACAAAAGCCAACTTCCCCTAAGGGCAGTGCTTCTCAAACTTTCAATACTGGCGCCCCCCTTTTCGGTCACAATTTTATCGCGCCCTCCTTTTCGGTCACAATTTTTATCGCGCCCCCCTTATACATTAATAATGTACTGAATGCAATAATAATGCAATTTGAAGCTAAAGCTAGAATAGGCGATCTTAATTATAAACCATACAAATTAGTAACATAATTTTTAAATTTTGTATACTACTTTTAAGCAAAAATAAATAAATAAATAAATAAAATAATAGGATAATTATTATGTTAATTTTTAAATTGAACATATTGTAAAATCCGGTGGCTGCGTAGAAGACAAAATATAGATATCTGCTAAATATAGAAAAATAATTTAGAGGGTCAATTTCTAATCATAAGCATTCCTTATAAAAACTTTGCTTTGCAAGACAAGCCCATGGAAGTCGTTAATACTTATTAAACTTGTTCTTAATTTAGTATTCATTAATTAGTTATAAAATACTCTGTGCAGCACCGATACATTAAAAGTATACCGGCTGAAGTGCCCGCTCTTTGCCCGTGTTGATTTACTAGAAAATAAAACATTATTGATATAATAGCTGAATTGTAAGGAGAGCAAAGCCAAGTGCTCGATGATGTTTACAAAAATGTAAAATGATCTTTTTAAAATGGTTGCTCAAATCATAATTAGTTTTAAGCGAATTGTAGTTTTAAGCCTCACAGAATTAGCATTTATAACTGATGTTAAATAATGAACTATAATATAAATTTCCGATGAAGAATAATTGTATTATTTTTAATATTTAAAGCGAAAAAGACTTCAACATGTTTTAACCCGGGAACAGGCGCTCACTCGATACGGTCGAGCGGGGCTATTGAGTCACCCAATCTTCTTTTTTATAATTATTTTATTGTACACGATACACATCGTGATTTCAGTGAATAATTTAACTAAGAGAAAGTTTACTTACCTACTTTCAAGAACTTTCAATTTTTCTTTGGTAACAAATAAACAGTTTTGCCAGAATTAACGATTTCGTAATCTGTGTGTCCCGCGCGATCACTTCCAGGTAAAAATTCTATTCATTATGATAATATGTATGTTACTGCTAAAAAAATTGTGTAAAACGTTTTTTTGCATGGAAAAAAGCGCAACAGAGAAATACATTACTTACAACTTCCCTAAATGAGAAACAAACACCTTAAAGAGGGGTCATAACTAACTGTACCAATAACTTAGAAGGTCATACAGATTACAGCTATAATGTGCAGTATTTCAAAAATAATGACAGTGATGAATTTTTTATGTTCCTAAATTTCTTCGATTCTGGGTCTGGGATCTGTTTTTACTCTGAAAGAGTTATATGTTAGGCTTAAAAAGAAAGCGTAGTAAAAAAATCTCTCATCATGGGATTACAGCAAATCAAATAAAAGTTTTTTTTTATTTGGTTATAAGATCAAAGATAGCTAATTAGGTATTGAAGAAGTTTTTATTTTTGATGACTTAATATCGCGTATACCTATAAATTATATCTGAGTAAAAGTGCATTTTTTAATATGTCTGAAAGTATTTTGTTTTAATTCATTCCAGTATAAATTAATTATTTTTAAATCTTCTATTTTCGATATGCTCGCGCCCCCCTTGTAGGGTTATCGCGCCCCCCCCACGGGGGCGCGCCCCACAGTTTGAGAAACACTGCCTAAGGGGGATCGTGAGGGATTACGGTGCCGTAATACATAATAATTTCCTGAACTAGTATATTCTATGCATAAATTTTAATGTAAATATTTTTTGTGAAAAAGTACTGTCAACAAAAGTTTTAAATGAAATGTATGTTGTAAATATCGGGTGGCCATAATTAAACAATCCTACTTCAAAATTGCTAACAGACGAAACTATTGTTCAGATAGTTGTAAAATTCTGTGTACGACATAAAGAAGGGATGGGAATTTATTTGAGCGAATAAAAAAAAAATAGTTTAAAATTTCGCCACTAGAGGGCGCTTTTGAACGAAGGCCACATATATTACTGGTTTTCTATTTGTATTTATCGCTTTTTTTTTATCCACAGGACACGGTAACACAATAACTGATACTCATTAAAAAACACAATCTCTAAAATGAACAACAAACTTTAATTAAACTTCTTTGATGAGTAATTTTCAAAGGATTTACAAGAAGGAAGACAAAAATATGCACATTTTTTCGACGTCACACAGCAACTGTTATAAAAGCAATAAACTTTCACGGAAGATTAGTTTATTTTTAGTGTGCTCGGTATTGCTAATCAGAATGTCATTACGTTTACCAGATCGAGCGTTACTAGTAAAGTTATTCTATCAAAACGCGATAATTCCGCAGTTGATCTACGGAAATTTCGGACTTTAAAGGGGATGCGAAAAGGTCCATTGACAGCTATAAATATTCGTTTAATGGTAACCAAATTTGAAGAAACAGGATCGTCGAATGTTCGTCCTGGAAGAGGAAGAAAACCTGTTTCTACGGAAGCAATAGAGAAAGTTGCACTTCAGGTGGAAGAGGACAAAGCATCCAACGTGCAGGCTAGTACAAGTGTTCGCCGTGTAGCAGAAGCATTGGAGCTGGCTCGTTCAACTGTCCAGAAGATCATGCGAAACATTCTCCGTTACTATCCATACAAGCTTCAACTTGTGCAGGAATTGCTTCCACGTGATTTCGAGACTCGATATCTGTTCTCACTGCAGTTTCTTGCTCGTTTGGAAGTTGATCCAGAATGGCATTGGAATATCCTCTGGACAGACGAAGCACACTTTCATCTGGACGGTTCAGTGAATACTCACAACTGTCGAATTTGGGAATCAGACAATCCGCATTCCACCTTACAAGTTCCGCTACACTCACCAAAAGTAACGATGTGGTGTGGGTTTTCCGCGTCTTTTATTCGTGACCCGTATTTTTTCGAGGAATTAGGTTCTGGAGATCCAGTAACATGTTCTATCACTGGATAGGGATATGCATCGTTATTACGGAATAAAATTATTCCGGATCTGCAAGCACGACAGTGCCTTTCACGCATAATTTTTATGCAAGAATGAGCTCCTCCACACATTACACGTTGTGTTAAGGACGTTCTTAAACATCACTTCACAGATGAACGTGTGATCAGCCGCCAATTTCTTCATCTGTGGCCTCCCCGATCGCCTGACCTCAATCCATGTGATTTTTGGCTTTGGGGCCATTTAAGACAGCTGGTAAGTTGTGATCAACCAAGAACTTTACCTGATCTCAAAGACAGTATTTCACGACATGTTCTTAACATTTTCCAGAACACAGTGCGGTCAACGGTGGAACACGCTATCTTACGATTTCAAATAGTAGCTGAAAATGATGGTCATCATGTTGAGCCTTTATTTTTGTAACAAAATTTGTAATCTGTTATAAATGTATGCTAAGTATTAATGTATGCTAAATATGATCTCCATTAAAAACGCCCTCTAGTGGCGAAATTTTGAACTAATTTTTTTATTCGCTCAAACAAATTCCCATCTCTTCCTTATGTCGTACACAGAATCTTAAAACTTTCTGAACAATAGTTTCGTCTGTACATAATTTTGAAGTAGGATAGTTTAATTATGGAAACACCCGGTATATATCATTGAAACTAAAATAAATATATACGCATAAAGTTTTTGTATAGAGTCGCACCTCTATTTAACGAAGTCGCTAAATCCTGAAAAAAAATTTTCGTTATGTGGAAAATTCTTTAAATGTGGCAATTCACTCTTACAATATTATTTATATTCTTGGCTAGATAAATTATAGTTTGTACAAATGCGTATTTGAAGACAATAGACACAAATCATAAAATTCGTCCTGTCAAAATAATAAGCCTGACTTTGATAGAATTCTGTTTCATTGGGATAGAGCAAATCATTTATCCTTAAGATTTTAATGCACCCTCAACTCGATGGAATTATATGGCGACAAACTGTATTAGGAGTATAATCGAGAATCTTATTGACTCAAATCCTATCAATTTTACTGAAATTCTCCAACATTATTCTCCTTCAGAGGAATGACCGCGATAGCCGAGTGGTCAAAGTATCGGATCATGGCAGGCATGTCATGAGTTCGAGCCCAGTATCACTAAAGACCCGCCGTGTAGGGGAACGATGCATGTTAAATCTGTCGAGAGCTCAAACGTCCTCTCGTTGGTGTGGTGTGGTAGTTAGGAAAGGGAGGTGTAATTCAGGTGTCGTCCTCTTCACTTGTCCATGGTTCAAAATGATGAGGTCCGTCGCTAAAAGTCCTCGTTTAGCTGAACAGTGCAACGTTAATATTAAATGAATCAGTCAATCATTATAATAACACAGTTGTATCTCGGACATTTGACATTGTTTACTATTGATTCATTTAGGTCTAAATTATCTTGGGAGAAATATAAAGATTAAACTGTTAATGGATGTTACTCAAGATCTAAGCTACTAAAGCGTTTAGCTGGTGTCACATGGGGTCCAACTCAAGATACTTTGTGCACAGCCTATAAGTGTTATGTCCGACATGTTGTTGAATAAGGAATTTAGGTTTTAATAACTGCCTCGAATTCTCTTTGAAAAAGGCTTTATCTTTTCCAAAACAGCATGTGTTGCATTTAATGATGGATGACGCTAAATAAGTTCCATAGCTGCTATGGAACACCAGATAGATTTGTAACCTTTGAGTTAAAGAAGCCAAAGAAGTGCCCCAAATCTTGTTGAAAAGATAGAAGAAAAAAGAAGAAACAACTTCCTAAATTATTATAGACCCACAAATGAGAGATTAAAAACCCAAAAGTCTTTCCCTTCAACTGTTCATGATCTTTATGACACTTGCGATATTCCTACACCCAGCCACCAAGTTTTCCCGCAGGAACTTAACCCTATTAGGAGCCGTGACGTTGGAGAGATATTTGGATCCTGTTTGGAATACTGGTGAAAAATTTTCAATACAAAATTATCCTAAAAATTTTGATCCTACTACTATACACATTGCAGAGATATCCTCTTGATAAATCGTTCCATGTATAAACAAATGGTTCAACAGAAGATTCTCTTAAAAATGTTGGCGTTAGACCCTATTCAAGAGCTTTCAGTGTTAGTATTCTGTTGGGAAGTATTGCGACAATTTTGATGGTGAGATAGTGGCAATAGGATTTGTTATCGATGCATTGGAAAGCTGTTCTAAACACAATATTGTGTTTTTTATCGGTTCTCAAGACACCATTTTTTCTCTAACAATTTCAAAGGTATAATGAAAACGCGCTAGTTCATTTCTGTAGAATGAAGTTAAATGAATTTTAGAAGTCTAAAAAAAAGCATTGCACTTCAATGGATTCCCAGCCATTGTGATATTTCTGGAAATGAGCAGGCAGATAGCCTTGCTGAAGCGGGAACTCGCATGTCCCAACCTGACTGTTCCTTTCCTCTGCATAACATCAAAAAATCATTTACAGTCAATTGAAAATTTATAAAGCCTCTTTTTATAGTGATGCAGCTGTGGGTAAGAAGTGGAATGCTCCACAAAAGTTCTCAGTTCCCTGCCTCGATCTGATGGAGTCACTTGCTTTTGTTTGCTTACCAGACATGATTATTTGCAGAAGCATTTGTATAGCATTCAAGTCAAGGTTTTGGCTTGTTGTGAACAGGATGACATGCGTGGTGACCACCTTAGGTCTTGCCCTATTGTTTTAAAGCTTCTTGAAGACAACTGTCCTGATGCAAATTTTAATTCTTTTTATGTTTTTCATCACTTTATTGGATTGCGCATCAACTAATGGTAGATATGCCGAAGATGGGCGTAGGATAGTAAAAAAATTATTATTCTTGGCTCCAGGAAAACGTTCATAAAATAGAGTCTCGTTAAATGGAGGTCCAACAGCACATTGTCTTTGGCGTGAAGCGCACGTGTTTAATTTAAAATCAAAGTATTTCAGCAAAAAAAGGGAAACAAAATTTCTGCAATGCAAGCTGTAATATATCTTACGTGAATTTAAATCTCGCTGGGTTTAATTATTAAAAATTTCAAAACTATATATATATATATATATATATATATATATATATATATATATATATATATATATATGTGTGTGTGTGTATATATATATATATATGTGTGTATATATATATGTATATATATATGTATATATATATATATGTATATATATATATGTATATATATGTATATATATATATGTATATATATATTTAAATATATAAAAACAATCACAATTATCAATTGAAAAATTGAAATATATGAATCCTATAATACCAAAACACTTCAGAATATCAATGGCGAATATAAAAGATAATATTCCATCGTTTTCAAACAAAATTAAAAAATTATAAAATAAAAATTTATAAAATATCCAAGTGCAATCTCGGACTTAGGACCGATAAGTGGGGTTAAACTAGTTTGATGGCGCCAACCTTCCCCCTATTGCAACTTGGTAACTTAATTGGAAAATATCCAAATTTCAAAAAAAATTTTAACAATTAAAAATTAAAAAGTTAAAATTAAGCCATTATACTTTAAATTAAAAAGTTAAAATTAAATCCTTATACTTGAAAAATAAAACTATTCGCCATCGCATTCTGAAAGATATTACAATATTAAAATTTAAAAACAATTTAGTGCATAATATAAGTGAACCATCAACCGCTCAAGATGATGCACCCATCTTTAAAATAGTTGTATAGGTAGAAAAAATAAATATTTGTGAGATCTAAAGGTCAAATCAAAAAATATTTGAGATCCGAAAGTTCAAATTAAAAAATATCTAAAATCAAAAAGTTCAAACTAAAAAATCCGAAAGTTCAAGTTAAAAAATCTGAAAGTTCAATCTAAAAAATCTGAAAGTTCAAGCCAAAAAATCTAAAGGTTCAAGCTGAAAAATCTGAAAGTTCAAGCTAAAAAATCTGAAAGTTCAAGCTAAAAAATCTGAAAGTTCAAGCTAAAAAATCCAAAAGTTCAAACTAAAAATCCGAAAGTTCAAACTAAAAATTTCTAAAAACCGAATGTTCACATTAAAAACACAGTATATTCACAAATGAATAGAGTAAATCATTAAAAACTCACCAAAGAGTATCCCATCAAGAATACGATCCAGTTCTTATAGCACGACTTTTCATATTTAATATATCTATTACCACTTCATATTTTGCTCATAACATCTAACCAATGCCATGTCAATCCAAACGATTCTTGATCCAACACAAGAGTTTGACCACCTGGCGTTAGATGCAAACC
>BMAU01018895.1:1307500-1609991 GCA_019973935.1 Trichonephila clavipes
CCGAAATCCAACATTTTGCTCGTTTTTTAGCACCGTTTGTGCTTTAAGTGTCCTGAACAATGTTCGATTTTTTACATCAATTTTCCCCGGAGGATACCAAATCTGGTATCAAAATTCAAGTTAAAGTTTCAACTTATGAAAGCCATCAAAAAACTTTAAAAAATATTGAAAATTCTTTTTTCTCAGCGTTCCAAAGTCTAAAGCACCCTCTAGCGATGTTTTAGCAGCAATATTGCTCAGAATTTTTTTTATGAAATAATAAATAATAACAATAATTTTGACTGAAACCCAAAGCGTTTCGACAATTTTTCCCGTTTTTGAGACCAGTTGAAGTTTTGCACCCTAAATTTTGTCGGCGCGTGGAGCCTTAGGAAAGCATTTTCGACCCAGCATTGCCTATATACTTCGAGTCTTCTTGTTGTCCCCTACCTCTCCTAGAAGTTTGTAACATCTTAACTGAAACACCAGTATAAAGATATATATATATATATATATATATATATATATATATATATATATATATATAAATATATATATATATATATATATATATATATATATATATATATATATATATATATATATATATATTGATTCCCAATTTGATATAAAAAAAAACCTAAGCAAATTCTCGTATGTCGAATCAGTTATATACTAGGGGTACCTGGAAACTAAGTGTCATTTCGTTTCACCGGAACCACAGTTGCAGTATCGGAGTGCAAAGCACACGTGTCTCTGTTTGAGTGACGGCCTTACAGCCAGATTCTGTTCTTTTGACATGTGTTGGTGAATGTTCAAAATGTTTAAGAAGGTTCACGATCCCGCCGACTGTGAAGTGCAATCTGTAATCCGTTTTCTGAATGCAAGGAATGTTAATCCATTTGGAACTTATACAGTTGCGAGAAAATGGATTCGGCAATTCAATGTTGCTTGGACAAATACATAAGGAATGCAAGGTTCGTGAGACGGAATATGGAGTGACTTTTCTGTTGTGAAGGGTGGTTTGGTTGAGAGAGAGAAAAAGTGAACGAAAAAATTCGCAATACAGACGATTCACAAAATAATTGCTTTGCTATGATTTTCCGCAAAGAGCAGTCCAGGAATTGCTCTCTTTACTGTTGGCCCCTTTCTTTGAAGAGAGTATAGACAAGTTGGTTTCCCGATGTGACAAATGTATGAACAATGGGAATATCTACGTAGAAAAATAGTTTCTGACATGCTATTTTCTGTAAAAATAAATTTTTTTTTGAAAAGAGATTTCTTACGCGAGTTTTTGAAAAAAGGTAATTATTATCAGAACACGTCTCCTATTTTAAATTATAGCATTTCCAAATTATTAACTCTTAAAACTGTTAACTCATTTCTTTGAAGCAGAGTTTACTTTAGTACTAATGGTGCGTAACTTACCGAACACTGAAAGAGCTCTATGTAGGAGAAAGGAAATGATAAGTTATGTTTATATAAGCTTGACTTAAGTGCATAATTATCTTTAACAGCTAGGGTGTGTGGTAGTTTTCCGAACCAACTACAAAGTTATTCTATGAATAGATTGGTAAAAATACATTTTTCAAAACTAATTAAGAAAACTGTTTTGCATTTTAAAAATAATTGCATATTCTTCCAGTAATTTTCCAGTAGTATTTTTGGGGTCTAACAACTTCGCAGAATTCTTTTAGCATAACTGACATGGAAAGCACGATTTTGCTGATCTAATGTTTATGTTTCATCACCTCTTGCAACTTCTATGTGTTATGATAACGCTATAACGTCTCTTTTTCTTTGCTTGAGTTTAGCCAGCTGTGAAAACTATTCACCTAAAGCCATGTGGCAAAAAAGTGCCCTCTGTACGTGTTATTAGCATCATCGGGATATTAAAAAAGCATACCAACTGAGTGTAATAGAATAAATACTCCATTTGCCAACTAATTGTTGTTTGACTCATACCTGTATGCACACTTTACAGAAATGGTTCTCAAATTCCGGATCGTGAGGTGGTACTGGTCCTTGGATAAAATGGTAGTGGGCTGCCCAAGGAGAACATTAAGTTACTTCCATTCTATTTACTGTGACGTATATCTCGCGAGTATGGACAACTTTCCATTTTATACTCCATATTCAATCTCGTTCTATTCACATTTTGGTGTAATTGTATTGTATTTCGATGCCACATTGAAACACAATTAAATTAAAAATATGAAATCGAATCATTTTAAAATATAAACAATCAACGTGCCACCCTCAGCGGACCGCGCTAAAGATATCAAACGTTGACCGGTCCGCGGCGATAAAAAGGGTGGGAAACACTACTTTAATGCACTTGGTGATTCGTTCGTGAAGAACTATTTCTATCAGTTTTTCAATGGATCCACTGGGAACAAAGTCAGTTTGAAACAGCGTTGGTTTTCTTTTTGCTCCCGCACTACGGCACGCACTGGACTCATGATTTGGGTTCTATCTTTTTATACGTATTGCTAGAAGTTTACTGTGAAAGTAATTTCAATGAACGTTTCGGCGCTTAGTTATGCATGCACTTTAAAAAAACATGGATGATGTCCAGGGCGTATCTTAAGAGGGATTCTAAGTTAAGTAACATGAATTTACTCGTAATATTATGTATTAAAACAAGTAATATAAAAAATATTGAAGTCAATTCCTACTTAGGTCAACAAAGAAAAATTTTATTGTAGTTACTTTTTAATAAATGATTACAATTAATATAAATATGTATATACAAATGACAGAATCACACTATTAAATGGCTAAATAGAGAGTGATTTTTCTTTCTATGTATGGTTTTGAACAATTATTTTTGTTTATTACTATTCATTCATTCATTAATGAATTAATATTTGAAGAAAACTCTGTATTAACTTCAAGTGCATTCCCCTGCAAGTATAAAAAGTGTATTTGAATTGGATGAATAAAATTATTTTATTTTATTACTGATTAAAAGTTTGTAAACAAGATATATATATATAATATGTAATGTGTGGCCGCGGTAGCGAAGTGGTCAAGATATCAGATCGTGGCTGGCCTTGTCACGAGTTCGAGCCCAGAACCACTAAAGACCAGCCGTGCAGGGGAGTGATGCACGTTACATCGGTCGAGAGCTCAAATGTCATCACGTTGGTGTGGTGTGGTAGTTGAGAGAGGAGTGCCAGCACAGGTGTCGTCCACGTCACTTGACCATGGTTCAAAATTTCGTGGTCCGTCGCCAAAAGCCCTCGTATAGCTGAAAGTGCGATGTGAATGTTCACTCACTCATATATATATATACATATATATGTGGAAAGCAAACTTTCGTCACTTATTATTTTATTTTACTCTATTATACTATATAAGGTAAATGGGGGAAGCTGCTACACTTATGGATTTTTCGATGCCACCAATCATGGAGTAAGATGCAAAAAATAAGACAAACATTATCAAATTAAATGTGAAATAACAATAATTATAAAAAAACAAAAATTTTAATTTTTTCATAATTAGTTTTCTAAAAACAAAGTTAAGTGCAAAACGGTGCACGTCGTATTTAGATCCCCTGTATCATCCTCTTAGTCTAATTATTAATTGTAATAATTTATGCGATATTATACCGTGTTATATAATGAAAAAATAAGAAGATCATTTATATTTCTGAACCATGTGACATCTTCCCCCAAGTATAGGGGGCCCATGCCACACACGCTTGTTTCCTTATTGCTGCAGTGTTATGGCGGTTTCTACATACATTGTATATGTAATATGCGTAACTCCCTTATATAGCTAATATATTTTTTAAAATAAAAAGTACGTTTACGGACTTTAAATATGAGGAACGGAATATTATAAAAGTTGTACTCACCACTTTAAATGCTCACACGATTGAAAAATAAGACCGATCAAAGACGATTCATTCAGATAAATTCACAAGCCCAATTAATTTTGGTCCAGACTCTTCACACAAGGGGCTCAAAATTGCCATCTATCGACGTATAAAAGTACTATATACAAACTGGCCTCTTTCCCCAACTAATTTCATCCCCGAATTACCTTATATGTATTTTTCGATTACAATATATATTTGTCTGAAATATATTTCTTATTTTTTTACACACATACAATCATTCTTCTACTATTTTCCATGATTAACCCGTGAGAACTGGCGCTTAAAACTTACATTTCTCTTTAAAATATTGTTTTGCTTGTATGTGTATTACATCTATTTAACTTGATTTATAATAAAATAAAGTATTTATTTATAATAAAAGCTAATTGTATAGTAAAGCAGTATTGTCTTAATAAATGAAGAATTCTTACGTGTACTTTAGTTTAGAATAAACGTTTTATGTAAAATTAAGAATGTCTATTAAAACTTGTTTAAAACTTACGTATTTCAAAAATTCCATTTTCCATCATGTATACTTTGGTTTGGTCACAATCGGTTATTCGACAGTAAAATCGCGCCCGACTGTAAAACAGAACGACTTCTAAGTGGATTGCATAAATTATATTTCGTTTACCCAATACAATGCGGTTACACTCAAAAGGCGCGGTGTTAATACCGCATCACAAGGCGTTTGCTCCCTTCTAAACCACCCATCTCCTATGACCCTTTTAAGTCAGTGATCTCACACTTCTTGCGGCTGGGACCCATTCCAACCCCTATTTGGTATGGGTAAGTCTATACGTACATTTCTTATGACTTAACAGACATCTACTTTAAATTAGAAAATATGATAAAGCTACATTTGGTGTTGTTCGAACTTTTTATACTGAAAACATCATTTCTTTGCTAATTCGTTTTTTCTGTTTGTGATTGAATTGGTTTTTACAAAAAATAATTAATATTGCTGATCTTTCTGCCCGCATTCTATCCTCTACGTCACTTTCAAACCAAAAACCACTTTTATTGTGCAACCACTGAATCTAAACCATATCATTCCTGTTACAACATTTCTCTCTATTTACTCAACTCTAATACACTTGAATCACCACTTTTGTAGGGATTCAAGTGTATTTCACAGCTTTTCAAACAGTTCCCATCTATCTCTTACACAACTAAACACTGTGGGTTTTGAGCAGTCTACATTTTTAAAGCACCATCAATAACAACATCCCTCAAGTCTAAGATTATAAAATTTTCTATTCATTCGTCAAGGTCATAAGGGTAAGTGAAAAGCTTGACTACTTCTTTTCACTAAATTTAACACACTACAATACTATTTTAGTGCTCAGAAAACCCCATGATTTTTATAATTTATAAGCAAGCAAGAAACATTGTTCTAGAACACCTTATTCTCTCCCGTATAATTTACGAAAAACAAAGAAACAATGCAGCTACTTTGACAAAAAATGCGGTTTAAAAAAACATCCCGGTAGCACTTGAACAGGAAATTTCACCATTGAAACACTGTATTAATAATTCGAAGCTCGAATGCTATAATCATGCTCAAATGAACGCGTTTTGTCCCATAAAAACGTTACAAGATAGATTTTACCGATAGAAACTGTCGTCGCGTGACAGTTTCTATTAACGCGCAAAAAATAACACGCTCTACAAAATAATATCCCATGTTAGAAACAAGTGGTAATTTAAGACTAGGTTAAGAAGCTGAGGTTTCCAAAATACAGATAACTCAAAGCTTCCTTTAAACAGCCAGCGTAAAACTCTTGTTAATCGTATGGATAATTTAAATGAGGGTGGTAGAAAGAGTTTGGGTTTATAATTAAATCCTTGGAGATAAGTAGGAGTTTCACGCCTCATAATTCCAAAGCAAACACTGCCATGAAACAAGGCTCAGGAGTCTTTTAAATATGTCTCGGCTCAATGCGGATTTAGAGAGCAGCTTACTTTTTAAAATTTCAATCCCAGTATCTGATAAAATTTTAAGTATGTGTTGATAAGTTATTATGTATCTTAGAAAAGAGAAACATTTCCTGAGTTCGTTGCAGAGTTTCTAGCTAAGTGTGACAGTGTAATCTATTAACTGTGTGTATATGAAACTATTTGAATCAGTGAGTGAATATTAACGTCGCACTGTTCAGCTACACGAGGGCTTTGAGCGACAGACCACGTAATTTTGAACCATGGTCAAGTGACGGGGACGACATCTGAGCTGGCACCCCCTCTTCTAACTACCACACCATCCGGAGGATGTTTGAGTTCTCAACAGATTTAAAGTGCATCATTCCCCTACTCGGTGGATCTTTAGTGGTACTGTGCTCGAACTCGTGACAAGACCCGGCACTATCCAATTTTCCGATGTAATTTTCATTATTTTACCAGATTTTTTGTTTTAAATTTTTTTTCAAAATGCATATTTTAAATATTTGATCATAAAAATTATATTGTATTAGAAATTTAAAAAATCACTTAGCATTTATATCCATGCGTGTTTAATAAATTTGAATCATAATTGTTTAGTCTGCTCGGTGTGTTAGAGTTAGCGTGAAAGCCTCATCTGTCCAAGGTTGTGGCTTGATCTCGACAAGTGTCGATAGGATTTCTGGATTCAAAAATCCCTTGAATTTCCCTTTGGTACTAAGCAAAAATAAATCATGGCAATATTTAGCATCATGTAAAATCTTTAATTAAATAATTTCAAGCGCCAAATGTTTGATAGTTGGAGCCTCCACTAGATGGTACCGCCAATGAAGTGGCTCTCACACCCAAAGACTTAGCTGCCAAAAAGAGCAGACCAGTTGATTACAAAAATGTTTTCAACTCACACAGATTTCTCAAAAACTTATTTTTCTAAAAAATATGTGAAGGAAGTTTCGATCTGACCACTTTCTATTCCGAAAACGAGTATTTTAGCTATAATTTTGAATCATGGTTAAGTGACGAGGACGATACCTAAGCTGACACGCCCCCTCTCTCCTAACTACCACACCAACGGGATGACGTTTGAACTCGTGACAGATTTAACGTTTAGCACTCCCCTACACGGCGGGTCTTTAGTGGTACTGGGCACGAACTCGTGACATGCCAGCCACGATCCAATACCTTGACTATTAGGTTACCGCGGCCAGAAGAATAGTTGGAAGCATGGGTCACTTGATTAAAGAACATCATTCTTGAGTGAATGAAAAAAAAGATACAAAATATATATTTCGGAGTAAACTAGATTTTTTAAGAAAATAACAGTGTGACAAATATTATTTGTTAATTTAAATTAAAAGGTCGTTAGGGAGACAAAAATTTACACCGTGAGGCATGATTGGAGAGCTTATAATTTAACTAAAATCCACTAATTTTTTTCAAAAGAAGAAGAAAATTGGTCTACGCATAGTACAAAATACTTTGAAATAATTAAAACTAAAATTGTAAATAATGTAGAAAGAGTTCATCAAAAAGTAATAACACACGGCTGTTATATTTGTATAATACAAGATGTCCTCATAACTTCGATAAAGCTGATGCGGTGACTGGAATCCGCATACAAGTTCCTGGAGCATTACGAAAATACTTGTTAATATCTCTCAAAGGTAAGAAACTTGAAAAATGTCAATGATAAATAAAAATATGTAGTTGAAGAATGGGATTGATTCAGGGTAAAAACGCAGTTGAGGAGCTCGGTCAAGAGATCGACCAACACACGGACCTGGATAAGCAAATTGGAGCAGAATGTGCGAAAGAAAGTTTGATAGTAAAAAAACATCGCTCCTATTTACATAAATGCGTTGCATTCCGATTGTTCTTTTTTTCCTGACAAAAGGAAATGTCAGGAACCAAACTAGACAAAAACTGAAAATACTTTAAAACTATTTCCGATGCTACTTTTCAATGAGTTTAGGTGCCTTGTTAGTGACTATGCAGTATTGGAGAGAGGAGATGTGTCATTGATCTGGTAAAAGATAGTAAAAAAACATTGCTTTGGGGATAAACGTGAAATGGTGAATAGTGAAATTGAACTCGAGACACTCAAAAATAAGTCATTTCGATTTAAATGTTAAAAAAAGATCCTTTAAAGAACAAAGCTGTTTAATATAAGAAATAGAAAGAATACAGTAATGTTTAATAGAAAACACAGAATTGTGTAGGAATTTTACTTTTTACCTGTATAGTAATTTTACTTTCATATATAACGATTTTTCTTTTATTTTTCTTTCTACCTTGATTCTTATTGTCCTTGATAATTTATTGTTCTGACAAGTAAAATATAGTTAATTTCCCACTCTAATGCAATGCAATTCGTATTTGTGTGTTCTAACACTTTGATAAAATTAAAACATCCCATTTTACAAATAAACTGTTTACCATACGAGTAATATACAATACTTTCACAGAACCATGCAGCCGTAGTAGCCTAATGGTCATTGTCACTGATTGTGAGCCAGTGTATCATGGGTTTGAGTCCCAGTGCCACTGAAAACCTGCCGCGCAGAAAGGCTGATGAACGTTCAATCGGTCGAGGCTCAAAATCCTATTGGGGAAGAATTTCAGTGAGTGGAGCCACACTTATAAGTGTCATTGTAGTCGCTGGATCATCGTTCAAAATTGCGATTTCCGTCGCTAAAAGCATGAAGGACGATGCTTCATATTGCCACATTAATAAAAACTCACTCACCCTCCCTATATATATGTGTGTGTGTGCGTGTGCGTGTGTGTGTGCAATAAGAAAACTATTAGAAGTGCATACTATGCCGTATTTTGTCGTAGCGAGTGGTAGATTTTAATGTGGCGAACCAAAGGTAAGGCGTGGCCGATGGCGAGTGAATGACTTTATATTAGATCCATTTTCCATATTGGTTGATGTTATGTATGCAATACTATTGCTGAGGCAGTTTGGAACATTAATCCAGATTATTCACATCTTGAAAATACATAAGCATAAAGCAGGACGGCAATATACATAACAGAGAAAACACACAACGCATGGCAGCCAGCTGGCTACATGGTTGCAGAGAGGCGAGAGCAAAAGAGAAGAGAGCGCGCGATTTCCAGATTTCGGTATTTATAGGCAGCGAGTCATCACATGATTTAGGAGGTGGATGGAGTCCCCGGTAGGCGGTAACCAATTAAAATAATTACATGTTTGTCCTGAAGGACTGGACGTTAATAATTCAAGAGCTATTACAGATTATTGGAATCATTATATATATATATATATATATATATATATATATATATATATATATATATATATATATTAAATCGTATATAACTCTAGTGTCATTAAAGTTCTGGTAGTTTGCAAACTGTCTTTTAAATTCTTTATTTCTATTATTTTCATACTTTTGTTAAGTACAACAATTTAGCCATTCCCATGCTTTGAATGTGCATTTGGGTCTAGAATCTGCAAATAAATTATTTATTGTGCTCAGATACAGCGCGGGCTCTGCATTTTTGAAAGCAATTTTTAGGTACGTTACCATTATCCTTGTAAAGGAGTTAGATATTCTATCCATTATTTTCAATAGGTTTTTGCCCATTGTTATTAACATAAAGAGAGAAGGTTGGCTATCCAGAAAACATGCTCAACTCCACTTTTATATAAATTATTTTATATATAATCTGTCTTAAGAATTATAATTATGCATTATATAAGCTAGAGTATTACATTTATAATACTGTAACATCCATTTTTATATTATATTTTTAACCCTATTATAATTTTAATTTCTCATGTATTCTTCAATGTCTTTTTTTCTCTATTTTGTTTCATGAATGTTCAACTCATAGTAGAGAGAATTTACACTATATATATATATATATATATACGTTCTATTGATCCAATCAAGTTTAAATACAATTTTTAAACTTGTAGTGGATGACACTTGATGTTAATACTGTTTTTTCAAATATTAATTCATTAACTAAATTTTATTTTTTAATTTTAAATTTATTCTGGGTTTTTTCTGTCGTAGCTAAAAATAGCTTCAACAGATGGCGCCACTCCGTTTTTCGAACGGAGTAGGAATCGATTTTATAAAAAAACTTTATAACTTGTTTTAGTATTATATGGTGATTATTTTCTTGTGCTTGTAACGCCACCTCCCTGGGAAGAGGAAAGTCATATTTAAATGATTGAGAATGCCTATGGAGCACTTGAAATATCTGTGTGAATAATAACTTATGACTAAATTATTTTGGAATACCATTATGAAGGGGCAATGATAAGTCTATTTAAAACAAGAGCGAAACTTTTTCTTTTCTTGTGAAAGATTATTAAGTTTGAGCTGACTGGGATTATAAGCGGTTGAGTATTGTTGGAAATATTTTATTTCTTGAATTCTGGTCAGGAAGTGGATGGAACATTGAGTTTCACCGGTGGTTTGAGAGCCCAGGAGATCACAGAGAACATTTTCAGATTCTGTTGGAGTATGATCTCGAAGAGCGGGTTTTTATCTTGGGTGTAAAAACAATGTTTTCCATTTCACTTAAGTGGAATGATGAAAGTATTGGCTGTTTTGAAAGTCCATTATATTTGTTAATTATTTATATATAACTAGTGCGTAAAAGTTTCAAATCAATATAATAGTGCAAAAAGCACACGTATGAGCGATTTGGGTACAGCATTAGAGGCACAAATGTTCTACTACACCACCTGAGAGAGATTTCTTCAAGTTAATTTGAGTTCACGCACTAGTGACAATTTTCCTTACCTCGAATTTGTTGATATTGTTACAAATTCGCATGAGTGAAAAACAGTTGATGACTCCGATTGAATAATACCAAATTCACTGATGTAGGTAGACGAACAAATGACTGTATGAATACAATCGACATATAAACACAACTATATAATAAAACAGATTATTTACAGTAATGGAAAAGCTCACTCGTTGTAAAGAAGTTTTACAGCTCTTCGGAAACGACTCTCTGGAACTGTTGCACCGGCAAGAACTCAGATAAAGTCTCTTTGTCTTATCGCAGACGACTCACATGCGGATTCTGATCTCGACTGACTCTTTCTTCTGGGCTTAGAGGTCCCTTATATAATCTCCTCACTGAAATTTCCGGAAGGTTCGATGTCAGTAATTTCTCGAAGGTTGCTTGCCAATCTGGCTCACACATCAAGGGTTCCCATAACCTTATTTAAGGCGAATGCCTACCTTGAAAATGTCGGCAAGTGTAGCATGTCAATTACGGAGTACCTGTCCCGAAATGGGACGTACCTCCTCATCAGAATTTTAAAATTAAGAGCCGAATTAATGGGGTTGCATAAATTAAAATTTAAAAGATTTAATTAAATGGGCAGAAACAATTCTGCTGGAACGGCGACAGACGAAGTCTGTCAGCCGGTGGGACAGCCGCTCCACTTTCCTGCGATCTGATTGGCCGAGGCCGTTCGTTTTTCATCTACATAAGGCACTTTTTAAAATTTCAAAATCTTATAGTTTGAACATTTTTCTTTTTTAAACAGTTTTTTTTCCATTACGCTAAATAGAAATAAAGTTATAGTGATTTTAAAAAATATCACTCTGCAAAATGGCAGTAAGATAAAACTTTAAATTGGTTTTTCTCAAAATTGTGTTTTAGAAAGAAACACTTGACCAGATACATGATATCTTAAGAATCAAATCAGATAACGTTTTAAAATTTTGTGAGAATGGTTATTATACTATTTTTCATAAAGTAGACCATAAGTTTTGTTGTAGGTTAAATGTTTTTTCATTTATGGTAGTTTTTATAAAGAAAAGAACTTCAAAAATATCAAAATTTTCATGCTATGTATAATTGTCTGTATTTTTTTTTTTTTTTTTGCATTTTAATATTTCTCTTAGATTTTGGTTCATTTTGAAGAACACCGTAATGTGTATGTTGTGTATAAAGAAAATTATGATAATTGTATTAGACATTTTTTTTTATAGTGTAACCCGTCATAGTAAAAAGTTGGTAAACTTTCTTTGAAAACAACCAATTTTTCTAAAGGTTCAATATTTATTTTAAATGCTTTATGTATGAACACTTTTTTATTTTTTCTTCCTAAAAACACTTAATTTGTTTAAAAAATTTGTTTTTATAAAAAAATTTGGGTCCGAAGGTAGGGATTTAGTGCTGGAAGCTCTTTCTCTGTAAAACTCTTATTCTCACCAGCAGTGTATCATTGCAAGGAAAACAAAGTGTTGTGTTTCGACACAAAACCCACTGTTAGCTGTTATGGGTGTTTTTCCTCATAATACTGACAGTGTGTGTGATGATGTGCTGTTCAGTTGTTAAATTTCTCTTATGTTTTAGCCTTTTTTCATTCTTCGTTGTCTTATAAATACAACTAAATTTGTAAAAATCAGTGCAATGATTTAAAAAAAATTCAGTTTCGCTTTAACTAAATTTAAAAAGTCATAACGATTTTCAAAAAATCCACTTTCATTTCGATATTTTTACAACTAAATTTATAAAAATATTTGCAGTGATTTATGAAATATTCAAATTCATTTCAGTATTTTATTTTCGAAATTAAAAAAAAAGAATTCTGATGGATGCAGCTCATTCAGTTTTGAAATCATGCAGTAGCTACTAATGTTTAAACTGAGATGCATGAATTAAAAATCACTGGATGTCATGTAGTAACCAATTATACTAAATAAATAATTTTAAATTTCGTAAACATAATTTATACAAAATTTCGTAGCATATTCAATTATTTCGAAATTCTAGTTATTTCTGATTTCCACGCCTTAAAAATCTCTTCCATGCGTTATCTATTTCATTTATTATTAATTAAAAAGTAACTTCGAAACTAGATTCCAACTATATCTTCCTCCGAGGCAATTTCAACAAATACCGCGAATTGGCGTCTATAACATCGTTCCACTCGACCAACGCTGATGAAAGGAGTACACTTAGAAATGATGTCACCTCAAATATCGCTCCCGATGTTCATATGGAGTTCTCAGTATTATAACTGCCACCAAATCCCCACTTCCAATGGAGTCTCTAATCCTTGCGGCATCAGGTTCGTTTAGGCACTTTGAAATGGCTTCGCACCTCAGAAAGGGCTTACGTCGCAGGCAGTCTATATTTAGCATTTAATCCTTATCCTATTTCAACAGCGCACTCCTTTGATTTACCTCATTTGTGTTTTGGAACCGTTTCCCTTTTATTTTGCATCAAAATATTGCACGGTTCAGCATAGCATTTTCTTCTTAAATGTCTGTACTATTATAAATATTTTTACGTGCGAAATGTGTCTTTATTTGTAATAAAAGAAAATATATTATCTTTCAAAGCTCAAGGTCCACCCGTTGGGGTATTGTGGAAGTTCAAAGAGAGAGATGACCGCCCGGGTATCATCCTCGTCACATGGCTGAGGTTCAAATTAGGAGTGAGTGAGTGAATATGAACGCTGCACTTTTCAGCTACACGAAGGCTTTTGGCGACGGACCACGTCATTTTGAAACATGGTTAAGTGATGTGGACGACGACACCTGAGCTGGCACCCCCTCTCTTGACTACCACACCAACGGGAAGATTTTTGAGCTCTCGACAGATTTAACGTGTTTCGCTGCCCTACACGACGGGTCTTCAGTGGGCTCGAACTCGTGACAAAGCCAGACACAATTCTATACCTTGACCACTGTGCTACCGCAACCACTTCAAAGTACGAGATCCATCGCTAATAGTTCTCGTGTTACATTATAGTACGGCTTTAATAAACATTCACACTCACACTCTTTTGCCGTCGTTTCTATGCACGTACTGAAATAGTTGACTGATCTTTGCAAAATATTTTTTGAGTTATTTGATTGTCTTTTTTTCTGTTTTTATCGCAGTTTTTTACTATACCTGAGCAATTAGGTTCTTTATTCTTATTAGAAAGTTCAGGCAGTATTCTTGCATAAAAAGTCTAAGACAGATGAAGTAGCTGCTTTTATTCGAGAGCCTTCAGAAATTAAATCAATTAATGGCAAATCATTCGAAATGGAAGTAAGCTTAGAGGCAATTCCTTATAAAATTGACATTCATCAAGAAAATTTCTAAATATTGCACCAGATGAAGATAAAGATCATCTCACCCGTAACAATTCACATTGGAAAATGTGTGGAAAAAAAACACTTCCGAGATGTGTCCACACAAACCGAAATGCTGCGTGTCAGTACACTCTACCAAATCTAATGTCACGAGTCTAGTGACTGGTCAACCAAAAAGTCAAGCTTTAGGATTCTGGCTATTGTGTTAAAAAGTTCGTAAAATGCATAAGTGTTATGGAGCCTTGCTCACATTTTCAGATAACATAACTTTACGACAAGCAAAAGGTTGAACTGAAATAGAGTTATTTGAAACCTTTATCGTGGTCAGGGTGCAGAATGATCTTTTCGGACCCATTGGAAATAAATAATGGCGCTCTACACGGATATGCACTGGTGTGTCTTCTCTTTAATCTAGCATTAAAAAAAGTGGTAAGATTTTCAAATATCAATACCAGAGGAAATATTTTTAATAAATCGATACAGTTGTTCGCTTTCGCTGATGACACTGATATCATCGCTCGAACACCCACCGCACTAAGACAGGTATTCTTACCTTTAGAGGCTCTCAGGATGGGACTGAAAATCAATGAGAATAAGACCAAGTACATGCCTTGCCCTAAATCATGTTTTAACAATTCACATTTTAAAATTGAAGAGTATAGTTTTAAAGTTGTAGACACAGCTTCACCTATTTAGGTTTGGAAATTAACAATAAAAACATTGTACAACTAAAATCCAAAAGAGAATTACTATGGCTAATAGATGTCTTAATGGAATATTAAAATATATTAAATCAAATTTAATCAATAGAAAAGCAAGGGTTCTATTGTATAAAGTCTTTTAAGACCAGTATTAACGTACGCATGTGAAACTTGGTTCATGTCTCCACCAGATGAGAACATGATAAGTATCTACCAAAGGAAGATTTTAAGATCCATTTTTAGAGGAATTCAGGAAAGTGGGACATGGTGAAGATCAAATTTAGAGCTCTATCAATCATATGAAGAATCTGACATTGTTAACTTCACCAAAATACAACGGATTAAATAGGCAGGTTACGTTATCAGAATGAACGAAGACCGCACCACTAAAAATGTCTTCAATGCTCAACCAATTGGCACATGAAGAAAGGTCAGGCCAAATCTTAGATGAATTGATGGTCTAGAAAAAAGATCTTGCAGAGTTTTTAATTAGAACTAGAGAACACTAGCAGGAAGAAGAGTGGCCTGGAAAAGGCTTCTTGAGAAAGCCAAGGCCCACCCTGGGCTGTTGTGCCACTGAGTAAAGAAGGAAGGAAGGATAAATGTGATTTTGTGGCTCAATTTTCCGGTGGAATAATGTCAAGTATACTTCACACTTTAATCATTTTCTTTTCAACTTCAAAATGTTCCTTTAATTTTTATAAAGAATCTGTTGTACGTACAAAATGATTTTCTAAAAACTTATTAATTATTAGATCTGTTACTATAGTATTAAATTAAGTACACTAAGAGAAGACTAAAATTTTAATTACGTGTTCAGCTATATTTATTGCATAAAAATAATTTTTTATTAAGTTTCGTTTAAAGTATTTAATTAAAAAATTTTTGTGAAATATATCAAAAATTATGCATACTATTACCATTTTAACAGCTATATTTTTATACCTAATTTTCCATTTTTTCATCGTAGAAATCGTTAAATTTTGTCTTAGTATATATATATATATATATATACATATATATAATTTTAAAATTACTTTTAAAATACTCAAAACATTGTTAGAATACTTCCGTGGAATGAACTACTGGAACAAGAAATAAAAAATAAGTAACATTCACATCTAAACACAGCAGACTTTGTTGATTCAGATATCAATGAAAAACACAATTTACTTTGATCTCGACTGCATCATATCACCGTTTTTAGATTATTGCTGTGTTCGCATTGTTTCTTATTTCGTAAAAATTTTAAGTTTAATGGCGTATGTGCATTATGTAAAGAACTTCAAAATCTCTTAGTATGTTAAACAGTTAAATTATGTTTGTTGAGTATAAAATGTAGGAGTCATAAGGGAATTCTACAAAATTTACAACCTAATTGAAATGAACCCATAGAAATTACTTATATATTTCTGAATATTTACAATATTTTTCTTTATAATTCTGTAGCTTGCATGAAAGTGAATTTTATTTGACTTTTCTTGTACGTTTGTAAAACAAGTTTTAATCCTTTAATGTATTACGTAAGAAAACTTCGAGGTATTAAGAATACTTTTTTCTGTATTATATAAGATTCAAACGTTTTATTTAATAATATATCCTGAAACTCTTAATTTGTTCTATATTGGAAATATCATTTTTTGATACAATATCTTTCACTTACTACATATTCTGGCGTATAACGCGTTCTTTTAATGGAAAAAATGATCGAAATTTACCAGTGTGTGTTATACTCCTGGGGAGGGAGAAGTACAAAAATAGCTTGAAAAAAATGAAAAGATTAGTGCAAAAACATTAAATTTCTACATACATCTAAATGCTGTGTTTTTTCAATAAAATATGTGAGTAATAACTTTCTATATAAACTTTCAACAATAAAATACCCTATAAATTTTATCTCCCTCTCTTTCCTAATACTTTAGGGTTGAAGGTTTAGAATTATACCATTGTTCAAAAGCCTAAGATAAAGCCTTCCGAATAAATTACTTCAAAAGATTAAATCATTGCACATGAACATTTAAAGTTTCTTTGTAAAAACAAGAAATATAAAGAATATTTTTTAAGTCAATTCCTACTTAGATCAACAAAGAAAATTTTTATTTCAGCTGCTTTTTATTAAATAGTTACAATTAATATAAATATGTATACACATGGGACAGAATCACAACATTAAAAGGTAATTCATTGTTATTAATTATCATTAAAGATCTAATTGCAATCCAAAACAATCGTGTATATAAAATTTCAGTTCAAATATATGCTTTAAAACGTGAGAAAAAACCTTTTTCAAGTTTTGACTGATTGGTTGATTGATTGATTGAATATTAACGTCGCACTGTTCAGCAACACGAGGGCTTTTGGCGACGGACCACGTAATTTTTCAAGTTTTGACACAAGTCGCCAAAATGGTCGCTAAGTCACCAAAAAGGATGCCAACGAGGTGTATTTATAATTCTTTAAATAAATAGTTTTAATTAATTACTTTTTCTTATAATTAAATTATTGTATTGTCATCCAAAATAATCTCGCATATAAGATTTCAGCTCGATTGAGGGCTTTAAATTTTATTTTATCAACGATTGAAAATTCCACCAAGATAAATAAATATATAGAGGGTGTGAGCTAATAGTAGGAATTGAAAAAGGTGAAATTTATGTGGCGTAAATAACTAAAAATTAAAAAAAGAGTGCAGTTTGAATGTAAAGATCCGCGTAATATGTCGAAACCTTTGGTAAACAAGTTGTACATTGTTTGTTTGATATTTACCCTATGGATACAAACAACATGTAGGAAATTAATTTGATATTTTAGTTCTACAATACTTGCAATGTGTTGCAATATATATGTTCCCTAGTGATCAGTTCCTAAGAAGTTTCTGACATATATAAAGTTGGAATTAGATTTTTATGAATTATGTAATACTCTAATTTTTATAAACATACTAATTCTCTCTCTATCCGGCATACGTAATTTTTGAAGGAATTGCGTTAGGATTTAAAACACAGGCACTTGATTAATTTTATGCAGATGCATTTTTCATTTCCTTATTAGGACATCCCGGAGTGTACTTCTATTTTGGTGATCTTCGCTGACGAATGGTAATGCGTTCTGATGTAATTTTTCGACGGAAATAGAACGCGATGATGTCATTTTTTTCTTATATTTTTCAGCCTGTAGTAACAAATAATTTACATCTTTCTGTATAAGAATCGACTGATTTATATTTAAAATTTTTATAATTTTTTACTGATAAAGTAGTTGAACGCACTCGTTTCAACGAATTTCAAAAGTGGATTTTTCTTCGCATACGAATAACATACGTTTACTCCTATGCGGGCTTATGAAATTTTTGATAAATATGTACTAAGAATTTATAATAAACTTGAATTTATATCTCATTTCTATTTTCTATTTTTCAAGTTATTGTAATATCAAAGATAAGACCCCACAAATTTAATGAAGTTTTATTGTGTTAGATTGAGTCAATGTTATTTACTACATGTTCAAAAGCAAATCTTGAGATATATTTAGAACACAGAAGAATGGCCTGGTGAACATTCATTATTTTTTTATTTCCAATGGTCAGGATTACAAAATACCACTACATCACAAGGGGGTAAGAACAAAAACAAATACAGACAAAACAATCAATGTAGGGAATAAAAACTTGGTGAGAAAAGTCTATGGAGCCAAGAAGTCCTTAGGTTGCCAATAAAGATCGCATAAAGAGGAGCCCTTTAGTGGTGGGCAGCGGCGGTCATCATTCCAGTTATTTATTATCGTCTAGTTTATGCTATGTTCTGAAAATATTTTCTCTACCCAAATAAGAGGTAGCCTCATGATCATGGTCATCAACACGTGGTTCGAGTCTCGATGCCATTGAAGATTCGCCTTGTGTAAGGGTTGATACACTTTAAATCTGCCGTTGCTTTAAGTGCCCTCGTTAACATGGTGTGAAGATAAGCAAAGTGGGGTTCCACCTCAAGTGTCATCATCCTCACTTGAACAGGGTTTAAAATATCGAGTTCCTTCGTCAAAAACCCTTGCATCGCTCTAGAGTAGGGGTACTCAACCTTTTCTACTGCTGGGCCGCATACATATGTCAGCCATTTCACGCGGGCCGCAACATGAGATTAAACGAGAGGGGGAGTTTAGAATGTGGAAAATTGATCAAAATATTGTAACTCCTGTTTGGCATTTTTTAATTATTATTATTTTTTTATTTTTATCATTAACACTAAATCAAAAGAGTTTAAGAAACACCCCTTCACACAATTTTTGCATCAGTAAAATGTTTGTATGATTACCAATAATATAAAAAAAAACTTCTTAGAATGTCTATGTTATTACTGTGACATTACCACTAACGAAACACTTTGTTGCTGTTACAAAGAATATTCAATAAAGCCTGTTTATCACCTCTTGAAAGAGGAAAAATGTCATAAAATAATTCCTGTTTATTGGTATTTTTTAAATACAGTACTTTTGTGCCAAATCAAACACATTCTGATCCCCAAGTTTGTTTTTCACTACAAAACAGTCAACCTCTAAATCATTCGAATACTTTTCACTGGCAAGGTATGAAAGATTGTTTCCACAAAATTAGTTCCACCCAAAAAAATTGTCGCTAATCCACTGTTGTCTGTTATCACTAACCACATAACCGTTACAAATAGAAAAAAGAAGATCAATTCGTAGAGGTACGACATTGACAGCAAAAACGTAAAATTGATATATTTGATTTCTTGTCTAAGAATTCCCCACCAAATTCTTAATACATTATCTTAAATAAAAGATTTTCTCAAAGCAATGAGTCATGACCGGCCACTTAAAAAAGCTCGGTGCGCCGCAGGTTGAATATCGCTGCTCTAGTGCGACTTTTTGAACACTCACTCACAAAATTAAACAAGAATGCAAATATAACCGGAGTGTAGATGATCCTTTAATGCAGTCATCCTTAAAAAAATTATGTAGTGCTTCACTGAAATAGTTCTGGATCTTAATGTTCAATTGGTGGTAATTAACTTACAAGTAGTTGAGTAGTTGTCGCATTCTTCGTTTTTTCAGCAATTTTTACTGTTGATTTCAGTTTACTTTATACAATAACTCTTATTTTTTCGTAAGAAGGTGGCAGTTTGGATATCCGACAATGTTTGGAAATATGATTTTGAAAAAAACATACAAACGAATATATTTTTAATGTTTAGTGTCACTTAGTTCAGAATACACATATAAAACTGTTTTAAGAATACTATTCAAGTAAAAGAGTATTTAAATTCAATGGATATTATGACTGAAAGTTGGTTTACAAGTATTGAATATTTGAGTACTGCATTAAGGGTAAAAAAAGCAAAGCTTACAATAGTTAAACAATGATAGCTAACAGTTATAAAAAATGTTACGCCATTCATATACACAGGTAACGTTGTTCTTATTAAAATGCATCTTTTGCTTCGGAGAACGGGAAATCGTCGAAAACCAATTTTAACTGAATTTCATTTGCTAAACTTACGAATACTATTTTAACAAACTTGTCGATACCCTGCTCGTGACTTTCTAATAAATTTTCTAAGCAAAATTTTAAGTACAACATAAAAAAATGAATAAATGTTAAATTCAAAAATTGAGATAAAAGGTACAAAATTACAAAATGGCGTCCATAGAAAAAATTTTGAAAATCCAAACGATAATTTCTTTTAAAAAATATGGAAACTTAATTCTAAGTTTTCTTTATCTGCAAAAGATCGTGCAAAATTAAAACTACAAATGCTAACTGGGAAATATAATGATATTTAAATGAATTCTTAAATTGAAAATAAATAACAAAATTAAAAATTTAATTCCTCTTGCTTTTCACTCCGAAAAAATGGATGTTTCTTTTAATAGCCTAATCAATCGACTCTACTTTTCGTATTACGAGAAATAACATAGCATCTTATCTTTAACGATGTCTGGAACTAATTTCAACCTGAAAACAAGCAATTAAGTTATTGTGCGCAAATAATTGTCTTCTATAGCAAAAACCCCAGTTTAATATTAAAACAGCTTCTCTCTGAATTCAATAAAAACTAACATGTTTATTCAAGTATCTTTAAACAATAGTTTTGATGCTTGGATTTCATTTTACTTTTAATAATTAATTGAGTAAAATTATCTTAATAAATTATATCATATATATATATATATATATATATATATATATATATATATATATATATATATATATATATATATATATATAATGCTTTGAATCTGCATTAGGGTCCAGAATCTGGCAATAACTTATTTATTGCACTCAGATTTAGCGTGGGCTCTGCATTTTCAAGTGCAATTTTTAGGTAAGTTGCCTCTACTTTGTAATGGATTTAGATATTCCTATCCATTACTTTCAATAGGTTTTTGCTCAGCATTATTTACATAAATGGGGAAGGTTGGCTGGACAAAAAACATGTTCAACCCCACTTTTATATAATTTATATATTAGCTTGTAATGGTCCCTGGGGACCTCACTTTGAGAACTAGAATAATTATAAGACATAAAAGAACCAGTAGCCATTTTTATAATTAACTTTCTTTATTTGGATATCTTTCCCAAATAAAATCAAAGACTTATTAACAAATTCGACAACTAATATTATGAAGTTTTAAAGATAATATCTTTTAAATTAGTTCAATTAATTAATAATTCAATTAATTAATTTATTAAATAATGATCACGCAGAAATTACCACGATAAGAGATCCCAGAGTTATATTTAATAATGTTCTTATTGAACATTTAACTTTAATCCGACTCTTAAAGCTTGAGTGAGACTTTAGCTTCAAAAAGATATTTACCACTCGGAATCTCAATTCTTCATGAGGTTAATTTATCTTCAACAACAATATTTCAATTCAAAATCACTATAACTCTATGGTTCAATGTCTATCTCCTACTGCTCTAACTTTACTATTTCGTTTGACTTAAATACTGAATTTAATCTGCATAATAAGGAATCCTGTTCGCTTTTTGGAGTTGATTGGAAATAGGTAGGGAATTAAATTTCCCTAAAAAGGTCGGTTCAGAAGGTTAGTGATAAAGTTCCGTATAGATTCGTCACAATCCCCTCCAAAAAGAAAACGGGATTTATTCGAAGGACTCAAATGTCCTGAAAATAAATTACGTAAATCCTATCTTTGTCTTACAGTACCGACGATATTAATTTCTAACTGTATATTATTGAAACATCTTCCGTGATGAAAAAGGATAAAATTACGATTTAGAATTAATTGACAAACCTCATAATATTTTACAAGTTTAAATTAATCCCTGCACTCTATCCATTCGGCAAGGGAGCGTGGGAAAAACCACCCTAGTGGTGGCAAAAAACCAGCCCCATAGAGTATGACTTATACATTATACAAAAAATTACAATACAATCTTCTGTGGCACTGGAACATCGAAGACTTCAGGGTCAGCTACCCTGAAAGATTGATATCCATTTGAGAAGTAGGTAAAAGCAGACATGAAGTTATACATTTGTTACATGAATGTCAAATACAATAAATATCTGGTTCCTTTGCCTTCCCATTCGAAAAACTTGATGCGCTAGTTAGTGTTAATGGTTAATCCTATCTAACTTCGCCGCGCTCCAAGGCACCAGATGTGAAACAAAACATACATAGAAACACACATAGCATATAATAATAATCATTTTGTAATAACACAAACAACCAAATGAATTGTCGCATCTTAGCGAAGTCATACATCGAAGTAAACAAATGCAAAATTTACAGATGTTTTCTCCAAAATACAAAAAGTAACACAAAAGTCGTTTTTTTCTGTTATAGAAAAAAAACACACACAATGTAGTGTCCACTTTTGTCTGTCTTCTTAATTTTAGAGTCCGCCCGTGACTTGCTTTAATTGCAAAAATTCTTCATTTGTTCGTACCGCGAAGATAAAGAAACAATACAACCTGGATTTTGACTGTTAAATCCTATGCACTGGATCTCCATTCAACGCTTCCATACTGAGGCTTCTTCTGCGGAATGTGCTGCCAGGTATGCTGTTGATTTCGATGTTGTTGAGGTCCTCATGGATTCTGTCTTTTTCTTGTATACGGCTCCGTAGATAGTATGGGCAAGGTCTCCTTGTATTGGTTTGATTCGACCGGACTGGTTTCTCCGCTTGTTCGTTGCGTCTTCTCGTTGTCGCTCTGGTCTGACGGGTCTGGTTATCACGTCCACTAACTTCCATTCGTGATCCACTTGTAGTCGTAGCAGTCCTGCGATCAGGCAACTTTGATGGACCTGTAATGGACTCTACCCTGGTGAAGAGGTATTAGGTCTCTTAAATTTATAAGTTCTGGATGAGATCGAGGATGGAATCGACCTCTTGACTCCCGCCTTTGTTCAGGAGCGTGTCTTTTCCGGTCCTGATGATCAGATCCTTGTCGGGATCTCTTCTTACATATCTTGACCGTTTTAAAGCTTGGTTCTTTGACGCAGTACTATTAATTTTACGTTTATTTCTGGGGATCTCCCGTGTGGTGTTACTCTGCCGTGATCTACACCCCTCACTTTCCTGACTAGAGGTTTTCCTATGCTCTTTAAACTGTCCTTGATGTGATCTATTCGACCCATGACTAACTTCTTGTTCGTCATATAGAGTTTCTACCGGACTATCCGAACTAATCGTGTCTGACTGACGAGGTCGGTACACTCGAACCTGATCAATATTAACAGTTATATTTCTTCCGTTTTTCCAAATAACTAAATTATTTCCTTTTATTTCTAAAACCTTATAGGGACCTTCAAATTTAGGCATAAATTTTCCCACCTGTTTCCTACCCGCAGCACTTAAGAAATGTGTTTGAAGTAAAACCAAATCGTTCACTTTGATGTGAACATCCCTCCTTCTGAGATTGTAATGTTTTTTTCAAGACTTATGCTTTTTTTGCACATTTCGTCTTGCCTCATCGAATAATCTTTCGATGTTATTACCAACATATTTCGCATCCTCCGTAACATTTATGAGCTTGCTAAACGGAGTTATGATTTTCCTTCCCAAAAACAACTCAGCCGGAGTTTTATTTGTCGTCTCATTTACCGCCGTGCGCAATGCGAAAGCGAACTCGTGTAGAAATTGGTCCCAGTTTTCATGATTTTCTTCAACAAAAGAAGCTATCATTTGAACTAAATTTCTATTCACTCTCTCCGTGAGATTAGACTGTGGTCGGTACGTTACCGTTTTCATATGTTTGATGTCCAACCTGTGACTGAGATGTTCAAACACGTCAGAAATAAATTGGGGGCCGTTATCACTTATCAAAGAAATCGGAGCTCCGTAACGCGCTATATAGTTATCAAAAAAAGCATTAGCTATTGCCTGGCCTGAAGCTTTACGAAGAGGAATCAGCTCACACCACTTAGTGAAGTGGTCAGTTATAATTAATATGAATTTATATCTCTCGGGTCGGGATGCGGGGTAGGGGCCTACTAAGTCTAGCGTTACAATTTCATTTGATATTTCGAAACTATAGGCATTAAACGACCAGCTGGTAGCGCGTTTTTATAATTAAACTTTTGACACCGGTCACAGGTTGAAACATATTCAAATATATATTTTCTCATAAATGGAAAATAGCACGTGTCACGAAGTTTAAGATATGTCTTCCTCTTTCCGAGATGTCCTGCCAATGGCAGATCATGAAATTCTTTCATTATATCTTTTCGAAGAGAACCAGGAATATAAGCTCTTAGTTCTCCCAGATTAGAAAAATACTTCGCGTAAAAAAGAGGAGACCATTTATTAACTTTGAAGTCCTGGGACCAACTCTCGCATACCGTCGCATTAACAGAACCGTCATCAGGGTTTTCTAAGTATCGATAAATATGTCCTAATTCAGATCTTCCCTCTGTTCCTTAATGAATTGTTCACGGAATTTATTGCGAGGGCTCTAAGAGCTGCGCACGAAATTTGCGACCCCTCGACACTGTCTACTGGATTTCTTGATAAAAGGTCTGCGACCACGTTTTGAACACCAGGTCTGTGCTCCCATTCTATGTTAAACTCTGACAATTTCAATGCCCATCGGATCATCCTACTTGATAAATTCTTACCATTGGTTAACTTCGTTAACGCTGCGTGATCTGTAATCACTTTCACAGGTAGGGGTCCAAAATAAGTTTTAAACTTATTTAGAGCCCAAATTACCGCCAAACATTCTCTTTCGGTAACCGTATAATTACGTTCTGCTTTATTAAGGGTTCGAGACGCGAAAGCAATAGGTTTTTGATTTTGCTGAAGCACAGCATCAATTCCGACCCCACTTGCATCAGTGAATAAATTGAACTGTTCAGAAAAATTTGGTAATTGCAAAATCGGTGCCTCCGTTAGTGTGCGTTTGATCTGATCAAAAGAATCCTGTGCTTCTCCCGACCAGTTAAGCTTCGCCCCCTTTTTCTTTAATTGGTACAATGGTTCGCATATATCTGCGTATCGCGGAATGAATTTTTGGTACCAACCCGTCATCCCTAAAAATTTTGACACTTCTATTATTTTTGGGAGGTTTCATTTCCGTAATTGCCCGAATTTTCTTATTGTCAGTTTCGATTCCTTCTTTACTAATAATCAGGCCTAAATATTTGAGTTTGTCACGAGCGAAGTGACATTTTTCTTTATTTAACTTTAGCCCTGCGTCTCGTAATAAGGTAAAAACCTGAGTTAAATGATCTAGATGGTCTTTAAACGATGGTGATGTAATAATAACATCATCCATATAAACCAACACGAAACGCCCAATAACAGGTTTGAGAATAATGTCGATGGCCCGTTGGAAATTAGGTGCCGCCCCAGAAAGACCAAAAGGCATGCGTAGGAATGCAAAAGTGCCATTGCGAGTGATAAACGCTGTTTTTTCTATGTCCTTTTGACTAATCGCCAACTGAAAATAGCCACTTCTGAGATCTAGAGTGGACATAACGTTGGTGTGAGGGATATTGGTGAGTAAGTCATCAATAACCGGTAATGGATATCGAGGATATTTGGTAATTCCATTTAGTTTCCGATAATCGATCGCGAAACGATACGCCTCGGGAGAATCTGGAGGAAGGTCATTGTTCTTTCGAGTTAATACGACTGGAGATGCATAGGGCGAATTAATAGGACAAATTGTACCATCCCGTAACATCTTATCTATGTGATAATCAATAATGCCTTGTTTGACCCGGTCGTACTTGTATGGTCTCGACACTACCGGTCCCTTATCTCCAGTATCTATCTCATGATATACAACATGCGTTAATCCCGGTTGATCGGAAAATAACCCTTTAAAATTATTAAATAAGGCTTTTAATTGCCTCTGTTGCTCGTCATCAAGTTTCGATTCTGTGAGATCAATATCAACGAGTTTGTCCTCTTTAGGCGTTTGTTTGATCAGATGATCGGGAATGATTAAGGATTTCTGATCAAAATCTAATGTTAATCGCGACGCCTTCATAAAATCAATCCCCAAAATGCACTGATACTGCATGTTATCAAGTATATGGAATTCCCAGGGTTTCTGAAATTCCCTGATTCTAATTTGTAATTCGACTCTACCCAAATGACTGCACGGGGCTCCTTATGCTGTCACGACTCTGTCTTTCGTCTTTTGACGAGGTCGGTATGAAAAATAATTGCGGTATACCTCCGAAATAAAAAGATTTCTCTGCTCCCGTGTCCCATAGTGCTGTAATAAAGGTTTCGTTTAATAGAATAGGGACATACGGTAATTCGACTGGGGTCATTCTTATAGAGGATACTCTGATAGGCCGATGATCCCAAACTGGAGGATTTTCCGTACCCCGCGATCGATTACCCCCATATTCACATCGATCGCTTAAAAGTTTAAATTTCTACTTCGTTCATTTTGACCTCGAAATGAACTATTTCTCGACCCACTTTGTCGACCGCCTTGACTGTGGAATGGTTGATCCGATTGTCCACCTTGGCGTCTACCCTCGAATCTGCGATTATTTATGAAACCTTGGTTTTCGAACCGATTAAATTCCCTTTGTGGTCGGCTATTATTGGCGTATCTCTCATTATTTCTGTTTTCCCTCCAATTTTCCTGTCTATGCCGGGTATTAAAACGATTGTTTTCATGAGGGCCTGAACTTCTAAATCCCTCACTCGAACCTCTGATTTGTCTATGCATAAAACGTTCTTCGTATTTATCAACGATTTGTAGGAGATTGGCAGTATTTCGTGGATGTCTAACTTCGACATAATCCAAAATTTGAGGTTCTAATCGACTAACGACGTGATCTATTAATTTTTCCTCCGACATTTCTAGTTTAAGGACTTTATGAATTTTCAACAATTCATAAATAAAGTCCGAAGGCTGTTGATCTCGTCTTTGTGATGAGGAATAAAATCTCGTTTCTAGTTCTGACCTGTTTCTGACCACGGGAAATCGTTCCGACAATGCCTGTTTTAAGTGCGCGTAGTCTGTTGTCTTATCTTCAATGACTCTATAACCTAGAACTTCGAACCAGTCGAGTGCCCGTCCTTTGAGATGACCTTTCAAGTAAGCACATGCCAGTTGTGCAGGTATCTCATAATACGTGAGATTATGATCAATATTCTCCAAAAAATCATCTATGTTCTCAATTCCCGAAAAATATTGTTCCGGAATGATTCTAAAACTGGATCCGACTCTATTCTCGGGATTTATACGTTGGGCGCCATTGTAATGGTCCCTGGGGACCTCACTTTGAGAACTAGAATAATTATAAGACATAAAAGAACCAGTAGCCATTTTTATAATTAACTTTCTTTATTTGGATATCTTTCCCAAATAAAATCAAACACTTATTAACAAATTCGACAACTAATATTATGAAGTTTTAAAGATAATATCTTTTAAATTAGCTCAATTAATTAATAATTCAATTAATTAATTTATTAAATAATGATCACGCAGAAATTACCACGATAAGAGATCCCAGAGTTATATTTAATAATGTTCTTATTGAACATTTAACTTTAATCCGACTCTTAAAGCTTGAGTGAGACTTTAACTTCAAAAAGATATTTACCACTCGGAATCTCAATTCTTCATGAGGTTAATTTATCTTCAACAACAATATATCAATTCAAAATCACTATAACTCTATGGTTCAATGTCTATCTCCTACTGCTCTAACTTTACTATTTCGTTTGACTTAAATACTGAATTTAATCTGCATAATAAGGAATCCTGTTCGCTTTTTGGAGTTGATTGGAAATAGGTAGGGAATTAAATTTCCCTAAAAAGGTCGGTTCAGAAGGTTAGTGATAAAGTTCCGTATAGATTCGTCACAAGCTGTCCTAAGTCACAGTAATGTTTATAATACTGCAGCATCCATTTTATAATGTTTAATCTAGTGTCCTTCATTGTATATTCTCTTTACTGTAGCTGTGTTTTTTTTTTTCGAATGTGATTGGTGAATGCTTATCTCTTGTCTGTAGAGAATTAGACTATATATATATATATATATATATATATATATATATATATAATATAAAGTCTTCTAATTGTTTAAGCTTTAGTCGAAGGAGTACTAAAATTTTTTTAAATGAAAATGAAAACAGAAAACTTGAACTACTTCAAATTGCGTATGTATGCGTATATATTTTAATACGTGAGATTGCACTGTGTATTTTTTATATTTTTCTGATATTTATCCTATTTTCAATTCATTTTAATTAATGATTTTTCAAAAAAAAATGATTCGGAATGGTTTTATCTTTTGAAGTGGAATGTAATTATTTTCAGTACATCTAATACACTTTCAAGTCATGTTCTATAGAATACTTACTATTATTTTTAGTTTTGTCGGTATAATTTGGGAAAACCCTTTTTGCAGTTATGATTTTTTTTTGTAACGGTTTTGTAGCTTTTTATATAATAGAGGTTCAGTTACCTCAGTAACCAATCTCTTATAGAAACAATTTCATGAAAAAAGTATTTATTATTAATTGGATAGGCAATTTTTTATCACCGGTCAATGCATCATACTTTTTTGCAAGATAAAAATAGTACTTCTATAATAATCATTACTGAATTTTTTGTATAATCATTACGAATGGCTTCGCGGTTTTTTTTTTTTAAATATCTCTTAGATTATACATTTTTAAGTTCCCTCTTAAAACTTTGCTTTCCTTTCAGCCATTTTTGCCCAAATATTTCGACTGAAGTTTACTTTATGTTTAATATTCCTGTACAGACAAAAATACCTAAATATCTGCAACTAGGAATAAGTTTAATTTTACTTGCATGACAATATTTTTTTATCCTAATTCTACATATCTTGAAACACCTTCCGTTTGATTTAATGGGTTTTCTTATTTAAGATATCTACCTTCGGAACCGAGATTTTGCAAAAGCTTATAAATGCATAATTTATTTTATATTCAGAGTCATTTGAGTAAGTGTTATACATATAAAATTGTGTTAAGAATATTATAGCAAAAAAAAGTATTTAAATGCAATTTTTTGGCAAAAAAAAGAATTAAAAATGGCGTATTTTTGAATCATTTATGGAAATAATAATATTGTAACGAATTTGTGTAACGATAGTGTAAATAATCTGTATTTGAATGTATAATGTAATATATACATCCAAATATACAGATTATTTACCAAATTTAATATAATAGTAATATAAGTATATTACTCTATGCTGCATTTATTTTGTGTTAAAATTGTAACATTCATAAGCAATGCCAATCGCTATAGTGGCGATTCATGAGAACTTGGCGATAGAACCAAGTTGACGTCATATTTAACGACGAGGTTAGCCGCCAATTTGGTGACTATATTGGCGTCATTGGTGACCCTGTTGGCGAGTTTGGGAATTTCTGGATTTTTCTAGAAAGTTGTGGATTTTTCCACTAATTTCACTCACTAGAACGCGTGCGGATTTTTCAGGAAGTTTCCGCCAGGCCTGTAAATAGAGCAGTGCCAGCCGCAACGAATCAGTCTTGATTCAACCAGTGAGAGTAAGCATTGTTTTGCTTAGCTCCGCTGTGCTTGTGAATAATCTTTTACGTATGTTGTTTTTAAACACTGTTAATTATGTTTGATTGCTGTAAAAGGCGTAAAGACCTTCATAGATTTAGTCTGGGAATATTGCTGCGGAATCCTGTATTTAAAGAGAGAGAATTGGACTTCTGATAATAAATTCGCCTCACTCTTAAAGACAGTTATTTTCCTTCGTGACTGTTTTGCATAAAATCCTTGGACCAGGATTTACGTAATAATATATTGTTTGTATTTAACTACGTCTTCTTTACATGACTTGAACTGGGATTTTTGAAAAATTCACATTATTTTCACAGTTACTATTAACCGAAATATTAACCGTTGTTTTTTGGTAAAATTTTTCTACTCCGGTGTATTAAAATATGAGTAAATCTACTTATCTGTTTGAAATAAACGTTTGTGCAATCTTATGTGTTTGAAAAATTTTAGTTCGGGATCTGTACAGTGTCATAGAAATATCTAGGCAAAATATTGATATTTAAAATTATTTTTCATAAAAGGAGAATGCTTTGAAAATATTTCATTCTTTCTGCAAATTTTGCCAATAAATTAAATTTAAATGTGTTTCTATTGTAATTATATTAAAACTATCTTATATGTTTAATTTATCTGATGCTATATATATATGGATATATATATATATATATGGGATATATATATATATATATATATATATATATATATATATGGATATATATATATATATATATATGGATATATATATATATATATATATGGATATATATATATATATGGATATATATATATATATGGATATATATATATATATATATATGGATATATATATATATATATGGATATATATATATATGGATATATATATATATATGGATATATATATATATATGGATATATATATATATATATGGATATATATATATATATATATATATGGATATATATATATATATATATATATATATATGGATATATATATATATATGGATATATATATATATGGATATATATATATATGGATATATATATATATGGATATATATATATATGGATATATATATATATATATATATATATATATATATATACTAGCTGTACCCTGCCACGTGTTGCTGTAGCTCAATCTTGTTAAACAGAAAGCACATCTTTTCAGTATGTTAAAACATTTGCATTGCAGGTATGATCTTTTATTTAAAAAATGTATAAATATATGTACGCAAAACTTTCCTTAACTGTATCATTTATAATTTGTTAACCAAATGATTTAAATCATTGTGGCTTATTTTTGTCCTTATGTTATGAACCTAAATTTATTTACATTGTCTTTAAAGTGGAGATCTCAAGTTTGAAGATAAATTTTAAATGGCTTTACTCTGGATTCCTTGATAGCAATGGGTTGGTTTTACATTGGTTATGGATATTTCTATTAAATCAGAGGTGTGTTCACAAATGCACATTTGTCCAAACAATGTCACTTGGAAACATGAATTGTATTTCCTGATGTCATACAGGAAATGTTTTGATTCCGCCGTATATCTAGCAAGCAAAGTTTTGAATAGCTCTGTGGTTCTTCGAGTTGGGACAGTTTAAATTTTTCAGTGGTACAAAACATTCCTTTTGTTTCTCCCTTAAATTCCAGAGCTTTGCGCAGCGCATTAAGATTACACTTGTGTAGATGAGAACATGCTGTCTGAACCTCCTCCACTGGATTGTACCGGAACGCAAGGTGACTGTTATTGTGTGATTGCTCATCACAAAGTTATATTTGACGCAGATGTGCTGTTTCTGGTTAACATCATTCAGATGTTGTAAAAGGCGAATGATGTGCTCTCAAATGTGCCTCCTCTAGTCTGGCTGCATGTTGCTCTGCTGTGCCTGCAGCATGTGTTTTTACCATTCTTTGTCTATTTTTCTCGTTTGCTGATATCCATTCTTTCTAAGTTTGATGTGCAATTACACTCGTTGCAGTACTTTTGCCTTGAAAGTATGGCGACCTAAGTTTGTTTTCCCGCAAGACATTATTTTTATGTAGTGAAGCCAATTAATTGTCTGCATTTAAAAAGAAAAAAAATTCAAACAAAGCATATGAAATTTCTTAAAAACTTAAAACTGCACTTATATATATATAATAAGAAAAGACAATTAAAACAAAAACATATAAAATTTCAAAATATTAAAAAAAAGGAAAAATTGAAATAAAAAAGAAAAGGAAAAAATAAAAAATGCTAATGAAATATTGAACTTCAAACGTGCATCAATTGACACAGCTGAAATCCAACACAATGAGAGGCTGAAGATATTTTCAATCGAACACACCAGGAAGATTTTGATATAAACATGGATTTTGCAGCAGAAATCTCGGACAAAGTGTTGCTAATGATGGTGTATTTTTGTAATGCGCAATTCGATTAGCATTAGCAGTTGTTATCAACAAAGTTAAGGGCCTATCTTTAAAACAGACTGGCTTATATCTAGACACAGACGGATTTTCCAATGGACAATTATTTGTTATACGTGTACTTAAATATTAGCATCACCGCAGCCAAATTACCGCATTGTAAATCGCACCATTTTCCATCCATTTCTTTTTTCATAAAAAAAAAAAAAAAAAAAAAAATGTTAGAATCTTTGTTGTTTAGATATTAAGGTACGATACACGTAACGCCAATTTTGTTATGGTGATGCTAATACATATTTACTGATATGTGTTACAGAGCAGCAGTCACCAATTGGTAATGCGCTAGAAATTCTGGATGGTATGCAGAAAAATTGGGACATTATTTATACTTCTATGAAGATTCAGTTTAAAAAAAGATGAACAACAAAATATAAAATATTATGGAGCATGGATTATTCTTTACTAAAAGCTTTTAGTTACCGAAATAATTAAGCGAAAAAACAAACCAACAAAATTCCTGAGGTTAGAGATTTTGGGTAACCTCAATCAATTTTTGGAAAATTGGTGGCAATACACTTCAGTCTGTTGATTGTTATTGCTTTTCATGAAGCTTATTTTTAGGGGTATGGAAGATTAAATAAAGACGTAAGTATAGCTATAGTAATCCACCAGATAAAGATCTCAATCCTATTAGTGAACCACAAATTATAAACGTATACAATAAGTGGTCCATGAAGTGTTGAAAATAGCAACTATTGCTCTAACGTAGGCACAGCAGGCAATTTCTGTATCTTTACAGACAATGAAGCAACACAAAATGTCTACCCAAACGCATTGTAAAATTAACCTTTTGAACTCAAGAAGAGTCATTTTATATTTATTTTCAAACTTGGCACCTCCCCTATGGAGACAATGCAAATAATTTTAAATTCATAACATGAAAAAAAAACCCAAAACAACTTGGGAGTGCTCTGTTAACAAATTACAAATGAAATATGTTTAGAAAAATTTTGTTAATGTATATTTCCACATTTTTTTTATAAAAATACTCATACCTCAAGTGCAAGCGGTTATGGATATTAGAAATGTGTGCTTTCACTTTTCATTCTTTTTAACCAGACTGAGCCACTGGAAAAAGTGGTTGAATACAGCTAGCTTTAACAAACTTAAATGATGGAAATTTATCAAAAACCAATTATTAGCAACAAATTATAAATATTTTGATGAAATCACAAAAAAGGTTGTAAACAAAGGTACTTGGGTACTGTTGTAACTATATCAACCCCGATTTTGTTCGTGTCATACACGGTTAATTGGCAATTAAGTGCTAATGTTGCGAATCTGGTTGCAAAAATACATAAATATCAAAACAAACACAAAATATACATAAGAAAATCTTAATTTTCCCATTTCTATTTCACAGTAGCATCAAATAAAAGTTTGAAATTACACAAAATAGGTATTTTGTGAGTCTGTTATTGCTCCAACTATGAGAAATTTCAATAACTATTTAATGGAAAAATTCACTACCAAGCACAAAAGGGTATTATTATTGTGCACAAACAGGCATAGAATGCTTTTCTCTTATTAAATGCATATTGCAACATTTGGCGATGTCTTTAGATTTTAAGTAAATGGCCGTAAAAAAAGTACTAAAAAATAAAACTTATATATTAATTTAATCTAGATTCATTGGAGAAAAGTAAAATTAGCAGAAAATTTTAATCGGCACGCTACTCGTTTGTGGAGAGATTTTGAAATCCCATCAAACAGATCCATAGTGTACAGAATTAAAATTAGTATTTTATATATAAAAATTATCCAAAGTAAATATTCTGAGCATAAAAATAAATTAAAAAATGATATACAATACTAAAACTAATTGACATAAAAATAACTGATTTATCTTTATCAACGCGAAAGTATAATTTGAAGAAAAAATTACAATCTTACGACCACGTGCTTCCTCAACATGTATTTCAGCCATCTGTCTGTTTTGCTCATTCACTGATGCCTACTCTAATTTGATGAGCAACTACCCCTCGCACTACATTTGCTTGGTCAGTATGATGACCTAAGTTCGAGTTTCTGCAATACAATTTTTGCACTGAAACTGATTTACTGCAGTTAAAATGAAAAAAAGGTTTGAATAAAAACTTGAAATTACATAACAGCTCTGAGTGGGCCTTGTATCCGAATTCCTTTGGGGCCTTTTTTAGATATGAGGACCATGTAAGAGGAACTGTAATACCATTCGTTGGGGCCCTTGCATCATTGATACAGCGATAGTTCTACGTCCCTGACAAAAGCAAACCATAATAACTTCAAGTACTTTTTCTAACAAATTACTAATGGAATCTTTTTAAGAAGGTTATAATATTATAAAGCAATCAAAAATACGGTGCAATATTTTGATGACTCAAAATCAGAAAATCTTAAGTTTTACCATTTGTATCTCAATAGTAACATCAAATGAAAGGTACTTACTTATCATCGCAACCTATTGTCGATAGTGTATAAATCGAATCACATGATTGCCAATTCCGCGTGTACAACATCTGCGAATATGGAACTGCCAAATTTGAGAGTTATCATGAAAGTTGGCGATTGTTGCGATAATACGTAAGAATCAAATGAATTTAAAAAGTTGTTTAAAATAGAGAAAAAACATTCTTATTAAAACTCCGTCGATTAATTTCGTCAAATTAAAATGTCTCTAAGTGAGAAAAAAATATTGTTCCAAACATTGAATGTTACATCGCGGCATTTGCCTACGTCTTTTTATTTGACGTAAATGGTTGACGGAAACTATTTGGTAGAAAAATAAGTAGCATACAGAAGTCAATTATGTAAATTTCGTTTTCGCTTAGTAAAGAGAAATAAATTTAGCTTAAAATTACAGAAAAATACACGATATAGAATATAAGCAAAGTCACACACACATAAACATCCCGCGATAATGCTATCCGATTGTTGCCAAAACTACAAAACAAAATTTGAGTTGTTTAAAGAATAATTTTTAAATAATGATTTATTCGAAAAATAATCCCAATTACGTATCAAAGAACAAAAAATAGATAAATATGACAACCAATAAACATAACCATATAGTAGATTTATACAATAATTTGGGAAAATCTATTAGTAAAGTTTAAATTTTCGCATTAAGAGCGATACGTGATATCGTATGACGTCATAACACGAAAAAAGCACTTAAAATTAAATTTAAAAAAATTAGAGAGAATTTCGATAGAAAAAGTACATAAGAACCTGACCGGATTCAAATGTAACGTTGTGTAAATATTTCAGATAAATCCATGCAGAACTTTTTGAGTTATGCGAGCATACACAAACCAACACAACATTTTTATATCATATATAAAAATGTTGTGTTGGTCTATATATTATATAGATATATATATGTCGCAGGGAAATGACGAAATGAGGAATTTCATCAAATCCTTAAGGGATAGGATCGATTAACGAGAGATGTTAAAATAACGTCTGTTCAAGGTCATTTTCCTGATGAAAGGAAGGGGTTTTATCTAATCCCTGAACTGTTTCAGTGAATTGATGAACCAGCCAGGATTTGCATTGGCAAAATGCTGTCCAGGGGGAGACACTTTGAGGGGGCCGAGTCCTTGTACTTCCTAACCATACAGGTAGTACTATCGATCCCCTAAATATCAACCGCATATCTTTAAAAAAGTTACACCATAGGATTAACACAGGGATTAATGTTTTAGTGTGTAAATAACCGAGAGGAAAGATGTTACACATTAAAAAATACCAGCATAATTTTCTAATTATTTGTTAATTAGTTTCGAATAAATAATTTTACTTCATTGACTATTGTTGTATTACTGACTTCTACGTTTAATAATGCACCCTATTTGTTAAATAAACTCTTTTAATCTCTTGACAATATTATTTCATCATTTTAATGAAACATGTCAAGTATTTGTTCACAAAACTTACTTTTATCAGGGAAATGATTTTGAAGGGACGTCATTTTAGCATCTTCCATCAATTGATCTTAGGGATTTGATGAAATTCCTAATTCCATCATTTTCCTGCGACATATATATAAATAAACATTTATACGCTTTTCAAAATTACGGTTCCACACGAAGTCACCTAAGTAGCGATATATATTTGTATCTTGTAATGTTTCTATGTGTTGTCAAAACTACAAAATCTATTAATTCCTTTACTGTATAAAATTCAGCTACATCCCAACAAATAATTAGAAAAAATGTACATGGTTTAACCGCAAGTAACCCTTCTCAACTGGAACATAACCCTACTGAATTTACTGGTGTAACTCAGTAAAGAAACATCATCTCTGCTCTAAGATTCTCCATGAAGGCACTTTACGCTTGAAAAATTTCTTTTCGATAATTTTTTTAAAAAATATGTCTAAACCATGGCTTTTAAATTTATAATTATCTAATTATTTCTAATGAAGCTTTAATGCTACGTGGATGCCTGAGGCACCCTTTCTTGTGTGGCATTTGAAGATCATTAACGATTATAGTTTGGAGTAGACTTTCTACATAATTATATCCGAAAACAGCTCATTATGGGAGGATAAATTGTTCTCTGCTGAGATAATGGTCACGCGTCAAGATTGTATCACATCTCCTGGAGTGGTTTAATATTGCTGGTTATTTTTTCCCTTAAAAATAGAAAATATTTTATAATTGGATCTTAAACATCTTTAAAAGAGACTTTACAAATACGAATAGTAAAAGTTTTTTTTCTTTTTATTAGCTTCTTAATTCTATTATATGATTTCATCATTCAGAATGTTATTAAAGCAGAGCTAGATGAAAAAAACTTTAATAAAAAATAAGTTATAAAATACTTTTTATACAAATAGTAAATATATATACGTATATATATATATATATATATATATATATATATATATATATATATATATATATATATATATATATATATGTATAACAATTCACTTAAATTTTCTCTCGAGGGATTTTAATTCATAATGGTCTTGAGTCCTTCTAGACTTCGCGTGATAATTAAATTCAAGTTTAACCCCCTAACGAAATAATCACAATTTTATCCCTAAAAAAACTAAAAGGCTAGTGTTTTTAAATCAGAATGATACAATCTTGTATTCCCCGCGCACACGGACCTCGGCCTTTACCGAAAATCATATGATTTCTTATTGTTTCCGGTTAACCATAACTATAAAGAGACGAGATCTCCGTAGTGAAAAGGAATGCTTTTTGTCTTGTGTACTTTTTCGTTTCATCTCTTTGCGTTTGATATTGTCAATAAATGCGATTTTAAACAAGCCAACTGTTTCCTTAACAATCCATTCAATGTCTGCAACAGTTCAATGAATTGATCCCATTCCAAATAGTCATAACACGTTAAAAATGCATTAAGTCAACCCAAAGTATTTCATATAGAATGTAATAATTTATATAAAACGTTTACTTAAAATTATAATTTTCTATGTTTTCATTATAACTGACTGATCTGCATAAAATCCTCGAACCCCGATCTACGAAACAATATCCATTTGCTGTTCTCTGATAGGTTTTGAGAAATAACAGTGTATGTTGTGTGGATAGTAAAAAAATTATTGGTTAAATATCTTAAAAAATAGTATGTAAATAATACTCGAATTTAAACATAAGTGACTTACATTAAAAATGTTTTTCTTAAGAATTTTCAAGTTGAATATAAAAGTAGTTCTCTTTTGTGAAAGCCTCCACAATAGACTTTTTCAAACAAAACGTTTTCAATCTATGTGCTATTTTTAAACATTCGACAATCTTTTGGTTCCCCCATCTTTTCGCACAAATATATTTAGTCTTTAGGGAAAATGAATTTTGTCGATTAATGACACAAAGGAATGACTTTGGAGAAGAAGCACTTCTCTCTCTCTCTCTCTTTCCCTTCCAACTTCCGAATACCGCTGATCAAAAGTGACCACAATATCTATTTTTCGTTTTCTTTGTTTTCTCAATCCTCTTTCTCTTTTTATATAATAGTTATTTTCTTTACATACAACAGGGAATAAATTGCTTAAACAAACACACTAAAGATTTTAGCATTTTATGAGCTAAAAAATATTTGTACAAAAAATATTATCTGACAGAAAAAGGAGGTGGATGCGATTGTCTAAGGGGGTCATGATCACAAACTCGTGGCAGGCGTGTCATGAATTCGAGTCCAGCGCCACTGAAGACTCAACGTGTAGAGTAGCCGCTACACGTTCAACACGTCGAGTTTCAAGCGTCATTCCGTGGATGTGGTGTGGAAGTTAGGAGAGGGGGTTGCCAGCTCATGTGTCTTCCCCGTCCTTTGAGCACTGTTTCAAATCACGAGTTCGGTCACCAATAACCCCTCGTGTAGATTTCTAGTGCTGCGTTAATTTAACTCTCTCACTCATTCTAATTTATCGGTTTGGTACCTTAGAGACAGCCTGACCGCGCTTCGTGATACAAAGGCTGTAGATTTGATCCAGTCTGGTGTCGATAGATTTTCTGAATGCGAAGATTGTTGGTAAGCATGTCCAATGATTATGTAGCATTCGAAAGATCCCTGACTATCAATTTGGCTCTGGTACTATAGGCAAAATTGAATCACGGTAATATTTAATATTCGACAAGATCTCGAAGTAAAATTTATTCAAGCATCAAAAATTTATTAGCGAGAGCCACCACTGAATTGGCTTTTACACTTGGGGGAGTTGTCATCTCTCCAAAGGCTTGTATAAGAAAATGCATCCCATTTGAAGAAAGGTTTCTATACTTTATGATTTCTAAAGAGATATGCCTTTTTTTAAGTTCTAAGACAGATTCCTGAAGAGGCCTAGTGTGGGGTTTGTTGTGTTCCAAGGGTTTATTGGGCATTAATGATAGATAACATAGCTAAGAATAAATAATATAGATTTATACATTGTGAGGTGCGATCTTCCCATCAAAAGAGGAATATTATAAAAATAATATATATATATGTAGCGTTGGCCGGTGCTGGTTTATTTTTGCAGGCTGTTTCTGAATAAGCGGGGAACTTCTGATTATTTCATTTTACTCTTCATTTTCACACCAAACGACAAAGAGGTTACGACTTTATAATAAGCATACGCACACACAAAAACATACAAGATAAACGAGCTGCAGCTATAGGAACAATTTTACCTGGACGAGGCGCAGACAAAAAAAGAGAGAGATCTAAGGGACTCGCTTTATATACCGGCAATGAAGACCGTGTGACTATTTTTCAACAAAAGCTATGATTGGTTAAAATTGGCGGGAAAGATATTTCTGATGTAATAATATAAGTTGATTACGATTAAGTTTAGGACGTTAGTTTTGAATCAAAGAATTAAAAGCGTATTTAAATATTATTACAAAGAGTTAATTAAAACGATGCTAGAGGGAATTATTATATATATATATATATATATATATATATATATATATATATATATATATATATATATACAGTGGTGGCCAAAAATGTGGACGTTTTTTAAGTTTATATGCTTATAAAAAATGTTACGTTGTACAGAATGTCAAATCCTTTATATCATTTTTTAAAGGGAATTTAATACTGAATTCAATACAATAAACAAAAAGTTTATATATTCATTACACGAAAAAGTTATGCTACAATAGTTATCGATAAACATTAGATGCTGATGATAGCAGTGAGTTATCAGTGCCTAGAGAGGTAGCCTTTATTTTTTATTATAGCTTCACATCGATATTTCATTGAGCTGAAAATAGTTTATAGCTCTTCCTTCGTTATTAAATGATGCAAGGAAACAATTATATCTTCAATTAGTTCTTTTTTATTTCATAGGTATCTCATTCCAACGAGAATTTCAAACGATGCCCCAAGTTTTCGATAGGATTGAGGTCAGGACAACAACTCGAAGATGTTAGAACGATACCAGTCTTTCGATTACTTCACCATGAGGCAAGGAATAGAATCTTGCAGACAAATAAACGAAACATTGTTGGTAAATAGATCCTTGATGAAATGCAGAAGTGTTGGTTCTAGAATTGTGTCAATGTATTTTCTGATATTAAGTATACCATAGATGATAGGAAGGCGACTGATATCATCTGCTGATATGCATAACTAAATCATAAAACTATGTGGGTACTTTACAGTTGCTGAGATGCAGTCCGGATGTAGCATTTCTCCTATTCTACACCTTACATATTTTCGACCATCACAACTGAATAATGTTATCTTAGCTTCATCCTGTTATATAACTTGTGATCATTAATTATTTATCCAATTAATGTGCTCCTTTAACCGTTGTAGCCTTTTTTAGAGATGCTGTAAATGGAAATAAGGCTTTTTTTCGTGGAATTCTACCTCTTAGTTTAACATCTATTGATCTCCTGATTGTTTTCGGACTGACAAAAACACCAGCATCATTCAGATAAATTCTGATAACCGTTTATGACATTTTATTTTTGAGGCGTAGTATTTTTTCATCTTCTATAATCAATAGATGTCCTTTTTTTTCGTCCTTTTCTTACTTTGTTTTTTATGAAATTTTTCTCCAGACGTCTTAAAAAAAACTTTCAATCTACAGATGTAGTCAATAAGCCACCCACATTTCTTGCAATTTTAACTTTGGAAAGACTACTTTCTCTCGCCACACATCTCTTTCTAGGTGTTCAATCTACTCTTTTATTTGATGTCATTGTTTCTTGACTACATATTATTGTTGTCCTGGCTAGGAAACAGTCTTGACCTCAATCCTGTTGAAGACTTATGGCTTCATTTGAAATCTCTTGTCCGAATGAGGCACCCATGAAATAAAAAGGAACTAAATGAGTGATGTATGAAGACGACATACCAACCGGTAATTAGCAGTGACTCTTCACTGGCGATACCTTCCTTTAAAGAAGTACAGACAAGTTGCTTTCCTGATATGACAAATATCTAAAGAATGGGAGGAACTATGTAGAAAAATAATTTCTGACATTTCTTTCATATAAAAGAAAATTGTTCTTTGAAAAAAAATGTTTATCCAAATTTTTCCAAAAAAAGGTTTCTGGACATACCTCGTGTTATATGTTGTATATTGTAGACGAAAATATTAATGTGTGTAGAAAATTATTCTTTTAGTCCCCTCGCTGCGCATTCCGCGATTTCCACGTAAACGCAGATGTAAAGGATGTTTTTTTAGAGGTATAGAACTTTAAATTACAATAAAACAACGATGTATTATTCGATTGACATGAATTTTTTTATTCGAAAGATAATCTTGTGGCATTACATTTTAAATATGATTTGATTTCTGGCATATGACTGCCACGGCTGGCTCGGATGTAGTCCAATCTGGACGTCCAATTTTCGATGACTTTTTCCAACATTTGTGGCCGTATATTGGCAAATAACACGGCGAATGTTGTCTTCCAAATGGTCAAGTGTTTGTGGCTTATCCGCATAGACCCATGACTTTACATAGCCCCATAGAAAATAGTCTAGCGGTGTTAAATCACAAGATCTTGGAGGCCAATTCCTAGGTCCAAAACGTGAAATTAGGCGGTCACCAAACGTGTCTTTCAATAAATCGATTGTGGCACGAGCTGTGTGACATGTTGCGCCGTCTTGTTGGAACCACAGCTCCTGGACATCATGATTGTTCAATTCAGGAATGAAAAGTTAGTAATCATGGCTCTATACCGATCACCATTGACTGTAACGTTGTGGCCTTCATCGATTTTGAAGAAGTACGGACCAATGATTCCACCAGCCCATAAAGCGCACCAAACAATCAGTTTTTATGGATGTAACGGTGTTTCGACATACACTTGTGGATTAGCTTCACTACAAATGCGGCAGTTTTGTTTGTTGACGTAGCCATTCAACCAGAAGTGCGCTTCATCGCTAAACAAAATTCGCTTATGAAAATCGGGAACAACGGCAATCTCGTTTTGGGCCCATTCGACGAATCTACGCCTTGCTTGATGATCGTTTTGATGAATTGCCAAACCAAACTGAGAATAAATCACTTGACAGCTGTTAAATCGGTCGCCATCTTGGAAAGTAATGCCAGCTTAAACTTCTATACCTGGAAAAAAACACACGCTTTATTAAAGTTAGCGCAACTAACGATTTCCGCGGGTGTTCCTTTTTCCGGCTATTCAGCTGTGCATCCCGTGCTGTCCCTGTTTATGCTTTCATTCATGTTTTTATGTTTATATCTGTATGATCTAATGCTATATTTTAAAATAAAAAAACTCTTTTGCTAAAATTTTTTGTATATTTTAACTCTAAAATGTAGGTTTAATATGTAGATTTGAAATACTTAATATTTGAACCAATTTTCATAATATAACTAAGCAACGAGAGGGTTAAAAAAGCCCGATGTTGGAAAAGGTTTTGGAGCCCTCTGAAATTTTGTGAAAAAAACTGCTAATTGATTGTTAAACATTTAAATAAAAACACATTCGATTAAAATGTATTTTTATAAAATAAAAAATGCTACGCATCTTAAAAATAATGTGTGGATATGCGTTGATGTTTCAATCACATGTACTGTTAACACTTAATTGTGATTTATTCCGACCTTTTGTATGTCACCATTAATCATGTCTACTTCTCCGTTAAGTATGACGTTATTTTTCACAAAGACATTAGGTAATATGAGCTTGCGAAAGAGAGTTGTTATTAATTTGTTAAAATAATATTCTCTATCTCTTTCGAAGGCACTTCATGTTTAATTACGATGCTTGTTCAAGATAATATTTGAAGGGTTGTGTTCTCTGTGGAGCATAAAAATAAAAATTTTAAAACTCAGGTTCAATTTGACAACTTCTTTAACATTAAAAAGGAATATTAATATATCCTTAATATTTTAAGTATGCTGAGAGTAATTGAAGCTCTTAGTTGAGCAGGAATTTGGAATTTTTATGAGAGGTATTTTAAATATTTCTGAAACTTTTTAAAGGAGTAATAAATTGCATTTTGTACAAAGATGCATAAAAGGTCAAGATTTTGTTTGTGCATGTTGCACTTTTAAATTATTTTAAATTTTTTTCTGAAACTTAGAATAACATTTAAAAAAGTATATTTATGTGATTTAGCAAAAAACACATTTTCTTGATGTGTTTTTATCATTTATAAGCACATAAAAGTGAAATGATTGCGCTTTGTTTTTCTTCTGCTTATTTAATTATTCTAATTTTAAAACACTAATTTTATAATAATACGTTTAAAATAAATAAGTATGTATTTTCTATGCTAAAACTAACATCTCACTTAATTCCTACGTCACTGCGCAACAAAAGTTAGTATGCATTAGTCCCCATTATTCTATACGATGAGTCTTCGACATGACCTTGACGTGAATAAAGGATTTCAACAGTATATATCTTTCGGCCTAGATATCTGCACTTGAGGCACTTAAGATGACGGAGCTAAGCAAAATCCCCTGTAGGCCCAGTTATTACGCGCATTAACTCTTCTCATCACGAAATGTGATTGGCAGGAGAAAGGCTCGCTGCCTGCCCATTAGGATTGAAAGTTCCTTATGTCGTGAAACAATTTCATAACAAAATTTAGAATACTTTGTTTTTCCAGCATTTACTGCAATTGATATACGTCCCCTGCTGCAGTTAGAATATCTTTCGCTGACATCATTGGCAATCTATAGTTCAGATGTTTTTTTTTTTTGACTCTTGCAACGGGTGGCCGTGGCCGTTCAGATCATTAACCGTGATTTACAAATGAAAGCATTAGTTAGACCCTAGAGAGGGTTTTTTTCAGAAATTCTATGATGCTCTGCCGTCTTGTTTTGAATTCCTTTGTTAATATCAAGTTGAGAGCGGTGTGCGACTTTCGTTTTTGCTTTCGTAGCAGGGTTATTTCATCTACAGCAGGGGTTCTAGTGCCGGACAAACCGGACCTCTGCCCGGGGCGGTATATTTTATGGGTGGCATTAGGATAAAATTTGGATAGTGTTTTATGTTACAAAAAATTTGATACATTATCTGAAATATGTTTGGGTGTGAATTGGGTATTTCATTTAACGTATCTTATTTCCTTATTTTGTAGTTTTGTACTTGTGTAATGTCAGTTTTCTTTTATATCGAAATTTGAAGGGTTCGAGGCGGGAGTATATGTCAAATTATGAAGTCTTATATGTTAACACATCTTTCACAAGCAACTTCCTTCCCATCCGGAAGTGGGGTCACAACGGACATTCTTTTCATCCATACTATGTTCGATGTCAGCTATCAAAAAGGGGAGAAGAGTAATAAGAATTTTGGTAGATAGAGCCATAGGAGATGTTTTATTTTAGTTTTCAGTGTAGTTACTAAAAGTTATAAAATAAAAAAAACGCTTAAGATCCCCACCATCAGTAGACTCTTTTTCGAAGAAATAAATTGGCCTGCTGAAATGGGCTATTTCTTCTCTCTTACATTTTATTCATTTGAAGTAATAACAGGTAATAATGTGCTTAATTTCGAATTATTTATTTTTAAAGACTTTATATATATATATATATTCCTATGACTTTTTGTATCTACATTTCTTGTGTTTGCTGAATTCCAATTTCTTACTTCTTTAGTACTGTGTGTTCTAGTTATTCTTCACTTTTATTTTATTATACTATATATATATATATATATATATATATATATATATATATATATATATATATATATATATATATATATATTCCTTTTTTCACAAGCATTATTCAAGTTTTATAGTGTGTATCTATGTGAACAATTTATCTTCAATTATAATTTTTTGCTTTAGAGAGAGGGGTATCATTTTCCATTTTTGTCCGGGACGGCGAAACTGTTAGTGACGGCTCTGCCTACATATTTACCCCGGTCCACAGACATAACCCTTGCAGCACAGTGAACGATTGAGTGAAAGGAAATTCAAACTCGGACCAGGTATTAGGCACTATTTACTTTACCATTATTATTTTGTAATTACAGGAAGGGCTTACCGAAAATCTTTAAGGGATTGGGAATCCGATCGTGTGGTTCGATTTGAATATTAATGATTATTAATTAAGTGCAATAACCATATGCCTTCGAAGACAACGCATTTCAAAATGAATACAATCATTTATTATTTTTTTATTATATGGTGATTTTAATTAATGTGCAGTTATACCTCTCTACACCCTTCAACTGAAACGAATGAGATGATTTCCATCCAATATGATACGTGATTATGGCTAGTTCTATCAAGTATTTGAAGTAAAAGACCAAAATGTCCGGTAGATGGTTCTTTGCAAAGAAAAATGGCACATTTAACACAGAAAATGTCCCACGGAGTATAATTCAGAATACTTTTTACATGCATTAAAATGTGAAATTGAGAAAAGTATTGTACATTAAACGCTTCTAGAAATATCTCGGCATGTTATTCCATGTAATTTCTGGTTATTGGGACACTTAAAAGTTTGGTTTATTCTGAAGGTGTAGCAGTGTTGACCATCAAAGTTCTCTGACCTGTATTCAATAGCCTCCCTTGCATAGCTTCTAAATGCGACATCAATAAACACAATGGGACAACCTGTAACTTTGACCAAGTTGGAAAACTATTTTGTACTCCATACGCGAAATACTACACTACACGTATTAAGATCTGCACGTGGCTATCTCATCGAGAAGCTTTCATTGTCTATTCCTGAACAATATTAACAACGGATCCATTAAGGATATCTGTTCATAATTTGCAAACTTAACACATTTTATCTTCTCAACATGTAGGTAAAGTTTTTCTTTCTTTCAATGTGGAATGAGAGCATGGTGATCAAACACATAAAACATGCTTAAATTTTACTCATGTGTTACATATAAATTATTGTCTTTGCTAAATTCCTATGCAAAGTTCTACTTAATAGACATTGCTACGCTATTTTTTATCAAATTACTTGAGGGTATCTTACGGTAATTCATATGCGAGAGACATTGTCTGTATCCACGCACACTGTATAGATCAGGGGTACTCAACCTTTTCTTCTTCCGAGCCACATACATATGTTAGCTATTTCACGCGGCAGCAAAATGAGAATTAATGGACGGGGGAGGGGAGAAATGCTTTAAGACCAAGATAACACAGAAAATTTAAAATGGGGAAATTTGATCAAAATATGGAAACTCTTCTATTTTGATTTTTTTAATAATTATTTTTTAGATTATTTATTTTTGTCACGAAATTTTTTCTAAAATTGGAAGCAGCTCAGAATCACACTTTCACAATTCCTGCATCAGTAAACGGTTTCATGTGATTACCAATAATACAACAAACTTCATAGGGTGCCTTTGCTACCGCTGTGGCATTGCTACTGACAAATCACTTTGTTGTCGTTGCAAAGATTATTCAAGAAAAGCTATATTTATCACCTCTTGAAAGAGATCTTCGAGGAAAAGTGTCATCGAATGATTCCTGTTTATTGGTATTTTTAAATACAACACGTTCGTGAACAATCAAAAAACTAATGAACTAGGTTTTTTCTTCACTACAAAATAGTTAATTTCCCAATATTCTTGAAACAATCATATCACTTGCAAGACATGAAAGACAGTTAAAAATTAGTTGCTATCATAAAATGGTCGATACTCCATTGTTGTTTATTATCACTAATCAAATATATATATATATATATATATATATATATATATATATATATATATATATATATGTATATATATATACATATATATATACATATATATATATGTATATATATATATATATACATATATATATGCATATATGTATATATATATGTATATATATATATATATGTAGCATGCAGCCAAAACCAAGCAGTCTTCGCGCGCAGGCGCAATGAATTGAAACTGAAACAAAAACTCTTGGACATTAGAGCAGAATTAGAGAGAGAAAGGAGAACGAGAGAGGTGCGCGAGCAGGCGTTACCTTCTGCATATCATCGTCAAACTTATCTGTTAAAAACTACCTTTTTAATTAATTTTTGTTAAAGTTTTAAAATAAATGTGAAGTAAGACAAACACGTCTTGGACCCCTTGTTGTCTCCCACAAATTATGGGGGCTCGGCTGCGATCGATAAAATTTCGATTTTGAACCAAAGGCTGGACAATGAGCAAAAGCGTCCGTGAGGAGACGCTCCGCCATTTTTCGAAAACTTCGTTCAACCTGTGTAGAGGTTTGAACTCAGCATGAAAATTCAGCCTGTGTAGAGGCCGGGATTGAAAAAAGATTTCGATTTTGATCAAAGTTTGGAACGTGAACAAAAGCCGTCCGTGGAGGAGACACGCCGCCATTTTTCGGAAACTTCGTTCAACCTGTGTAGAGGTTGAATTTTTCAACTTCATTCCGCCTGTGTAGAGGTCGGAACAAATAACAAAATAACCTGTGTAGAGGTGTATTTTTCAACGAACCCTCAAAATCCCGCCTGTGTAGAGGTTGGAACTAACTCAGTGTGAATAATCCGCCTGTGTAGAGGCCGGAACTACAATTTCAAGATATAACCTGAGAAGAGGTGAAATCAGTGGAATCAACGTTTTTATTGGATACATCGTACGTGCGAGCAACAAGGGAGCCAGAAAAAAAAAGGTAGGACCTTCCCATATTTTTCTAAAATGTATAAAAACGCTCTTAAAGAGGATCTCATAAGAGTTGTTGAGAATCTAGACGGTACTGTGGAGAGTACTGACACTATAGTTAAACTAAAGACTAAAATTGAGAACCGTAGTACATTTGAAAGTGATCCAGATTTCGTTAAAACTTTAATTCAAAACTGTGTAGATGAGAGAGTATCGCGAAACGAAAGAGAGGTAACTTTAGAAAAACAGAACATTGAGCTCGCGAAACTTCAGTTAGCAAAATTAGAAAAAGAAATCGAACTTCAAACGGCTAAAAATAAAGCATTAAGTTTAAATCCTGCAGCGAAAGTCGAAGAAAAACAGTTCGAAACTAACATAGAAAATATGATAACAAGTATTAAAACTTTATCTCTTCCTGTTCCCACCAGATCTGAAAATTTTAATCTGTTCTTCCAATCATTAGAACGCGTATTTTAACCAAGCAAATAAATGACGAATATAAATCTGAAATTTTAATAAATCTGCTGGGCGAAAGAGCTCATAACGTCTTACTGTATATTAAAGAAGAGGAATTAAATGACTATGAAAAACTAAAATCTATAGTACTCAGAGAATTCCAATTAACCCCTCGCGAGTGTTTAAACTCATTTAAAAATGCTGTAAAATCATCAGGCGAGACATACATCCAATTTGCTGCAAGATTGACGGCAAACTTCCAATATTATTGTTCGTTAAGAAAAGTTAATTCCTTTGAATCTCTATGTGATCTTATAATTTCTGATAAATTATTTGAAACTTTAAATAAGGAAACTGCAACTCATATTGGCATTCGAGAAGCAGAAGATTGGTTCAGGCCTATTGATTTAGCTAAAGAGTGTGATATTTATATTTCATCTAGAAGCGGATCACATAAAGAAATTCCTATTACTTATGGATATACCCAAGACCCCTTTAAAAATAGATCACAAAACTTTAAACCAAAGATTAAAGAGAACTATCCCCAATATCTTGAAAGAGAAAATAAAAATTGCTTTATATGCGGTGATTCATCTCATTACGCAAGAGACTGTGAGAAGCGTTTTAAACTTAAAGAATCTAACGACCACATCCATAATAAAATAAACGTGAATACTTTGAAAATCGAGAGCGAAAAACAAAATAGCGATGAATGCGCAAATCTTCAATACGTAAACATTTTTGTGGAAAATCAGCCCGTAACAGCCTTGATCGATTCAGGTTGCCAGATCCCAGTTTTAAATTCCTCACTAATTAGAGTGCAAACACCTTCCGAAGAAATCATAACATTAAGCTCATGTTTTGGCGAAAAGCGAATGGTAGAAGTTAAACCCATAAATATTTCTCTTAATCAACACTCTACTAGCTTAAGTGTGCGAACGGCGATATCACCGACCTTGACCGAAGAATTTATTATACATCCCAGTGTATATTCTGAAATAGAGAAACTAGGCCATGCAAAGAGCGATGTTTTATTAAGTGAAAGTGAATCCTCTTTGAGTGCAGATTATGGTGTTTCTTTTCCAAATGTTTCTGTTTCAAATGTGATAGAAAACTCTAGTTATGATTTGCCATATGTTAAAAACTTTAATACTAGAAATGATTCGAGTTCTCTAATTAAGGATTATAAATGTAATAAAATTAAGAGTACTAAGTTAAAATTGAGTATTGTAAGAGAAAAATGTTCTGATATAGTATTGTGTAAGAAAGCCAATGGTGCCATGAAAACGAGTTCCGTGGAATTTATCTCCCGCTCACCTAACCCTTTACCTATGAAGAGTAAACATCATCGGTTTGTGTTGCTCCGAAGGATCTTTGAGCCTGGGCAGTGGAAACGAAGGAAAAAAAAGAGAAATCGTTTTGAACAGACGTCCAGAACTCTACAGAGGAAAATATCGATGCGTTCAACCAAAGATCAACTTGTTAAAAAAGACGTTCTTACGCCTGTGAAACAATGTTTTCCTGTGGAACCTTCCGGATGTCGAAGAGGTGCCTTCACATGATGGAGAAACTGTCTAGTTCAGAAAAATTATGATATGTTTAATCTCTATATATTTGTCGTATAGTCCTTGTCTGTTCCGTCTTTTTTGTATGTTTCAGATTCTCCTCTGGTCTCCATGGAAATACCGCTGCGGACAGCGTACGGTCAGAATGGCCGTTGTAGCATGCAGCCAAAACCAAGCAGTCTTCGCGCGCAGGCGCAATGAATTGAAACTGAAACAAAAACTCTTGGACATTAGAGCAGAATTAGAGAGAGAAAGGAGAACGAGAGAGAGGTGCGCGAGCAGGCGTTACCTTCTGCATATCATCGTCAAACTTATCTGTTAAAAACTACCTTTTTAATTAATTTTTGTTAAAGTTTTAAAATAAATGGGAAGTAAGACAAACACGTCTTGGACCCCTTGTTGTCTCCCACATATATATGTATATATATATATGTATGTATATATATATATACATATATATATACATATATATATATATATATATATATATATATATATATATATATATATATATATATTTCGATTCGCACCCATACAACATCGACAGTAAGAAAAAAAATTGATATATTTTATTTTGTAACAAAGAATTTCCCACCAAATTTTCATAAATAAATGAATTTCTCAGAGCAATGGGCCATGATCGGGCCACTTAGAAAGCCACGGTGGGCCGCAGCTTAAATATCGCTGGTAAAGATGCAGGAGGGTGTTTATAGGAAAATATTGTCTATAATCATTCTGAACATCCGTTATGCATATTTTCTGAATAGATTTTAAAGAATAATATTTTAACTAAAGTTTCGGCCTCTGAGTCTCAGACGAAAGAATATTTTGTTTGAAAAGATTAATTGTAAGCCTTAGGAGATTGTCATTTTGATAATAGTTCATCAGTAGGTTCCGACCTGGGTGACAAAACTAGATACTTCTAAAAAACTTTCGATGCTACCTAAAGATTTTTTCCAATATATATAAAAACGGTGCAGGAAAGGAATACTTGGGGCAAACATTTGGCAGCAACAGCGCTTTTGATTTGTCTTCTTAAAAATTGTGCTCATGGATTTAATATTCTATGTGCAAATCCTGAGGTTTTTTTTTTTTTAAATTGTATTTCTATAGATTTAAACGTGTTTAAGGAGAATTGTAAACCTTTCTTTCTATATAAACTGACAACGTTAAATTGGCTGCTTTTGATGTACTTTTTCTCAAAATCTGTTATATGTACATTCTTGAAATTTTTTATACAATTTTAAGTACACCTTTTTCATTATACTGAAATGAGTTTTTAGCTAATTTTGAATTTTTTAATAATTTATGAAATATTTTATCAAGCATTGTGAAATTTGACCCAATTTTCGCATAAAAAATTGTAAAAATTGATTTCTGAGTTTCTTACAACAAGTTAATTTCAGTATATATTACCCATCTTAATAAATATATCATAAAAACTTTCCTACTTGTGAACAATAGTTTCACAGAAAAGGTACATGGAACATCAAAATTTACATTTTGAGATAAATTTATTTAATGTATGCATTGAGACCCTTATTCGGCTAGGAAATAAAAAAAATAAAAGACTCAATTTTTTACAATAAAAGATACATGTTTTGGTTTACATCAGACGTTCAACTTTTAAGCAAAAACGAAGTACTTTGTTTACATTTTTGTCCATTCAAATGGGCATGACCCAGTTTCGACGATTATTTAAAAATAGGTATTTTTAGGAAGGTTAAAACTTATACAATTTAAAAATGTTAAAATCTCCAATTGTCAAAAAATAAGATTTTAGCTTTCCAACACTCCATAATGGAAGAAAATCTGTATTTATGACAGAGTTCTAGAACAAAAAAATTACGATTCACTCCGACAGAGCCTACCTGTTAACCTCCCTTGCATTTGAACGAAGATTAGCCACCTAACAATATGTTTAAAGGAAGCATATTATTCGTTTTACTAATTGAGGTCTAATTATCGTAAAACAAACTCTTTAAAGTGACTTTATAAGAGGAAACGGTTTCCATTACCTAGCCGATTATAAAGTGAATAACTTTTCTCAAACATGCCCCTTTGAACACTTTAAAAAGCGGGAACTCTTAATTTCACAGTGGCTTTAAAACCGTAATAACCTCTAATGAAGTTTTAATGTCCTAGAAATGCCTGCGGTATTGGAAAATCATTAACGATTTCAGTTCATGATAGATTTAGCGAATATAATTATGCATGAAAACTGCTTATTATATGCAAAAAAATTATTCTTTACAGCTAATGCATATTTTTGAAAATTGTTCAACTTCTGCATGGAAATGGTTTTGTGGTGTTGAGTGTGTTCGTGCTTGAAGATAAATAACAAAAAATATTAGATCCTTAAGTAAAGATAATTAATTTTTTTCCCAATGAGGCTGCATTTTAGCAACTTACTTTTGCAGACAAGGTAAGTCCCTAAATGTAAGAGCCATTTATTTCATGGTGGCACCATCTAGTGGCAGCCTCGATTTTAAATTTGGACGCGTGAATTAGCTTTTTATTTTCAACCTCTCGTCGGATGCTAAATATTGCTATTTTTCAGAGAGCTCAAGAACCAAGCTCATACCTAAAAGATCTCTTGCATGCCACATTATCATATGACATGCGTGCCTAAGAACTTCGCATCCATAAAATCTATCGACTAAAGCTGGAGTCGAATCCGCAACCTTAGACTTACGAAGCAAACATGCTACCTCTAAGCCACCGGACTCGACGGATAATTAATTCTTCACCATGCAGAAATAAAACATATATTTGTCTGGATTTTTAACTCGAATATATAAAATCATATATATATAATGGTTATTTTTCTTTTTGTTCATTCATAACAACTTCATTGAAATAAAATAAGATAAATAAGATGTTATATATGTAATAATTCTCACTCTATAGCATCCTTTTAATAAACTCTTTTTAATAAGCTTTTAATTCTTAGGTTCAAAAATAACAACCTAATCTTAATCGTAATGAACTAGTATTATTACATCAGAAATCTCTTTCCCGCCCATTTTAATTAATCACAGCTCTAGTTACAAAGGAGTCACGCGATCTTGACTACTTGTATAAAAAGCGAAAGTATTTTGTACTCACTCTCTGACTTTGTGTTCGTCCCCTGTGAAATGCTGCTGCTGCTTGTCGCTTCTGTTATATGTGTAGTGTCATATATTCTCTGTTAGTATTTACGATGTGAATGTTTGTATGTTTCACCATGTTAATACAAAAATTTCCTGCCAGAAAGAACTGCCTCATCAATCTCATCAATATAGCAACCATCCTAAATAACGACTAATCTACATACAAGTAACGAACACTCGACTACGCTACACACACACACACACGCACACACATATATATATAATTTCACAATTGCATTGTTGCATGCTTACATCTTGTGATAAAGGGAGTAGAGCACTACTAATATTGGTATATTAATGAGAGTTTATTAAAAACGTTTAATTTTTTTTTCCTTTTTTCTGATGCGTTTTTTTTTAATCTTGAGAGCCGAAACTGTAAACATTTTTCAACCAACTGATTAAAATTACCTGAAAATTTAACATTTATGCTTTGTATTTTTGCTCGATAAACTCAAACTATAAACTCCAGGGGAAAAAAAGAAAGCTTTCCGTACGAAATATTACGTATATAGTGCATTTTCTACATTTAAATATTCTATAAAAGGACTTAAAAGACCCGAAAAGACTGTATATATATATATATATATATATATATATATATATATGTGTGTGTATGAAATGCCGGCATTGTATAGAATACCGGACATTTTTAGGCAAAGTATGAAATAAGGTCATATATATATAATAAGGTTACTATATCAATGATGTACATTTCTAAAAAATACAAATGTTATTCTGACAAAATAAGAGTGCCATGAAAAAATTATTCAAAATGCGTAAAGGAAAAAGAAAGTTGTCCAAATAAAGTAAAACAAAATTTTCAAATAAAAAATAAGGACTTAAAATTAATCTACTTATTGCAACATGGCTTAGCTTTAAAGTCATTTTGAATTATACATTTCATTACATTTTTCAAGCAAAGACCATTCTTGTTTTGCTACTTTGTTTTACACATACATTTCACGAATCTTTTGCTGCTTCCATTGAAATGAGCAATTGCAACTGACAGATGAGGAATTTCGTGTGTGGTCAGGAATGTTTTTAATTCTAAGCAAGTTCTTAGGGCACAAAGTAAATTGTGATTTCACATATACTTGTTTTAAAATTCCTTCAGAAGTTCCAAGTCGATAGAAACCATTTTTCTCATTCGTTACAAGTGCCAATATATTGGCATTCAGAACAAAATCAAAAATTTCACAACAGTGCCTTTTTTTAAATATTTTTCTGTTTTGTCTGTCAAGGCTCACGAATTGGATGTTCAAAATCATAACGCTTAACGTTTTTGTATTTGATTGAAAGTTCTTTCAGACTTCTATCACGTCTTTTGTGTCCAGTAATCAAATGACCTTCATGAAGTACTTAAAATAACTCAGAATCCGTGATGTAATACTGTTTAGAAGTGCTTTTCCCGACATTTTTATCCCCGTAGACCGGTGAACGTTTGATAATTTTACCGCGGCCGCTGAGGGTGGGACGTTGTATATATCTTTAATTGCTTTGATTTAATAATTTAATTGTATTTAATCATGTCTTCAGAATAAAATTTAGTTACTCCAAAAAATGAATATAAATACATGAAATATAGTGATTTCCATGGAAAGTCAAACACTGGAGAAACGCACTCCAGTAAATAAAATGGAAATAATTTAATACTCCTTGAGTGGCCCGATACTATCTAATCCATTGATCGGTGGTTGAGAACCATTCTGTATAGTACTGACGCGCCTTCTTTAACAGGTTACATGAGTTTGCATTTATTTTCACCAAACATCACACCATAGCTATTCAGCAACCAATAAGCCCTGGGTTCATTTTTAGTAGTCATTTTCACTTTTCGTACATCAGTTATTAACTTCTTGTAATAAAAAAATGGGTCTTCTTTCATTTTAAAAAAATACTTTTTTTGCAGCATTAACTCGAGATGTGGGCAACTCTTTGTCGAATAGTTGTTTCATGCCTATAGACCGGGGGTCGGAAAGCTTTTAGTTGTGGAGTGTCAAAAATCAATCTACCAATTATGAGTTCCACACAATAGGATATTTTGAAACAATTCGATTCCCGCGATAATGTATGAAGAGTTAGAGATTAGAGTTCAATTATATAAATTTATGCAGCATTATCACACATTAATTTTGCATCAATTAAATATATTTCTTAACAAAAAAATAAACAGCATAAAGTAGAATTATTTCTTCAACAAAAATAAATAAAAAGCTCGAAATTGTACATTTATTATGTTTTTTAAACTTATTTATTAAAATAAGAAATAGACAACGTAAAATATAAGCATTTCCTCTGATTGCAGTTAGATAAAATCTTTAATGTGAACTTAGTTCATCTTCGCTCTACTTTCATATCGCAAAAACTGTGGTGTAATTTGTGACTTTTACTTTCCACATGATTCTGAGCATTCATTTGTTAAACAATTTCTTTGCGGACTCGAAATATTTTTCGTATGAAGACAGATGTTTTACTTAGACATGTAGAACTAAAAGCGGAAAAGCAGAATACATATGCAATTTTTCTTCAAAATTTTTTCATATAATTCCTTAATTTTCCATATTCTGGAGATATTTATCACACAAATAAGATATATTACAAATTTATGAAGTTCATTCAAAAATTGACAAATTTGTTGAGTAGTGCTGAGTGCCACTGATAATTGTACTGTGTGCCATAGGTTGCCTACCCCTGATATAGACCATGACTCCTTCTCCAACATTCAAACTTGCTTCTCTTTTCTATGCAACACAGGAAAAAACCAATTTTTAGCTGAAAATGTTTAAGTAAAACTGAATATTTTGACACTCCCAAACAAACCACAATGTGCAACTGACAAATTCTGAGCCTGAGGCACGCGTTAAAAGTCTCGTGTCTTGCCACACAATATTCGAAACGAATCAGAGATGTACTTCATACTTTGCCGGTTTCTCATTAGGCATTCTATAGAATGTTTGAAATAAGAATCATTTCATACATGGCCTGCTAGTTTTAGGTATTCTATAGAATGCTGGATTTCATACTTTGCCGGTAACACACACACACACACACACACACATATATATATATATATATATATATATATATATATATATATATATATATATATATATATATTGGATAAACCGAACGTTTTGCCAAAGCAGAAAGTCATACAGATATTTATTCGTTGAAAAATAGAGAAAACCATTTAATAGTATTGACTACATGCTTGTATAGACAGACGCACAGAGAGATTTAACTGCATGTGATGATTAAAAGCAATGCAAAATTGCTGAACTTTGATGACCAACGTAGTAAATCTTAATGATAAATACAAACCAGTGTGAATGACCTCCGCAGATGAACGAATGAATGGGACTCGGGTCACAGATGCAGTTATGTACGGCGTCTAAGACATCACGTGACCCAGGGTGTTTCCTTCGATCGTATATTTTCTTAGCCACCCTCCCTAAAATTATTCCTTATCTGTCTCCCTACCATTTATCACTGGAGTCTAGAATGCATTTTTATGTGCCATTCCACCCCCGCATTCGCTATTCACGCAGCAATGGTTATGGATCGACAAGTAGGGGGTGTTGCTAAGGTTACGGAGCGATAAACATTTATATCTGAAGCAACAAAGAAATGTCAGATATGGATAGATATTAAAAATTTAGGATGAGTTAGTTGGCAGTGAAGCGAAACATTTATTTCATTTGGAAAAGAGTCGAGATTGAAGCATTTTTTGAAAGTTCAATGTAATAATACCAAAAACTTTACGATTACATTTAATAATCTATTTTATTCAATGAAAAAATAGTTTAGACAAAAAGAGTAAACATTTGGATGGAATATAGTAGTATTTAAAGCGAAGTAAAATATTTTTTTTCAAAAAAACTCCACTGATAAAGCCAGTGAATGAGAAAAAGAGTAGGAACTCTAACCAAGCATTGAACTTTTTCAAAAAAAAGTTGTTTAATTCAAATAAATTACAAGGAATACATTGAAATTGATTTCAAAAACAGATGTACGACTAAAGGAAATTAATAATTATAATTTAATTTTATAAGAAGATACATTTTAAAACCATTTAAATCATGATTCATCTGAAAAATAGTAAACAAAACTTTTATTAAATGAATTCGATATTCTGTAATAAAATAAATATTAAATATACTTCATTTTTAGTGGCTCATTAGCTTAGTTGGTTATAGCGCCAGGCTGATAATGCGGAGGTTGTGGTTTAAGAAGGCCCGATGGTCGAGTGTTAGCGTATCGCGATTCCACACCACAGGTCCAGGTTCTATTCCCGGGCTGGGCAAAGGCCGACTCCACTTTTCATCCCTACTGCAGTGGTTCGATAAATGAGTATCAAGCTTCCTTGGCGACTTAAGTACTTGGGGCCTCACCTTCGACTGACCATCTGATCGGGACATCTGCTCATGCACCTCATGGTAACGTATACTGGAATGGACACAGTACGCCCTTGCTCTCAAGGGCTGTTGCACCCCTGAGTTTGAGTTATGCTTCATTTTTCACACACATGATCGTTTTACTACCTTATTTCTATTACGAAATCATAATATGCATAAATATATATATATATATATATATATATATATATATATATATAATATACATACATATATATATGCATATATATATAATATATATACATATATATATGCATATATATATAATATATATACATATATATATGCATATATATATATATATATATATATATATGCATATATATATAATATATATACATATATATATATGCATATATATAATATATGTACATATATATATGCATATATATATATAATATATATACATATATATATATATATATATAATGTATATATATAATGTATACATATATATATATATATATATATAATGTATATATACATATATATATGCATATATATATAATGTATATATACATTATATATATATGCATATATACATGCATATATATATATATATATAATGTATATATACATATATATATATATATATATATAATGTATATATACATATATATATATGCATATCTATATACATATATATATGCATATATATATGCATATAAAATATATATATATATATATATATATATATATATATATATATATTTATATATATGAAAAAGTAACTCAGCTCACATTATGAAAAATCTCCAGAGCTATTCCAATTTTGAAGGCATGTTTCTTTTCTTCAGTAGAATCCGCTAAGGACGGGTTTTGGGAAAATCGACTCCTAAGGCGTTTTTCAGGAGCATTATAAAAAATTTTTTATTTTGGAACAGTTAAAACTAGAAACTTGAAAAATAGACAGGCATATTTATTTCGTTATTTCTGCAAAGAACAGGTTTTACGAAGTGGGATATTAAACTTAAAAAATGTCCGTTTCTGAACTATGTGATCTACAGGCTTGAAGTTTGTCAACCATGCTTCTTTTGTTAAATAAAAATCCGATAAGAACACGATTTACAGAAATCTTCAAAAAAAGTTAGTATTTATGCATTTTTTTAGAAAATTTTATACTGTAGCCTGTGAAATACCAGGATATTCAGCTTTTATTCATTTATAATAAATTTTCCCGTGTTCGAAGAAAGCATATAGCATCCAGTTATTAATATTGTCTCGGCGTTTATAAACTCAAGGATGATATTTATTTATGACGTGGAAACGAAGGATAATTTACCACGAAACAACAGCAAAATAATTCATAACTCTGATATTTTGAAAGGTATTTAACATCGCGCATCATCTCATATTTTTCGAAAAGAAGAAATGACTTACAACTAATTTAAAAACAGATCCTTTCCAATGAAACACATACAGTTGCAGAATCTTCGATGTACAATGATTACTGGAACGATTTTTATAATTATGCATACACAGAGAGACACGTAACATATAATCATAAAATTATTTGGTTAATTGATTGTTGAATTATATTTGTAATGATTCTCTCGCCACATAGATGTGAATCGGCATTTTTGTGGATCATTACACGTGCATTTAGCCCCTGCATCCTTAAAGTTATTGCAGGATCCCACCTTAAATCGCCCCGGCAACCTTTGACACCACGACGGACCCTTTTCCCAACTACCAGGATGTAACTGGAAACTAAAGAGGGCAGCCGCTGATCCCAAAAGGAGAGAGAGATGGAGATGATCTGACAGCATCCGTACAGAGTGGACTCCTAAAGAGATCTCATCCCTCCCAAACCACATCAGTTAAACTCTCTTGATAAGTTTAATAACTTCAATGTATAATCTGTAAATAATAGATGTGACGTAAATAAACTAAATGTTTAAATTAATCTATGTGTGACGGATCTATATGCGTTTCTTCAATTAATCATCTTGGGAAATATTTGGGTTATCGATTCGCGTTATCCACAACCAACCTTTCTTAAGAACAGAATCGTGATTTTTAAATTAACTTACTATATATAGTTGAGGTTTTCTAGCTTGATAGAGAGTAGGAGAGAAGATATACTCGAGTCAGGTGAGATTGCTACTGAAGGTATAATAGTAGAACTATTGTGATTTGAGGCTTATTAAAAGGAAACTTAAAAGGAACGTTTGTGCACTAAGATTGAATTGATATTAGATTAAATCGGATGAAAAGTTAGATGCTTTATTAAGGAAAAGATCAAGTTTGATAGTCTCCTAATCGTTCGCACTTTATCATCGTTGATCCATTTTTGCTGTTAGCATTGAGACATTCTCTTAGTATTATAAGTAGAAATTGTGTATGTTCTTTGTGTGGTAAATAAATAGATTAATTGGATCATGTCGAGTGTTTCCTCTCTACCTCCCACATATCTAGGTGCCCAAGAGAGAGGTGTGAGACTCACAAATATCATGCTACCGATCTTTCTTTTAGACTTCACAATGTCATATTTTATAGCGAAATAAGGTGTATTTTCGGCGGACCTTATAATTTTGACGCATAGTGAAGTGATGAGGATGACATCTGAGTTAGCAGCCAATTCTCCAATCTTCTCCGTTACGATAAATAAAAGTTTTTGAGTCTCAACAGATAAAACGTGCATCATTCCTTCTACACGGCGGGTCTTCAACGGCCAAAGATATGACGGCACAATGTTTTTCAAAGAATACTTACAATATTTGGACTTATATGAATTTTGGGGAAAAGAAAAAATATTATTTTCTTTAAACTCATTCTAAATTGATATCCTATACTTTTAATTTCCTTGAAAAATTGGGCAATATTCTACTTAAAACTTTTTTTAATATTAAATACTTTATGAAAAGAATATTTTATATCATGTTTATATATGCAAATGCTCGTTTTACAGATGGTGTATTTATAAATTTTCTTTTTTTCTTTTTTTTTTTTTTGACAATTTGAGGTTTTTGCATTTTTAAACTGCATAGATTTTAACCATTCTAAAAATACCTTACTTTAAACTCTGTGTGTGATAAGAAGCTCTTAAAACTTATTTTTACATAATCGTCGAAACTGCGCCACGCCCATTTGAATGGCAAAAAATGTCAACAAAGTACTTCGTTTTTCTTAAAAGTTAAAAATGTCTCATATGAACCAAAACATGTATCTTTTATTGTAATTTGAGGCTTTTATTTTTTGATTTCCTAGCCGATTAGAAGTCCACTGTATACAGTGGTGCACACAAGGGAGGGGGGTACTGGGGTCCGAACCCCTCCCCATAGCCTTTGGTATTTCTTCCGATTGTTTATAATTCTAAGTATATAAAGAGTGTTTTTTTTCCACGTATAAAAATTTAAGTTGGCATTACTTTCCAAGATGGCGACCGATTTAACAGCTGTCAAGTGATTTATTCTCAGTTTGGTTTGGCAATTCATCATGAATAGACTCACGCCTGAACAACGCTTTCAAATTGTGCAATTTTATTTCGAAAATAATGGTTCTGTGCGGAATACGTATCGCGCACTACGTCCATTTTATCGTCGACAAAATCGTCCATCAGAGCAGTTAATTCGATTAACCATGGAACGTTTTCGCACCACGTTTACTCTAATTGATAACTCGCATCCCCAGAGACGCTGTACAATCCTTACAGAAGAAGCTATTGCTACTATAGAGCGTAGCATTGAGGAAGACCCGAATGAGTCCATCCGCAATCGCGCACAGGAATTGGATCTGTGTCCATCCACTTTATGGAAGATTTTGTGGAAGGATCTTGGTTTGTGTGCTTACAAAATCCAACTCGTGCAAGAATTGAAGCCAAACGATCATCAAGCAAGGCGTAGATTCGTCGAATGGGCCCAAAACGAGATTGCCGTTGTTCCCGATTTTCATAAGCGAATTTTGTTTAGCGACGAAGCGCACTTCTGGTTGAATGGCTACGTCAACAAACAAAACTGCCGCATTTGGAGTGAAGCTAATCCACAAGTGTATGTCGAAACACCGTTACATCCAGAAAAACTGATTGTTTGGTGCGCTTTATGGTCTGGTGGAATCATTGGTCCGTACTTCTTCAAAAACGATGAAGGCCACAACGTTACAGTCCATGGTGATCGGTATAGAGCCATGATTATTAACTTTTTCATTCCTGAATTGAACAATCATGATGTCCAGGAGCTGTGGTTCCAACAAGACGGCGCAACATGTCACACAGCTCGTGCCACAATCGATTTATTGAAAGGCACGTTTGGTGACCGCCTAATTTCACGTTTTGGACCTGTGAATTGGCCTTCAAGATCTTGTGATTTAACACCGCTAGACTATTTTCTGTGGAGCTATGTAAAGTCATTGGTCTATGCGGATAAGCCACAAACGCTTGACCATTTGGAAGACATCATTCGCTGTGTTATTGCCGATATACGGCCACAAATGTTGGAAAAAGTCATCGAAAATTGGACGTCCAGATTGGATTACATCCGAGCCAGCCGTGGCAGTCATATGCCAGAAATAATATTTAAAATGTAATGCCACAAGATTATCTTTCGAATAAAAAAACTTCATGTCAATCGAATAATACATCGTTGTTTTATTGCAATTTAAAGTTCTATACCTCTAAAAAAACACCCTTTAGTACGTAAAATCTAATTAAGTATTTGTTATTAATGATTAATTTTATTAATTAATGCTAATTATTTATTCAATAATTAGCTTTTTACTGTGTTTTGTTCCCAAAAATCGACAAATTCAAAAGGAGCATGATACAACAAGAATGGAGAACTTTCGACAACGGACCCCCTTAAAATATTCCTGTATGCGCTACTGACGTTATTCAATAAAATCAATTTATCTCAAAATGTAAATTTTGATGTTCGATATTCTTTTTCTGATAACTACTGTTCACAGGTATGTAAATTTTTTATGATATATATTTATAAAGATGGCTAATATATAGTGAAATGAGCTTTTTGTAAAAAAAAACTCAAAGCATTTATTTTGCACAGATTTTTTATGTGAAAAATGGGTGAAATTTCGCAATGTTTGATGAAATATTTCATAAATTATTTAAAAATTCAAAATTATAGTTTAAGGCTCATTTCAGTATAATGAGAAAAGTGTACTTTTATTGTATGAAAAATTTCAAGGATGTACGTATAACAGATTTTGAGAAAAAGTACATCAAAAGCAGGCATTTTAACATTGTCAGTATATATATATAGAGAGAGAGGTTTCCAACTCCTCTTAACTTTATAAACGAACCTATTCCAAGTAATTTGACGATTTTTGTAGAAAATGTCCTAGGCAAAGATTTTTGCAGAAATTTCCAATACTCAAACGAACATTATCAAAATGGTTGTATATGTATCTTTGGATTTAAATGAAGTATTTTTTTATGCAAACATTCAGTCCTGTAGCTTTTTACCATTATCACATGGCCGCAAAATGGGCATCTTGGGGGCTTGAAGATATTAATACTTTATTAGGTATGCATCGAAATAGTCATGACTAGCTTTTATTCGACAGACTGCGTCACTTACGGCCCGCGGAAGGCTGTGGCTGAAGGGTATAAAATAAGATTCCATCTGGGTACCTTCCCTTCCAAAAATGAGTATCTTAGCCATCATGCCAAAACAATCGTCATCGCATGTAGGCTATTACTGGTTTATATCGATATCACACCGCAACAGGTTCGTGGCTAACAAACCATTATCATTTTTCCTATTGGGTTGTTCTATCGAGCATTTCTTGTACCTTCTGGAAGAACCTGGATTAATTTGAACTTTTGAGGATCGTAGGGAGTATGAGCATTGAGGCTAGACAAATGTTTTACCCAGTTTAGCCAACGGCACCTATTTCTCCGCCATGATTACATAAAAGTGGGGGGGGAGGGCTCTATCTAAAAGATGATCTTCTAAAGGCTCAAAATGTGCCTGTTTCATTCGAACCAGGTTTTGAGGAGTCATTAGTGTAAATGTAGAACTGTTCTTTATTCTGGTTTTGGGTTGCTTTGGCGACAGTTGGAATGGCTATACATTTTAGAAGTAAAAATACAAAATATGTCTCAAATAAATAATATTGACAAAATTTATGAGACATTCCAACTTCAAATTTCAAAATTACTGCTGGTTAAATTTAATATAAAATGCAGATTTTTGGAAGGAAATATTTAGAAATTGCGAACATTGTATTATTAAATATCCAGGTAGAAATGCGAGAAATTCGGTGATAATACAGGACCCTAAGTATAAACGCCACCGTATAAGATCCTTGGCCGCAGTTTTCCCATTGAGCACGTTCTTGGTCAGTTGAGTGGTACGATATGCTGACGAAGTGGTTTGTGATCCTGATGATTCGTTCAGTGCTTTTAGTGAACCATTTATATAGCCTTTATGTTTCTTTTTAGAATGCGATATCAGCAGGAAATCTACGAAAAACGATAGAAAGTTCGAAATTTATTTGCGTTTGTATGATTATTAAATCTGTGAATTCACAATAAAATAATTCAGATATTTTTATGTTTTGAATTGTATTTTTAAAATATAGTTTATCTAATTAGTTCAGTTCTTACTATTAGTTCACTCTCTTCCTATATATATATATATATATATATATATATATATATATATATATATATATATATTCGAAAAGTCTTTTAACATTAAACAAATTAAGCATTTCTTGTTTGGTTTAAATAAAAATGAAATTAGGTATACTAGAGATATCCTCAAAAAGTATGATTTTAAAGACTGTCATGCCTTACATATTATTAAGGATATTATTAATTTTTTCATTCTTAAATTCAATATTGTAGATATAGATTTAGTAAATAGTTCTACTGAGAGTATTGTACCATACTATTCATGAATAAATCTTATAATAACATTAATTTCTCAAATATATTTAATAAGTATGTTCATTGCCTGCCTATTAATAATGTTTGCATTAAGAAGGCTTTTAAACACAATAAAAAAAATACGTAGCTCAATTTTTAATTACAATCATATTAATGATTTGCAAATTATTAATAGTATTGTTTGTAATTGTAAAGATTATTCTGAATTTATAAATGATCATCACAAGCATGTGGTAACTGGTAATTTAAATATTGTTAAGGAAAGAAGAATAAGAGAAATAATGTTCAAAAGTACTAGTTTTATATATAGATTAATTATCTCTAACAATAACAATGCAATCAAAAATCAAATTTCTAAAGATATTAGTAACTTCACTACAAAATTAGCTATTGAATATAGTCTTTCTATTGTAGCATTTAATGAATTTAAATGCAAAGTGTTAAATGAATTACTGAACATTAACTATAAAACTGATAATGATATAACATACTATAATAGTAAGCACTAAGTTGCAGATGTACAAAAGAACTTTATTATTGTTTATGTTGATAAAGTACTGGGTAATTATGCAATTATTTGTAAGTGGCTTTATACTAATATGCTTAACAAACATTTTCATAATATATAATTCTACTTTTAAAAAATCTAATTCAACCAAAAGAGAAATTTTTAATCGAATATCTGCTTTTTATAAAAAAAATAGATTTACGTATTCTGGATATTAAATTCCCACATATTTTCCTAACTCCTAAATTTCATAAAAATCCTGTTAAATTTAGAACTATTACGAATGGTTTTAAAACTTATATTACACATTCGGGCAAGAAGCTACAAAATATTATTCAATCCACATTAGACAAAATTGATAAATCTATTACAGTTAAGAATAGTATAGCCATTATTAAGTATATGCATGATAAAAAAATTATTTCTATTTTAAATTATTAAAATTATCTTAAAAATTATCTTTTAAATTATCTTATTTAAAAATTATTTCTAAAATTATTTTGAAGATTTATTTAGCTCCATTGATATAGAAGTCATGTTTAAGATTCTTAAAATAGCATATAGCAAATATTTTTTGACTAAGATAATAAAATATGATAAATATAATTCTAATATATTGAATTAGTATTAAAAGAAAATTATATTTTCCATAATAATGCTCATTATCAGCAAATTAAAAGATTACCACAATGTGGACCAGCTAGCAACTGCTTAGCAAATATTTACTTGCATTTTTATGAAAATGAAAGTATTAGTTATGATTCTTGTTACTATTTTAGATACATAGTTGACTTAATTATTTTAAGTAATGTAGTAGACTTTAAACCTAGTTTTAATTATTATCCCCACTATTCAAAATTATTTAAAACTAATTATAATTATGAGTCAGCTAACTTTTTGGACCTTCAATTAAACGTTAAGAATAATTTGCTTTCAAGTAATATTTTTGAGACTCATTTGATTTTAACATTATAAAAATGCCTTTCTGGTGTAGTAACTTACACCTATCAATATTTAGAAATATTATCTTAAATTTTATAAAAAGAAACAATGATTTAGTTACTGATAAAATTTTAATACATAATAATTTTGTGAAATTTTGCAATATATGTTTAGAATACAATTATCCTAGTAAATTTATTTTTAAATATATTTCTATCTCTAATTAATTCTAGTTTTATCTTAGTTCGATGTTTTATTTAATATTTCTTCTCTCTCTTTTTAGTTTATTTTTAAAAAAAATATTTTAAAATATTTTTTGCGTTTAATTTAATTGCAATATAACTTTCTAGTATATAATCATCTATGTTAATTAACTTTAATATATTTCTATTTGATACTATCTATTCTGAACATTGTTCTTTATTTTATTTAAAACTTCTTCTGTTTTGTTTAATTAGTTATTTATCTTTGTGGTTAGTTTAATTGCAAAATAACTATCCAGATGGAGCTACGGTTTTTTCCTTCCTGCGCGGGCGTTTCAATCTTTTCGCCGTTTCACGTATGATTTTTTGTATTTTTCATTTCAGGATTTTCATTTTACAAGTACGTTTTTCCTAATGTTTTCTATATAATTTTTTTTATTCTTCTTCCTCTCCTTGTTAGATTCATTATTGTTCTCTTTTCTAAATTTCTTTTTACGATTTTATTAGGTTCTACATCCACGTGTTGTATTAGGCTTAACTTTTCAACTTGGGTTTTTTTTCTCTTTTTCTCTAATGTCGATAATTTCTGCTGTACGGGAAAGGTTGGATCCACAAAGCATTTCTTAACTCTATTTCGCTGGTCTAATTCAGCGACAGCTTTAGAAATCATAATAGGTCTCCAGTTTCGTCCAATTACTTTTTTGTATCTACATTTATTGTGTCTGCTGAATTCCAATTTCTTACTTCTTTAGCACTGTAGGTTCTAGTACTTATTCACTTTTATTTTACTATAATATATATATATATATATATATATATATATATATATATATATATCTTGTTCAAATTCTCAATCGCTAATAAAATATTTTCTATTCATCCATTCAAGTTAAAATACATTTTTTAAAACTTGTAGTGGATGACGTTTGATGTTAAAATAATTTCTGAAATATTTATTCATTAATTAAATTTTATTTTTTAATTTTAAATTTATTCTGCATTATTTCTGTCGAAGTTACAGCAGGCTGCAACAGATGGTGTCAGTACGTTTTTCTAACGAAGTAGGAATTGACTTTGAAAAATATTATATTGCTTACAACAAATTCAAATTTGTGAACTGTGTTGATTTTTATGTGCTGCTCTCATTCATTTTCAAATAATTTAATTGTTTGTTTATTGAGAATCAGATAATTATTTTTCTATCGAAATAAGCTCTAATTTTTTTAATTATTTTAGCGATGTGTGAGTAAAGTAAGCGTAGTCATTTTCCTTTCCCTTTTTGTAGAGGCAATAAAACATAAATATGGCAATAACTCTCGCTTTGTCTGTAGTAGCTACGGTTACTTGACTGTCATGGTGACGAATTCGTCGCCGACGTATCATAAGTTCGAGCCTAATGTCACAGAATACCAGCTGTGAATCATGCATAAACCCGTTACGATCTGGTCCAAGTTAAAAATGTCAAATATAAAAGTCCTGCCGTTGGCGTGATGTGAAATTCTGGACAGAAAGATGCCAGGTTTGATGTCCTCGTCACTTGACCACATTTCAGAATTACGAGGTCCATCATCAATGGTCCTGGTATTACTTTATAGCGTGACGTTAATAAGCATCACTTAACTGTGGGTCAGTATTGATAGATCATGGTTGTATGCTAGATTGTGAATAAGCCTCCTATATTGGCTCACTTATCGCTCCCGTGATCTTAATAGCTGTAAGAGTTTTATAGTAATGTTTATTTTACAATGCCATTTCTTTATGGCTCAATTTCAGTAAACTCATTAATATTTTACCAGTGTTCTTGTTCTTGGCTTTAGTTTGTATCATGGTTTGCGTCAGACGGATTTTAGAATTAGTTTATGACATTTGTTCTATCTAAACAAATTATGAATTTTGCTTAGTAATTTGTAGTTGAGGGTTGTAAAACTGATTTAGTGGATGTCCTTAATATAACGGAACAAAAGGTCTTCCATTAATGAATAAATTGTTATAAGACAGGAAAAATTTTAATTCAAAATCATTTTAAAACATTAGTATTTTTACATTTTTCGATTTATTTCCAAGCAGACCAGATCCCTGATTTGCTTATTTGTTTCACTGGAACTTATCGAATAGCAGTGATAACTTTGTTGCCTGTGCTTGTGGTAAATAAAACTTAAGGAACGGACTTCCCGTGTGGGGTTTTCAATAGCCGATAAAAATGTCGTTTAATATGCATTTTTGTCCGTATGATAAAAGTACTGATGATACCACCAGCACACAAATTCTGAGGGTAAGATAAAGACCGGACTTAACGTACATTGGAACTCCAGAAACCGCAAACCAGCCATTACTTTAACTTGTGACTGCAGATGTTAGGTGGCACTAAGAAACCAATATGTGGTTTCAGCAATAAATAATCTACAATGTATACGTTTTCCAGAGAATTGGCCCAAACTATTCCTTACTGAAACTTCAGATTTAAAAGAGAAAAATCTTTGACAGTCATGAGAAAACTCATTTTCAGATTATGAACATTGTTACAATTATGTTCGAGTACTTAATGAATGCAACAAACATCAAAGTTTTCCCTTCAACTTGCACTGCAAATGATGTGTGATGATGATAAATGACTGTGTATGATGGTAGGTCTAAGATTGGGGACATGACATAATTATGTAGTTTTACCTCTGAGGCTAGTTGGCATTGAATTCGAAATTCTCATTTTTTTTAAAGAATACTTCTGTAAATATCATTTGATGATTATATTTATTCTGATCATGATCTTATTGAGGTGGAGTTGAGAACGAAACGAGGCCCGCTACCGAGGTTGAGACCTAGAGCTAGGTCCCAGTTGATCCATGCCTTAAACTGCCCCTGTGTACATTACCAAAGGGGGAGGGGGAACTTCGACGTAATGAAATTCGTTAGCAGAGCGAGAATGCGTAGCGATTCGTAGAATGAAAGAAAGAGCTTATTACTGGATAACTCTAATGCAGTTCAATATGACGGATCTCGTGATTTATACCTCGATCAGGTGAAGAGGATGATACCTGAGCTGTCATTCAACTCTCCAAACTACTACACCACGGCAACGGAAGAACTTAAGCCTCGACAAATTTAGCGTGCATCAGCCCCTCTGTACAGCGGTTCTTTAGTGGTACTAAGGTGTTAGCAGTTTTAGAGTGAGTGAGTGAATATTAACGTCACACTGTTCAGCTACACGAAGGCTTTTGGGCGACGGATCCCTACACGGTGCTCCCCTAAACGGTGGATCTTTAGTGGTACTGGGCTCGAACTCATGACGTGCCTGTCATGACCCGATACCTTGACCACTGGGCTAGCAATTTTAAAAGGAAGGTTCAAATGTGTTAAGTTGTAAATGGTAAATGAGCTCGTTTTGGACTCTGAATATATCTTTCCTTTATTGCTTCGTTGTATGTGTGTACAGTTTTTATAGCAATTATTAAAACAATTTTAATGTTTACTTGAAAAATTTACGGCACATTTAAAAAGAAAATCCAGTTTAATAGGAAACAGGACCAAAACGATATCGTAAGATTTTTTCATAATAAAAAGACAGTTAAAATATCGTATGATAGTTTTAATGTTATTAATAAACTTTTCTGAAATTTCTTTCCTATTCAGTCGGAAATCACTTAAGAATTTCGAAATTACGACTGTCGGTTTTTCGATATGTGAACATAAAAATGTACATATTTATCAGAGTTTTTTTAAAGAAAAATAAGGTTGACTGGAAAGGGAAAAGAGCTATTCATCAATCGTGAGCTCAATGCAGAGTTGACTCTTCTAAACTTTCTAGAAACTTCTCCCCGTTAAGTAATGACAAATGTTTTAAGTTTGATGGATAGAAATATATATATATATATATATATATATATATTTGAATTTTGAATGCATCTAGACGATGGAAGGACTGGAGTGATTGAGTGTCGAGGCAAGTCTTTTTAGAGACTCGTGCTGTTTCAGTGAGTTAAAAAAAGGGGGGAAAACTACTTGAAATATTATAGTAGTAAAATTTTAAACAAGGGCTGTATAAATTATTTTTGCTTTTGGTGTAATTTAACGTTATTTATGAATGAAATGTCCAAAATATTAAAATAATTTTTAAGAAGGTATAACACGATAAATATAACTTCTTGAATCTATCAAACTAGAACATGATGTGAACATGAATTTTAATATATTTTCTTAAATTCTTTTTATTAGATTATTACTTTTTTAAGTGAAACAATATCATACTTAAAAAGGTTTATTTCTTTTTATTTGCTTCTAGATCTCTCGTTTTATTTGTCTCTAACATTCTATAGGTTTTGAAAATGAAGATAAAATAAGCAGTAATTTTAAGAAACCAAGGTTATTTAAACAACGTTACAATAATTTTCCACACGTGTTGGTTCTCACACTGCATTATTTTAATATCTCAATGTGTTATTGATTTTAAAAAATTATGAACAAAAATATTAAATCTTGTGTTAATTAAATTGAAACATGATTTAAAGAGAAACTTAATCCCGTAAGATTATGTAACATTTCATGTGTCTACAAAATATTTCTGAAATCTGGAAATGTACTTTTAGAACCACATTGTTTATTAATTCATCCCCCCGGCAGTCTTTGTATTCATATTTTAACATTTTCACATACTGTAGTCGAAAACATAATTGGATTTTGGTAAATATCCTGATTTTATTGTAATCATTTTTAAGATTAAAAATATTAGTTGGAACTATCTTTTATAATAAATACATACAACATGTGCTCAAGATATTCCAATTTTATTTTATTGGATGCTTTTGAAGTACTTTTACTTCTAAGAATAAAATTCTGTAGCTGTTCGCTTCATTTACTTAATATTCTATTATAAGTCGAGTTGATTAAATGTTTTATTTTATGCAAGCTAAATATTCTATTTCATGAATTAAAGACATGCCTTTTAATTTAGTTAGCTGAATATTTTGTCAAACAATGTAATCTAAATTACTTGAAGTAGAGATAAGAAAATAATTTGCAACTTTGTTCCTGTTCGTCGCAAGACTATGCAACTTCTTTATCGTTTGCCACCTTTTATAGATTCTTTTAAACAAGCTCAACTAAGATAATTCACCGAAAACTATCAAAACACGGCTGTATTTATATTTTTCATAATATATGTACAGTGATAATGAGTTAAATCCATAACAATCACATGGAAAATATAGTCACATGTTCTCCAATGAATTCAAAACAAACTGACATTATACCTGTGTACTCGTTCTAAAAATTAATATACAACATAAAATAAATAAATTGGTTAAAAATGCTCTTGTGTTAAATTTCATCAAAACGTTTTCTAAATTTTTTTCTAAAAAAAAATTCTTATACTACACATATATTTTCATATCGAGTGCATTTTTTTTTTACCTGTGTACGTTAGTATTGTTAGCAATTATGCTTTTTTTTAAAGAATTTTTTTGCATAAAACAAAGATTGGCAACAGCGGAGTCCATCCGTTAATTAGCTAGAAACAAGTGATTGTATTTATCGCGTGATTATAACGTCAACGGAATTTATGGAAACACGTAATTGTCGTTATAACGTGACTGTGACATGACAGAAATTTAACCCATTATGAATGTTAAACTTTAAAATAATTACATAAGTTCTCTAATGTGAATTTTATTACATAACGATTGTTTTTTCAAACTTATTTACATCCGACTCAGAAATTCACAACTGTTACGTTTCAATAATATAAGAACATCATTTAAAGTCACAACAAAAACGACTTTTTTTAGTACAGTTATCCTATTCATATCGAATCCTCTTGCCACTAAAGCTCCACCGTGTAGAGCAGGGATGTCGAACTCGCGCGCCGCATGCCGCCCGTAACGAACATTTTTGAGGTCCGGCCATTATATTGGCACACAATGACAAACAATAAAAACTCAAACTCAGTGGCGCAACAGCCCTTGAGGGTCAGGGCCTAATTTACCCATCCCAGTATACGTGGCCATTGGGCGCTAAGATGCATGAGCAGATGTCCCGATCAGGTAGTCAGTCTGAAGAGAGACCCCCAATGTTTAAGTCCCCGAGCAATCTTGGTACTCATTTATAGACCCACTGCATTAGGGATGAAAGGTTGAGTGGACCTTGCCCAGTACAGAAATAGAACCTGGACCTGTGGCGTGGAAACGCGATACGCTACCGCTATACCACCGAGCCCCGTTAACATATAATAAAATATCAAAATTTCTCCCGAAATAGGAAATATATTAGCAGAGAATAGATGTCAAGTGTCAGAACGTAAACATTAAGTTTTTCTTGTTTTATATACGTTTATTATAATGTATTATTTGAAATAACCTCTTTTGTATAGTGATGGTGTTTTATTGTATGTTAATACATCCCCCACTCTCAAGACTTTTTTTTGTAAGAGGGATCCAAAAAGAAAAGAATCATTTTATATTTGTAATTTCCTTTTGTGCATAAATAAGTTGTCTTCTCGGAGGACCGGTTTGTATCTCGAAATCTCTTGAGCGAGTTTGGTCCTACTGAGTAAGTAAACAAGACAATAATTCATGTATGGCTTGGAAATACAATGTTAGTAGACCAATAATCAGTCAGTTGGGAGAGAGATCGCCTATGATTTTTTTTAAAATAAATTCAGTTAATTGGATAGATACAAGCTCAGTGGATGAGGGGTACCATATCGCGCTTCCACGTCACAGGTCCAGGCTCAAATCCCGGGCTGGATAAGGTCGATTCAGACTTTCATCCCTTCAGTGGGTCAATAAATGAGGAATAAGCTTGCCTGGGAACTAAACACTGGAGGTTTTTACGTCAGACTTACCACCTGAGCGGAACATCTGCTTATGCACACCATTGCACAATGTCGCGAAATTTAAGATGGGCATTTTAGGCCTAGACTCTCATGGGCTGTTGCTCCACTGGTTTCAGTTTTTTAGGATGTATCCATTTGATCTGTAATAAGACTATCTTTCCTTTTCATAATTTGAATGTCGATTATAAGAATGCAGATCATGATTACAATACTAACAATGTGTACATTATTTTTCGATATCACGTCCTAGTGATTTTTTAAATTTAATAATTCTTGTGAGAGAAAAAGATTCTTAAAGAGGATAAAGTTTCTTTGTTACTATCTAGTATGAGAGAAACAGTACTTAATTTCTTAATTATAATTCATGAATTTCCAAGGGTCCAGTCCATAAATGGACGCAGTAATCCCTTGCTGGCTTATGAGATGTCCTTGGAGAGTCAAACCCTGAATCCACTGGTAATTTGTCAAATACCCAGTGGAATACTGAGATATTCTAAACCTTAAATTCAACCATATCTCAAATCTGATACGAAGACTGGAAGTGGAAATTTAATCAATGATTGCCACAGGACGTTATAGCCTCGATATATTTAATGTGAATAGGCCCCCTCTGCGCTACCGGTCGTCTGCGGCAGAAGGTTCGATCATATGACATGTCAGCCACGATTCTGTAACCTTGACTTCTAAGCTATCGCTGCATTTTATAAAATCCAGAACTCAATTCCATTTGGTATCTTAAGAGTATTTGCGGGAATTCAGATTTTCAGCCCAGACAAATATAAAAATTAAAAAAAAAAGATGTGACTTTTTTAAATGTTGATTTCGTGATGAGAGTAGAATTATATCATTTTTACGCCCCAGCATGAACGAAATTATGAAAATTCACCAGGCTCAAATGTCGCATTAAATGTATTGTTATAATTTATTTATAGTTAATAACTCAATAAAAATGTTGTTACCTTTGTCTTACATGTTATTTTAATTCACATCGAAAATGATGATAATAAAATCGAATTTATGATAATGTGTTGACTATATATATTGTACATAGTGTATTATAGACTAGTAAAATTCTTATAAACTTATTTTTTATTGTTAGTGTGCCACCAAAGGAGGTGGATAAAGATCGGCTTGTTTTCGCCCATCATAGTCGTGAAAATTCACAGTATTTATTGGAGCTATATTATTATATTTATGTCAACTTTAGGTATTGATCTTTACTTTTATTCTAAAATAGTAAGGGAAAAATAGCAAGTCATATAAAAAAGTCATCAAACTTCGTAAATTCGTTGAGTTTTGTTATTTTAAGCGCTTTTTCTAACATTCATTTGACCCTTGCGCCATTAAGGGGGTCCAGCACGTCCATAGGAGCCCATGTTAAATTGCGACATTTTATGTACCTTTTCTCAGAAACTACAAATTTATCATGAATAAAATTTTGACAGTAGATTATGTGTACTATTAATAACACTTTAACGAAGGATTTTGTCTTTGTGTTCAAAATTAAATTAATTATGAATTTTTTAAAAATTGTCCAATTTTTTCCCCTAAAAATAGTTTAAAAAAGTCATATCTAAAAATGTTTATTAGATATATCTAATTTCATCCATTAAAATGTGTAAACATGTTAAAATTCTGCTCACTAAAAAATTGAGGATTATATGGTAAGTAGCGAAGAAAAAAGGTACATAAAGTGAAAAATATTACATTTTGAGAAAATAGGCTTTAAAGTGTAAATTTGTAATTTTTTTTAGCATTTACTTTCTCTAATATTTTCCAGAAGCATATGAAGCATTTTTTTACTCTCTACTCATACAAGAGACTCTTCTTATTTTATTGTTTCATTATTTTTAACAATTTTGCTTTTCTGTGGGATCTCAAATGCTTTCGTTGGGCTGCACGAATCCTACGTATATCTAGTTTTTTTATGTATAGCACACATTTATGACTTGGTTCTATGTCATAATACTTTAAGATTATTAATTTTTCAACATGACTCATATTGAACTGTGCAATAGCCATAATTACTCCTAATTTTAGAGTTTCAATTCCACTAATGTAGATCTTGGAATCACTAACCATATGGTGTTACTAACTTATTCGTTTGGGACCTGAGTCTTTCCATGAACACATTTTCTTAATTACATAGTATCACCTAGGTTCTTCCTCGCGATATTTTATAATTCGGGACAAATAACAGGATTGCCTTTATAAAACCAAAATTGCTGACATCCGTTTCTAAACTTTAAGTTATTGGTTAGTGCTTATCACACACACATACACACGATCAGTTCCTATTGTAATGTGACATTATACTTATGTGTATGTGCATTATACTTAATTAGCTTAACTCTGGAACGAAACACTGAAATGATTCTTGTTTTAATAATATTTAAGATATCACATTTTAAGTACAAATGAACCTCATTAAATCTGTTAAATAGATAAAATTTGGTTTCCACTAGATTAAATTTTCTTTTTAAAATTAAAGTCTCAATCTAGTTTAATGAGGGACACTATCACATAGACTCCCATTTAGACCTCACGCGCCCCCAAATTATTTTTCTACTGATGTGGACCCCTTGCAAGTCGTCATAGACCCCTTTGGGAATCACTGATCTAAAGGGGCTAATGCACGTTAAAGCACTCATGTCGAGACAGAATTTCCTCACGACCGTGTATTTAATTATCTCTATTATTTTTTATATTTTTTTTTCTTTTTCACTTTATGTCACCCCATTAATTCGGCTCTAAATTTATCAATTCTGATGAGGAGGTACGTCCCTTACAGGGACAGGAACTCCGTAAATTACATGCCACTTGCTTGCCTCACGACGTGAGACTTAAGAAAGCGTACTATATAGCGTACTTAAGCAATACATGTCATGAAAAAGATAGAATCGGGAATTATAAGTATCGTAGAAGGGGAGAAATACTGGCCTTTTTTTTCTGAAAAGTTTAAAATTGAGATTATGTAATTCGGAAAAAAGAGAGACGGAATGGGGGGAATTTTTTCTTCTGTAAAAAGTTGGAATCTGAGATTAAACTCATTTTAACGCAGCTGATCCAGTTTTATATCCTTTTAGAAAACACGAGAAACTGTACGCACCGTAGAAAAGAAGTAATCGGGGGGGGGGTCTAAATTCTTTTGGAAAAGTTAGATTTAAAGACTACGTATCATGGGGAAAAATGTGATTTTATGTTATATGTATCATGAAAAAAGGGGAAATACGTTGTGAGAGGCTCGTGCCTCTCTCTCGGGTGCCTAGATGCGTGGGAGGTAGGGAAGAGACACTCGACATGATCCAATTATTTTTTTTATCACACACACACCATTTCAACTAAAAATAGTAAGAGAATTTCTCAATGCTAACCGCGAAAGTGGAACAATGACTGTAAAAAGCGAATGATTAGGAGACTCTCAAACTCGATTCTTACTTTAATAAAGAATCAAGCCTGTCATTCGATTTATTCTAATATCAAGTTAATCCTAGTGAATAATCGTCACTTTAAAGTTTCCTTCTAATAAGAATCAAATCAATATAATTCTAATATTATATCTTCAGTAGCAATCTCACTTGACTCGATTAATAATTTTCACTATACACTAATTTTTATTTACTTATTTTTTATATTAAAACTAATTATTTTTGTTTTATAAATATGTAACACGAATTTCACATTAATATTATTTTTGCCCGGTTTTTTAAAAACATTTTTAGAGTTTTTTATCGTGTACGATTTTTTAAAGTTGTGAAACATATCACCAAATTCATTAAATGTCACATGTATTTTTTACATGATTTTTTATTTGCACAGTTTTCTAAGAAACGTATTAACCGTGAAAAAAAAGAGTTTGGTCGGCAATAATAACGCGCATTGGTAAGCAAAATGCACTTGGTTTCAAAGTACATGAATAATATAATTTTTTTTTATTATTTTGAAAATCATTTGAAGATTTTTTAAAAAAAATATTTGAATTTCTGTACTTAATCTATAAAATCTAAAATTCTACCTCACTTTTACAACAAGTACGAGTATTTTTTTTAATTCAATGGAGACCACGTGATTGCATTTAGCATGTGATTGTCATAATTTTAGCTCATGATGAATTTATTAATAATTTTGGCATCACAAAAAAATTCGCTAAAATGTTCTAATTTTTAGTAATGCTTTCTTCCTATTTAACCAACAATCTAAAGTAACGAGTAAAGGAGTTGAAACTGAAAAAAATACAAGAAGACTTATCAAACACTTGATTGCATTTAATCGCACGAAAACTTCATCGTCTACTCCTCCATAAATTTCGCGTTCCAAAATTACCTCCCGCCACTTTCAGATGTTGTTTCTCCAAAAGAGAGCTTCAAGTCACCCAAGTAAGATTAGGCACAATCGCTTGATCAAGCAGCTGTAGTCACGCTGGCTCTTAAACGTCTCCAGTGAATTGTGTCAGCTCCGTTTCCGTTGCAGTTGAAGTCACAGTGAATCGTGGAGAACGAGAGCATTTTGAAGAAGCAGAGTATCTAGCCGGCCTTAATTTCTGAGCTGCTTACCTGTCTCATAGGATGGAGAGGTCCCTTCGTCGTGTTTCTCTTGTGTGATGTGTGTGTGCATCCGAACATCTGGGATTGAGGTTATTTTTAGAAAAAGAATAGGATGAAGGCGGTTCAAGATTTGTGCTTATTTGATCGTGTTGTCTTTATACTTTTGGGGTAAACAAGAAGTTTTCTTGTTGATTTTTTTAAAAAAAATATTAAATAATTTGTTAAGCTTAGGATTCTAAGGTTTCATATAATTTTTATCCTTGATTTTTTGTACATAGATTTTCGAGCTTACTATTCGTTCTTTTGTTTCAAAAACATATTTCTTTAGATATTTTTCTTTCTTTCTTTTTGCAAAAAATCGAATGAAAGGTGCTTTTTTTTTTGGATAAAAAGAAAAGTTAGATAAAAATATATTTATTTTTATTTATTATATTGACACAAAGGTACTTCATTGATTGAATAAAGTTTAATAAATTAAAGAACTATCAAGTACAATTTAGTGAAATTTGTACTAATACACAAAACATACCCAATTACATTGCATGAATCAGAATATAATTTTTATAAATAATATTCGATGTCCGAGCAGTATGGCTATACTTTCAAAAATAAATTAATAATAAAATTAAAAATAAAATAAGATTCGTGTATTTTTACGATTTTGAAAATTCCCAAAGAAAAGATAGCATTCTCGTTTCAAAACGGCTGTAACACAAGAATATGTGCAAGTTGTGGGATGGTTTATCCAATTTAAATCTGTAACACATGTAGAGTTATATAATGAGAAAGGTTATTTGATGAAAAGTTCCACAGTCGATGGATGGGAAGAGGAGGTCCGTGTCTCTAGACATGACACCTTTAGACTTCATCTAGTGGGGATACGAGAAACACTTTGTTTTCCAATTTCCTACTCGTTACACTGATGAACTGAAAAGTCAAATTACAGCAGCCAGTCAGAATGCTGATGCTGCAATGATTCGTGCTTTACTAGAAATTTCCATTCAGATTTGATGTGAAGTGCGCAACACATTGAAATCGGGCAATAATACGCTTAAATAAAACTTTGATATTTACTTTATGAAACAAAAAAAATCGGAAGTGAATATCTTTGCTTGTAACCTTATTTTTCGGACACCGGTATGTTTGTCTAATTGTTCAAAATGATAAATTAAAGCTTAAAAAAATTATTTTAAAATGTAAAATAAGTATTATATTCACATCGGGATGTTAAATGTTATCAAATTTATTAGCGGCATGTAGAGAAAATATTTTAATAAATAATATATCTCTCAGTTTTTCCATAATTTTAGTTTTATTATTATTATTCAAATAACAAAAATAACAAATGAGCTTTATTTTATAATCATAAATTAATCCTACTGTAAAAATTGTTATAAAGAACAATTCCGATGCCTAACAATTATGGTTCATTAAAAATACTACTGTTCGGGTACGCAAAGATGTGCTTTTATCAATTCATTTATGTGTCTTGATATATAACTCGAATTTGTTTTCAGTAAAAGAGGTATTGGTTAGAAATATATGGCAGAAAAGATTTTCTTCTACAGAATTTGTAATCGCCTGAATTATAAGTAGTTCATTTACGAAAACTTTGGTTTTTCCGAAAGAAAAAAACTCTATATGAATTCAAAAAATTGTGAAGTATATTTATGTGTATGTGTGTAATTGTTGACAAATTTAAATTTGAAATGCTGTATATTCTATCGCTAAGTAATGTAATTTCAAGGCTAATTATAGATGTGATGAGATCAATTATGTTGTAATTTTTGTTGAGAATAAAAATTTAGGAGAAAACAACAAGAGAATAAAATCAGTTTTATCTTTTACAATATTTTATTAATGTTAATACTAGAGTAGAAATTAGTGAAACTAGAAAGATAAATTTGGTGTACACTTTATATGTATGTATAGAAATTTGACAACAAATAGATATTGTAATCCCTCTTGTTTTAGTAAAGGACTGTACCAAACTACAGAAGTGCCATCTAGTGACCCAATCTTCAGTAGAGGCCAGGTGAGGAGAAAATAAGGTCGATATTAAACACCGTCCATGTTCTTTGCCCAATATTTTTTGCTAAAGATATGTGTTGTCGTTGTGAAACTCAATTTATATTAATAAACTAGCGGTCCCGACAGACGTAGTCCTGTACACACGTCTTAAATATGAAAATTATAAACTTTTTGAATAAGTTGCAAAAATCTGGACCGTTTTGACGATTTTTTTTTATAAAGAAAGTTATTACAATACCTGACATCATCACATGTACAGTTACCACAATTCGACCTATCGATTGCGTGTAAGTATGTATTTATTATGAACTAAGTTGAATATAAAAGCTATTCTGAATATAAACTTAAACTTGTTTTGATTAAAGGGTAAAAAAGATAAAACTCGAGCTATTTTCATAACAATGTACAATGGTTTCGGTTAATCCTTGAGAGGTATAAACAAACAAATGCGATGGTTTGCCAAGCCTCGGACATGCAGCATTTAATTGGCCGTGCGAAAAAATCAAGGTTTTTTTTTTAAACCTAGACCACAAATTGTCATTGTTTGACCTTGTGACTTATTAACAGTCAAAGCAAATGCAAAGCGAATTGGAAATTGCAAACATTTGAATGAGTAGGTGAGTCTAAAAGAATCGTTGTGGGATCTGTAGTAAAGAGTGTTTTTTTTTCAGGTATAGAAGTTTAAGTTGGCAATACTTTCCAAGATGGCGACCGATTTAACAGCTGTCAAGTGATTTATTCTCAGTTTAGTTTGGCAATTCATCATGAATAGACTCACGCCTGAACAACGCTTTTAGATTCGTCGAATGGGCCCAAAACTAGATTGCTGTTGTTCCCGATTTTCATAAGCGAATTTTGTTTAGCGATGAAGCGCACTTCTGGTTGAATGGCTACGTCAACAAACAAAACTGCCGCATTTGAAGTGAAGCTAATCCACAAGTGTATGTCTAAACACCGTTACATCCATAAAAACTGATTGTTTGGTGCGCTTTATGGGCTGGTGGAATCATTGGTCCATACTTCTTCAAAATCGATGAAGGCCACAACGTTACAGTCAATGGTGATCGGTATAGAGCCATGATTACTAACTTTTCATTCCTGAATTGAACAATCATGATGTCCAGGAGCTGTGGTTCCAACAAGACGGCGCAACATGTCACACAGCTCGTGCCACAATCGATTTATTGAAAGACACGTTTGGTGACCGCCTAATTTCACGTTTTGGACCTGTGAATTGGCCTCCAAGATCTTGTGATTTAACACCGCTAGACTATTTTCTGTGGGGCTATGTAAAGTCATTGGTCTATGCGGATAAGCCACAAACGCTTGACCATTTGGAAGACAACATTCGCCATGTTATTGCCGATATACGGCCACAAATGTTGGAAAAAGTCATCGAAAATTGGACGTCCAAATTGGATTACATCCGAGTTAGCCATGGCAGTCATATTCCAGAAATCATATTTAAAATGTAATGTCACAAGATTATCTTTCGAATAAAAAAAATTCATGTCAATCGAATAATACATCGTTGTTTTAATGCAATTTAAAGTTCTATACCTCTAAAAAACACCCTTTATTTTATATATATATATATATATATATATATATATATATATATATATATATATATATATATATATAATTGTTTATATAAAATTACAAAATAAAGAAATTTTGACATAAATATATAAAATGTTGATGTCTTTAGTGTTCAAAAATATTACAATGAAAACTTCTTCTTCAAATACTTTTTGGAAACTATGTATATATTTGTAGGGTTTTTTATTTTATTTTATTTTTTATTTATTATTTTGTTTTATTTATTTATTTATTTTTTTGTACAATGTCGAAACGATTTTTTTCTGGTTTTAAAAATTGTAATTGGTTTCAAAAAGGAAAATTACATTTTCCCTTTAGTGAACCCCCTTTTTTAAATACAAAGTCATGAAATTCAAATTTCTAAAAATATTCAACATCTTAAAAGCACTGAGGAACTTTCTTTAAAATATAAGTAACCTTAAAGCGATTATTTCAGAAAATAATGCTTTTATCTCTCTCTCTCTCTCTACATGGTGGGTGCTTAAGTCTCCTTTCAACAGAGGAAAAAAGTAAATTTTTATGAGGAGAACGTGATTCAGTCAGAAAAATTTCACGAGTAAAAGGATTTTTGAGAAGAACTGATTAAATATTGATTTGCCTTTACTCATTTTTCAAAGAAAAAAAGTGTCTTTTGATCAGTCTTCAATAGATTTTGGGAAGTCGTTCAGATTTTTTGTTTAAAAAAAACGCTTTAACAACAATCGAAATGAAAGCGAACACCTCGTTAAAGAAGAGTTTTAAAGATATTGCAGTCGTTCGAGATTATGGAACACAAAACTCCAAATAAGAAGAAAAAAAACACATTTTCTGAGAAGCATCACTATGTGTTTTTGTTCCTTGACTTAGGTCCTTTGTTGTCTCACAAAATGCCGTGAAATATTTTAGAATGTTTTGAAACAAAATGTGTAATTTGATGTTGTTGATTTTTTTTATTACAGAATGTTTACGCACAATGTACTTTTTGTTCACATTGTATATTGTGAGGAATGGTATTTCTCTCAGAAATTTACTCCGCTTATTAATATTTCATAAAAATTAATTTAGATTACAATACAAGAGAGAGAGAAAAGGAATTAATTATGAATTTATTAGATTTGTATAAATATTTTTTTTTTTAAATATAAAATAACTCTTAATTTTTTAGTGGTGGGCTACGTTCGGAACCGCAATTTTAAAAAAGCATATAAATGTACATTTATATTTAATGTCAGTGTTGTTTTTGTTGCACGCCCCCATTGGTCAGCAGTGCTAGACCAGGTCCATGACTTCGTTCACTTTCAAAAAATCCAACACCAGCAAGGGATGGTCTGCTACATCCTGCTTGGTGAGCCCTAGGCATTCGAGGATGTGAACAGGTGAGGCCAGCTCAGAAGAACAATTCGTGCACATTTCAAAGCTCTTGCATCCTTCGGAAAATTTCATTGTTTTAATATGGCCACTTCGAAAGCGGACTAGAAGAGTTTGATCCTGTCTTTTAAAATCGTGAGCCAGTGAGCCTCCAGGAAGGGAACACTGATACGAATTGTGCTTTGCGGGGGGACAATTCAAGCGGTCTTATTCTGGTGTTTAGTTCTAGAGAAAATCTTGAAAAAGGTGAGGGGTGTTGACGGCTTTGGTACCTCGCAAGTGCCTGCCTTGACCAAAGTGTCCGCTATCTCATTTCCCTCTAGATCTACGTGAGAGGGAATCCACTGCAGATGAATTTGATGCGATCAGAAAAGTAATTTTAACTTGCTGACAATTGACACTCCAACATTAGTGTCAGTTGAATTTGAATATATATATAAAACTATTTGTAGATAATTTACTAATTTGATATTTGGGGGGGGCTACGAGCCAATTTGTTGTTTATGTTCGCCAAGATAGGTGATAATATTGCAATATGGTGATCTTGATATTTTTACCCTGTGGTAATGTGGTTGCCATGGAGATAACGTTTTTTAGAGTTAATTTCTATTGCTTATTTTTCCGCGGTAACCCTATTAGTTTCAGACGATTTTAATTCGATTTCTTTAAAAAATTAACCATTCCCATTGTATTTGTTCTTCAAACTATTATTTCAGTCTTCTGTTGTATTTTGTACTATTTTCAAATATGGATACTTCTAATATTATTGGTGAGTACAAATATATTTTTTAATAGAATGAATGATGTTCTCTTTTAATTATTGCAGTATATAAATCGAAACTTTCTACTTTATTTTATTTTTTAATTATGCGTATTTGAACGTTCCTTGTTCGATAAAATTCATTGAAGCAACTCACATTTTTGGAACATTGCAAGTTATCTCAGCACTTATTAATTTAAATTCATTAGTAATTTTAATACATTCTATATAATTATTTTATTTATAATGTAATATTATATAATAATTATTACATAGTATAACGATTGGTTTTTGTATTATCTATTTATATATTTTTTTTATTTTACTATTTCATAAATGTTACAAATGTTATATATTTATAATTATTATAATGTATATATATTTAAAATTATTATTATAATATATATATATATTTAAAATTATTATTATAAAATATATATATATTTAAAATTATTATTATAATATATATATTTAAAATTATTATTATAATATATATATTTAAAATTATTATTATAATATATATATTTAAAATTATTATTACAATATATATATTTAAAATTATTATTGTTATCTTTAAATTATATGAGTATTATCATCATTTATCATAATTTCTATTAAGTTATACTAAACGATAAAACTAATGTATTAGTTAATGTATTATGTAAAACTATATATATATATATATAATTTTTATAATATTATATTGATATTCATATTATTGATTGATGTTGGTTATTTTTAATCTGTTTCTATATTCCTTATTTGAAATATATTTCAAAAGAGTTCTTTATGAATATTTTCTTGATGATTTGTTACCGCTAGGGCACCATCTTAGATTTCATGTTTCTTCAGTTTTTGCAAAAAAATTGTATTTATAATTAATTTTTTCTTCTAATAATATCTTTAAAATTGTATTATATGTATATTTTAATACAACTGACACTAAATATATCAAAAATTATTCATTAAAGGGCTTTTTTCAAAATCACCGTTCCCAACATAGTCAGTCGCGCGCGCGCGCGTGTAAATGAATATATTTCTTTGAATCTCAACTACAGATGTTGTACAGCAACTTTTGTTATTTATATATTTCTTTTATTGAACAGAATTTGTGTTTAAATAGACTATATATATATGAATCATTGGAGATTTGTTTTCATTATTTTTAATCTATATTAAAAAATCAGTTGCGTTAAAATTATATTTCACGATTTTAATTCCATTTGAATCAGTGTTTTTAGCATGTTTTAATAACTCAGTTGTAGAAGACAAAGTTTTTCTAAATAAATATTATATGTATCACGGAACAAATTACTGCTTACGGAAATTGACTGAATGTCTCAATAGCAAAAATACAATTTAAATGGAAACTTAGACCTTTGTGGGCTTTTACAAGTAAAATAATAATAATTTATATAAATAGAATGAGTATGTATAAGAGAACTTTTGAATAAAAATTAATTGCCTAAAAATTCTCAGTTTGGGTACCGCTGTTTATATTTGAAGAAGATCCCCGGCTCCTTGATGGCAAAGATTAAGTGTAAACTTGATGAAAAAACGGTTGCTAATAATTTTATGAAGCAAAAAAAAGTAATCAGGCAACTGCATCCCGCTGTATTTTAAACAAAATAAATGTTTAATCTTGATAACTGCAGTGTATTTCCCGTAAACAAAATTTATGTATGGATGATGTAACTAATTATTTGTATACATATATTTCACTGTTCATTTTTAATTATAATAAAATTATATGAAATATAAAAAAAAATTTAATTACTTCAAGATTAAAATTTTCTTTTTCTTTGCAGGATATACCCCGCTGTTTGAAACGTCCTACCTGATAAAGAACCCATTTCTCTTCCCAAGGCTCTAATGTTTTGGAAATTTGTACAAACACAAATAAGTTGATTTGTGTGAATCACGCATGTCTTTAAAACATATTCTGTGGGAAAGAAATAACAGATTTATTTCATGATAAGTACATGTTAAATATATAATATTCAACATTGAATAACAATAATTTTAATTACCTATGAGAAGAAATTTATCCTTACTAACAGTAAAACAAAAGACAGTCGGAATATTTTTAAAAGCATATCGATCTTTGGATTTTACAAATAAAGGTCTCATAAATCCTAAACGGTATGCAGTTAATTAAACACAAAAAATTGGACAAATTTTTACATGGTCGAATACCAGCTAACATTTAAGGAACAAAGTTGTGTAAATTAGATGGACGAGAATGATTTATAGCTCCTGAGTTATTTAAACTCAACAACAGAACTATTTTAACTTGAAGAATATCTGTGATTTTCCAAGGTTATGTTTTTGAATGAAATCAGTCTGAAAACGATTCGTCGGAACATTACTTTAGACTTGTGGCTCTTCGGTTCCCTGTGGTACGAGTTCATCTGCTCAGAATGCGTTACTAATGTTTCCTTTCATCTATGTCAATGATCTAAGTAAAAGACATTTAGACACTTTGTGTTCTCTTGATCCTGTGACACCTGTTTACCATCCTCATCTCTGAAGCGTCAAATTTATACAGACTCAAAATAAAAAGATAAAAAGTTCCGGGAATCACCTAGACTCTTTTTCTTATACGTACCCTCTTACGTGTTCCTAAATAGATCGTCAACCCTACCGACATGACGTCTCCGGAGATGTTGGCTGATCAGGGCCTCCCCAATCTGGCCCCGAGCCCAACGAACGAAGGGGACAACAACGTGTTTGAGGAACCTGGTGCAGCCTGCTCGACGCCCCTCACTCCCCGATCGGGACACATGCCAGGCATCATCCTCACCATGGAAGAAGACTCCCCTCCCGAGGTTATAAATATGGTGGGGAGGCACGACAGCCGTAGCAAAACGCGTTCCACTCGTCGTAAGATGCAGGCACAAGCGCAGCACAGAAGTCCATCGGGTTCTAGAATGGCCGTCCAGAACGGTGGACACAACCTCTACCTATCTGGCAGTGGTGTTAGCAGGTCCCAGTCCATGAGGACCGCCAGAAGACCGCAATCGGTAGATCCTACACATAGATTTAGGCATCGTATCGCCAGCATACCTAATGATATGACCCTCCCTTCGGATGGACTGAGTGGTCAGAGGCTGGCTTCAAACCAGTCCCTGCCACTCCCCGGTGACGAGTCTGAATTTATGCGATTGAGGAACTTTTCAGTCACCAGCAAAGGTGTAGTGAATAGAGGTGATTCCTTCAGATCCAAATCCAGATCGTCGCACAGTGTTGCTTCTGTGGGAGCTGGGGGTAGTGGCCAGCTGCCAGTAGTCAGTGGTCAGCCGAAGGATGATTTGAGTGTGGACTATCCCTCAACTTCCTACAGTAAAGCTGCTGAGGAAACTAGTGCTGAAGTGGTGGAAGATGTCGTTGAGGCTGGGGCGGCTTGCGCTGACCCGGTCACGGCCCAGAGGCCCAGCCGACACCAAGTTCTGGTAGTGGGTGCCCCGGATGTGGGCAAAACTGCTCTCACGAACCAGTTTATGACATCGGAATACAAATGTGCCTATGATATATCTCAAGGTAAGTCATTTCAAAGGTGTTTGTTACTGTGAATGGAAAATACTTTGTTGCACTTGAATCTATCTATTTTTCCTTGAATTACTAGTAAAAAAATATTATTTTTTTAAATTATGTTTAGATATTACGCATATAAATTAATTCTGGATACAAAAAAAATATTGTATGAGATTTTGCTAAGTGAACATTTAAACTTTCAAATCATAAGTAAAAATTGATAAGAAAACGTTTTTTCTTTGCTTATTGACTCTTCCATTCTATGTAGAAATATAAATTGCATGTAAGTATTACAATGTTTATATAATATTTGTAAACAACATCTTTCTTAAAAACTTCCTTTTTGATGCATATAATACATTTAATAAGTCATTACGATATATTTTACCAAGTGCAAATACACATGAAAACAAGTATAAATTTGTGTTTTGAAAACATCTCTCTGTAAATAATCCTCCTTTCTATACCTATTAATACTATGCATAGAAACACGATTCACGCGTTTATGAGGAAATCAATTTAAAACGATATTCCTGTACTGACACAACAAATAGTATAATAATATTAATATCGCGCGTATTACATACTTGTGGATGTAAGTTAATATGGAAATTACTCAAGCTGAATTTCTATGCATTAATGTAGAACTAATATACGTAACGTGTAATCACCTATTTAATATTTATATGATAAAGCTTTGTGATCATAATTTGTTTTCTACAGTAGAGTTCCATATAGGAATGTTATCAAATGCACTAATTATATTAAATGCGTTTTTGTTCGGAATATATCCTCCTTATTTCTGTTAAGAAAAGGTTAATTGACTATACGCAAAAGTTTAAATTGTCGAGATATGCTCGTATTAAATACAATGAAGTCCAACTGCATTATCAATGTATCTATGTACGATTTTTCACATAAATGTGGCTACTAATGATAGGATTAATGCTAACGGATATATGCTTACATACTTTACTATTAAGAAAAAAATTATTGTATACATATATGGGCACCGATAAATTTTTCATTAAAATTTGAATGATCATAAAGTTATAAAAGTTTTTGAGGTTGCCTTAGCCCAGTTGTCACCATCACGAGCCCGTGTTCTACCCCCAAGTTCCAGTCCTGGTGCAACAAAAGCCCACCATGTATGTGTGTAGCGAGAATGTTGCAAGGTGAAACTGTTACGACTCACAGTCCTCACGTTAATTTGGCAAGGAAGTTTTGAGAGTGGTGTGCTAGCTCATGTGTTGTCCTCGGTTCAGAATTGAGAAGTCCGTCGTCAACAGCCCTCGTGTGTTCGACGTTAATTAACATTCCCACACTTAAACATCAAATTATTCATTTTTGTAGAAATGATCGAAATATTTCCTCAGATAATTGTATTAGAAAATTTGCAGAAGAAAAGTGATGCTTACACTGTCGCAAAATCCTCAGCAAAACGATATCACTAAGAGTCTTACCGTGTGTGTTATGCAAATAAGTGATCAAATACACTTGGATAAATATTGTTACGAATTTTTTTATAAAATAGTGTAAATAATTTGTATTTGGATGTGTAATGTTATCTTACTCTAAATTAGATTTAATTTGCGTTAAAATTGTAATATTCACAAGCAACGCCATCCCTTACGTTATAATGATGATACAATGGGAACTTAGCGAAACTTTGGCGATAGAACCAAGTTGGTGTCATTTTTTGCAACCAAGTCAGTGACTTAACGACCAATTTGGCTAATATGGCGATCATTTTCGTGATTTGGTTAAAGTGTTGGCGGCCAACTTTTGGCGAGTTTGGGACCCTCTGGATTCTTCTAGAAATTAGCAGAGAAATACACTAGTTTCCAAATCTATGACACACGCGGGTCAAAGAACTGTTCAAGAACTGTCTTGTTCTTTGCGACTGATTTGCATAAAATTCTGGAACCCCGGTTTTACGTAAAAATATTATCGCTTTTTTTTAAAAAAAAATGCTGTTTGAATTTCAGAAATTTCTTTATTTGTGTACTAGTTGCCACAACAAAGGAATTATAATAAGTATATATATACACACACACACACACACATATATATATATATATATATATATATATATATATATATATATATATATATATATATATATAGGGACAATAATTTTACTTCATAACCATGCTTGAACAAACAGAAAACGCACCAACTTAGGGCTAATGAGTTGCTAATTTTAAAATTACCAGAGGATATGCTGTTTTAAAATATCATGACCTGTTCCATTGCTGACATAAATACATGGCGCTATTTTCAAATATTGCTAATCGCTTACTAGCGGTCATTTTTTGAATTGTTTTCTTTCTGTGCTTCACTGTTAACTTGTTGGTTACAAGAACCATGAAGCCAATCATAACAACATACAGAAAATATGCTGGATTCTAGTTTACACAGGTTATTATGTATAATAATATATATTGGTAAAAAAGTTCTTGAACCCCTATATATTTTAACTTTTCATTACAGTATTTTTGTAGTGAATCTAATTTATTGGATAATTTAACCAATCTTCGTATTGTGTGTGGCGACAGTTCGTCAAAACTTTCGCCAACCATGATCCCTATAATCGATAGGTATCTAAGGTTTATTTCTAAAACATATAACGTTTAGTTTTATATTTAAGACTATAAAAAAGTATCGTTTGAAAATAGTATATATTTTTTGCTCTTAAAATATTGCGTATAAATAGAATTTACACTTTTTGATTAAATTCTTTATAGCAAGTTTCATTTTTCAAAAAAAATAATTGCTTTTGAACAAAAAATAATTTTATTTTTTTTAAGAAACACTTGTTTCTCTTTATGACTTCAAAATGTATTGCATTTGAAGAACCTATTTAACTAAAAATATCTCAAAACAAATTTTTTACTTAGTTTTCAAAAAAATGTTCAGAAGTTTTCTTTCCATGTAATTTAATTAAAAAGCTATTTTCCCTCCATAGCTACACCTTCGGAAAAATAATCGTTACCAAAAAAGCTTTAAAACGTTTAAAGTTATTTTACTAAAAACGCAGCACTTAAAAAACTTTTGTCATTTAAAAAGTAATCAGGACTTTTTGCCGCGAAAAACTGCTCAACATTTAAAGCTTAAAATTTTCAATAGCCTCGTCTATAGCAAATATCAATATTTAATCTCAGACTGAAAAAAACTCGGTATGCCACAAATTGCATTTTATTTCATCTTTTCGCAAAAGTTAAACAAAGTCATTTCTCTCTCTCTCTCTCTCTCTCTTTTGTTACGTTTACTGAAAATGAAAAAATGAATTTTGATTCTGAGTCTCAAAATTATTCTGTAAATATATATATATATATATATATATATATATATATATATATATATATAAAGATTTAACCAAATACATATCGAGCTCATGACGATTTCCGTCAACAATAAATATTTACCTAAATGTATCTAATTTGTACAAACATAACGTTTTTAAAATAGAAAAGAAAATGCAACATTTATTGTTTTAAAGCAAATATCTTTAGTTTTTTATCTGGGAAGTTTTGATTGAAACTAAATAAAGTCTGTGTGAAATTTCATTCCAAGTTAAATATTTACTTACGAAGAAACTTTTTCGTTTGAAGATATTTATTTTAAATATACTTTTTAACTTTTCACGTACAGTATAAAAATGAATGTAACTATTTTTAAAAATAATTTTTTTTTATATCTAGCTTATAAAAGTTAAATTTTTAGAAGATCCATTTATATTATTTTTTAGAATGAAAGTTGTAAAGAGGCATTGAAATTGAGAATAGTTAATCTTTTAATCTAGAGTCTTAAAATGACAACATTCTTAAAATGCAAACGATATTTTTTTCGGCCGGGAAATTTATTTTTCTTGTATTTGATTTGATAGAACTAAAGTATTGATTCTTCATTAAAATTTATTTCGAATGTTTTATTTAAAATATTTCTTTCTTTTAACTAAAATAGAAAAATGGAAGCATATTTATCAAATGCATGGTTATATATTGAATAATTATTTCACAAAATAGAATGAATGTAAATTAAGGATTTGTAAATAACGCAATTCTTTCAAAATTAAATCGTGGGGTATATAATTTCTTTTTATCTCTCCTTCCCCCTTTTAATTATATTATCTCCCGGAATATTTAAGAAATTCCTCAACTAAAAAAATTACAACTTCTTGAATTTTAATTTATAATATTTTAGATAATCCGAATCTATAAAAGCAATCCGAAAGTATGCATTCTTATCCTAAGTTATCAATTTTTAATTTTTCGTTGACAATATCCGTTTAATTCTTCAAGATCTATACTTGTTGATTTGTGCAGCACAACGAAAATGCTTATTTATAAAATAATTTTTTATGCAGTTTTTTTTATAAAGATAGCAACAATACCTTTTCAATTTATTGTTTTTAAAGTAAAATTTCATGCATATACTGTCATAAATGCCAAAAAAGATAAACATTTGACAGTTAATATACTTATAGAAATATTTTTTCTGATGAATTAATAAAATAGAGCTTAATGAAATACTGTGGTAATTCTTTTAGATTAGGTGTATTGTAAATAAAATATTCAATTATCTAATATTAAGAACTATAACTGAAGAATATATATACTAGAAATTTTAACAAAGACTCATTCCTTTAAAATACGTGACCGTAATAGCCTAGTGGTTAATGTCCTGAACTCGTGTCTGGCATTGTTCCAACCCTAGTGCCTCTGAAGACCCGCCGTGTAGATAGGAGGATGTACGTTAAAATATGTCGTTTCTCAAAGTCATCTCGTTGGAGTGGTGCTGAAGAGTGCCCGCTCAAGTGTCGTTTCCGTCATTTGACCGAATTTTAAAATTACAAGGTCCGTTGCCAATAGCCCTCGCATGGCTATATACAGTGCGACATTAGTATTGCACTCACCACTCAAAAATATTTTAACTCGGAATCCTTCCCTTTCATGTGAAAGGGGGAGGAGAGATACAAAACAACATTTTCAACATTATAAATCACATTGCTTTAAAAAACCCTTCTAATAAATAGTCAGTAAATGGGAATATTAACAAATTTTCATTAAAACATATTGCACTTTTGCATAATACTTTTTATCAATAAAAGCAATTTGTTTTCGCTAAGACCATATTTTTCTCTCTAGAATAAATTTTGCGATTAAGGAGCAATTTAAGAATTTTTACTCTGAAAAATTATCTCATGATTCAAAGATAGGGTTGATTAATATCACCTTCTGGTCGCTTACAATGCAGTTAAATATTAATGAAGGGAGAACGCATGTAAAAGAGGAGAGAGGCTCAAAAGTCTAGTTTTACTAATGGCTTTTATTCTCATCTGTAGTTAATTAACAAAAATGAATGATTTGTGTAGTTTTTGATCGTTGAAAAAAATTCAGAAGTATTGTTAGTTCTGAAAATAAGTGATATTTCTTGAAAGACTTGGGAGTTATAAAGCTTGGAATTTTCATAAGCATTTTGAATAATAGAGAAATTTCTATTTAAAATCTTTTGGATATTTCCTTATAATTATTATTTAGGAACATTGCGTACTGTGTGTGTGTATGTGCGTGCGAGCGTGCATGCGTCGCTCAACCCATCTCTTGCATGCTATCTTGTCGTATCCAGAGGTAGCTTCACACCTCATAGACAGGCCACACAGGCATATGACAGAAATATAATATTTGAATACATAATTATTTACAAAATTTTCTTAGAACACCATATGAGGTCTTTGTTGTCCAATTGGATTTAGTTTTTATTTCAATACACGTAAGCGGATTTCTCAAATTGGCAATTATCATGGTATTAAAGTCCCGTTATGATAGGCTGATACACATCGAATTTGTCGAGACTCAATATCGTCATTTTAATAAAATTTGAAATGTGGTTTTCTAGCTCAGATATCGGGCTTGTAACTTGTAATTACTCGTGCTGCTTCGAGATTGACGTAAATAAACGATTTACTCAATTCAATTCAGCTCAATCAATTATTCCATTACGGACTTACTGACTTTAACTACTACGCTACAATTATTTGTTATTTGTGTACAGAAGCTTAATCCATTTCAAATAAGTACTCCAAAAGGAATGGTAATGTAGGTACTATTGATACATCTAATTTAATCTTGCGTTAGTTATCTCATTTATTTTGAGAAATGTGTTCATCTGTAAAGTGTTTGTATCTTAAATAATTATTTATAAAATCATTGCAAAGTAAAATAGTTATTTTTCACGTGGCATTTATGAATCATAAATGTAACTGTGACCTACTTTTCTCAATTTGAATTTAATGGAGCCATTTCAACAAGCTACTTCTGAACACGACTCATATTCCGAAGCTGAATTGCGAGAAAATTCTGTAGAATTCCATGCATGACGAAATCTTCCAGTAAATTACCTGGAAGAGTTTTTAAACCCATCTTCATCGATTAATTTTCATTGAAATTTCTGCACATGGTGCTATTGAGCGAAAACTTCTGTTTCAGGAGTCATTTTCAATTTGCTCGCCGGAAGCGAACTTCCCGTCTAAAAACCTTCCAAAATAAAAATTAGATGGCAAAAACATGGGCCTGGACTCTTAATCTATCATTTTATTTTTGTTGTTATCCTTCCAGCTCAAAAATGATAAAGGCAAGGTAAAATTCGGATCATATCACCATGCAATGAATTATGGAAGGGAAATTACACGATCATATTTTCGCATATATCTTGCTCCATGCTTCCTAATTATTATTCGGTGCGATAGTGTTGCTTTTGAAACATTGAGAAGCTTTGGATGGGGAGAGAATAATTTTTTCTACTTGAATGGGAAATTAGGAGTCTGGTGCATTTTTTTTCTAGTGGGCTACTTATTGGTACCCAAGTCTTTGCATACACGGTAAGTCTCAAATGTGAGGGACATTTCATGGCAGCACCATCTAGTGGTGGCTTTCTCTACCAAATTTTGCGCTTGAAATTAACTAATTCAACCTCACCTCTCGGGATGCTAAGTATTGCCGTTATTTAATTTTTCCGAGAGTACCAAATGCAAATTGATACTCAAGGGTCCTTTTGCATACCGCATAATCATATGACTTGAGTAGCTATAATTTTCGCATTGAGAAAATCTTTCGACTCCATCCAAAATCGAGTGAGTGAATATTAACGTCACACTATTCACTACGAGGGCTTTTGGCAACGGACCTGATCTTTTTGAACCATGGTCATGTGACGAGGATGACACCTGAGCTGGCGCACCCCATTCTCCTAACTACAACACTACACCAACGGGAGGACGCTTGAGCTCTCGACAGATTTAACGTGCATCGCTCCCCTACACGGCTGTTTAGGGGCACTGATCTCGAACTCATTGCATGCCTGCCATGATCCGATACCTTGACTACAAGGCTACTGCAGCCCCCCTCCGGGATCCAACTCGCAACCCTGACTTATGAATATGAATATATGGTGTATAGAAAATGACGGATTTTTAAGTGAATATATAAAACCTTTTTATATATACCTTTTTTAAAAGCTATTTATAGAAGCAAAATTTGCTCTGTTTGCTTCAATGCACTGTATTGTGCGAGACTTATATGCATAGACGAAAGTGTTAAAGAAATTCTGATGATTAAGTATCAATACATTATGATATGGTATTTCTCAGACTGTCTTCCGTTTCTTATTGTTTAACCCATGAAAACTGTTTTAAATGCTTATAAAAATAGAAGTCGGTTGGCGAGGGATTCGGTAAATAAATTAGGGGCTGCAAAGTTTCATATTTTTATTCATTTAATTTCGTAATTGTTTCGTTGACGTAAGCGGCCGAGTGTTGTCTTGAAAAAGTCTTGAACCATGCTATTATACCAGTGATGGGTGCATAATTTTTAATTTTTACAGTTTATGTAATCAATGTACTGACAGTATAATAAGTACAGTTGGCCCGAAACCCCATGTCGTCCTTTATGCAGCAGCAATTGGTGATTCTTATCTTTCAAAACAAAATATTGCCAGTAATCATGCAACTGCCTTGTGGAGAACTTCCTTAAAGCTGAAACAATACAGTGCTTTGAGTGGTTAGCATGTTCTTTTGGCCTCAATTTTACCCAGCATACTTGACTTTCATTTGGACGACCCTTTCGATGGCATTTCACTGTCTTCGCTCAATGTCTGGGGTGTGGATATTGCACTCCTTGAAGAGAGAAACAGTATTCTCCAAATGCTTAAGGTGCCTGACTAGTGTAAAATCGTCAATTTTGATGAACATGACAAAAAAAATTTTATTTGATATTTTTAATATTTGAATTTTCTTCTTTCTAAAAATACCTTACTTTTGCTTGTACTCCAATTATTTACGAAGTTATAGCAGTTTTTATGTCAAGTGAGAACAACAAAAACGAACCGGAAGTTAGAAATCGAAACCGGAAATACTTTGAATTTGAAAGATTTTTTCTCTTTTTTGGAATTTTATTGAATTTATTTATAAAATATTAATTTTGGTAACATTAAAACTGAATATGGTGATATTCTTTTTAAAAATTATTTAATAGTTTTAGTAAAATTTGGCAACAACTTTACAGGTTTGTTGTCATTTTTCGATTTGCTTATGTTGTAGCTACTCGATTCTTCGCTCCTCGTTTAATTTATTATTTTGATATATTTTATGAAAAAAACTGTCTTTTTTAAGACAAAATATTGATTAATTATGGCTAAATCAAGATCTGGGAGGTCTAAGAAGCGCCGATTTACTGGAAATCGTTATACCATTCGTGCCACAATTAATGAGAATGATGAAACATCTGAGCTAAATTCTACTGAATCCGCTAGTGCCAAAAAGTTGGAATCAAGCCATACAAGTTTGGAAATTTTCTCAGAAAGATTGTTTGAAACTTCTAAAGACAATAGAATTGTCAGCTGGACAACTTTGATTTCATTTTTTGCCATAGTTTGTTGTCCTGATTGTTATTCTCAGGGCTTGGAACTTATAGAAGACTCTGTCAGTGGATTATGCTCACATATGAACCTAAAGTGCAAAAACTGCTCCTTCTTTAAAGGTTTCCCTACGACAGAGAAGATGAAAGGTTCTTGTCTTATAAACTCTTCAATTGTTTTGGGGCTAAGGATAATCGGGAAAGGATTTTCAGCTGGCAAAAAATCATGTGCTTTCCTCGGTTTACCTTTCCTGTCAAAACTTGCTTTCCGCAATCAAGAAAGAAAACTGTTGAAAGCAACTGAACGCGTTGCTCAAGAAAACATCAACGCTGCATTGAGTGAAATCAAAGGCTCAAATAGTTTCACTAAATGTGGAATATCCATTGATGGTACTTGGCAACGCAGAGGCTACTCATCTTTGAATGGGTGTGTAAGTGCCATGTCAGTTGACACCGGTAAAATTTTAGACATTGAAGTTATGACACAATATTGCCACATATGCGCGAAAGGCAATAGCCAATCATCGAAACATGTATGTTCGAACTACAAAGGTTCCGCGGGGAACATGGAGGTTGTTGGAGCCTACCGTATATTTGAGAGATCAAATGTGAGGAATGTACAGTACAATGAATACTACAGAGATGGGGACTCAAAAGGATATGAATCTGTTAAAAACTTTTATGGAATTAATACAGTAACCAAACTCGAGTGTATAGGTCATGTACAGAAACGTGTAGGGGGCGGTTGCGTCAATTAAAAAAAAAAACGACGAAAGGTTTGGGAGGGAAAAATAAATTAACTGATAAATTAATCGACAGAATTCAGAACTATTATGGAATAGCTATTCGAAACAATGTAGGTAATCTACAAAAGATGATGAGTAGTGTAATAGCTGCATTTTTTCACTGTGTATCTGGAAAAACAATTCATTGCATGGACAGTGTCCTGAAGGATCTGAGAGTTGGTGTCGTTACCAAAGGGCAAAAGCAGCTGGGAGTCCCCTCAAAGAAATTGAGCAAGGACTTCCTAATAAAATTATAAACCAAATAAAGCCTACATATCTAAAACTGTGTAATGAAACTTTGTTGAAAAAATGTCTTCATGGTAAGACACAGAACTGCAATGAAAGTTATAACAACATTTTGTGGAATATTGTTCCCCAAAATATATTTATTGGACTGGAAACATTTCGTTTGGGTGCATTATTAGCTCTAATACTTTATAATTCTGGTTATGCTGGTATATTATCAGTAATTCGAAATGTAAATGGTTCCCTTCCTGAAAGTGTTGCTCAAGAGTTACTTAAATTTGATAAACAACGGATTTCAACATCTTTAAGACATTCTTTACCGATTGCGAAATTGTCTCGAAAAAAAAAGAAAAGCAGCTAGAAAAACAAAAAGTACTAAGGATGAAAAACAGAAGGCTTAGTATATTCATATGGAGGGTTTTAAAGTACTTCTTTGCAGGATTTTTATTCTAATTTATGATAACTTTTGTGATAAACAATATTTTTCAAAGAGTTTTTTTTTCGTGAATGTTTACTGGTAAAACAACACAAATATATTTTGTATGATATATTTCTTAACTTCTAAAAATAATATGGAATAATATATATTTGTTTTTCTATGTAAAATATTTTTATTTTTAATGCAATAAGGTTTTTAAAGTGCTTTTATACGTCTAATCTGTATTTCGTAAACTGTGTACTTAGACTTTAAGAAAAAGCTTTTTGACACTATAAAATTTTTAAAAATATTAAAAGATAAAAGTTTGAAGAAAGTATATAATATTCATAATTGCTTTGAAAATGTTTGTTCTTTTGATGTATAGAGGTTTTAGGTTTTTTCAGCAGTATAGTTTTTAAATTTTGAATTTTAAATCTTTAAATGCATTTTTTCTCTGAAACAGATTTTTTGATATTTTACAACACGTTAAGCATGATATCTCAAAAAAGTTCTGTAGGTAATTGTCTGTAATTTTGTGTAATTGTGCATTATTATAGTATGTATGCTGTGACGTAGGGATTAAGAAAAAACAGCATATTTACCTTTTTATGATTTTTTTTTCTGTGTGATAAATGTGAAATTTTTGAAAAATTTGCATTGCGTGCACTTTTGACTTCTAGTTCAGTAACAAATTAAAATTTTTCAAAGATATTAGGTCAATTCATTAGTAACTGTTTTTTGAGTAAAATTATGTGGGTTTTTTGAAATATTATGCATTAGAATTTATTTTACTATGTTTAACGTAACGTACAAATAACGTCTAATTTAAACCTAAAATTGGCCATATTTAAAAAAAATACATTGAAAGAAAAATTTTTTTGCTGTTTTTATTAGTTTTCAGTTATAATTAAACAAAAAATGAGTTTAAAAATAAATTTTCAGCAAAATTTCAAAAAAATGTCTTCGCAACTAGTCAGGCACCTTAAAGGAAGATTTAATCTGGGTACCTTCCGTTCCAAAAACGAGCATCTTAGCCACCACGCCAAAACGATCGTCATCGCGTGGAGGCTATTACTGATTTTTATATTGATACCACACCATCACACTACCCGTGTGCCTGTGATTCGGGGAATAGGGTAACGAACGATACCATATTTGATGCGAGCGTGTGAGAAGTTGCGTCACTTTGAATGCGACGGCATTGTGGGTTGCGTCATTCGTATGTGACGGCTTGTGCATTACGTCATTCGTGCGTGACAGCTTTGCGGGTTGTGTCATTTGTGAGTGACCGCTTAATTGCGTCATGTGTCTGACGAATTTGTTGCCTTTGCGGTGGATAGATGGCACCATGACTGCTGCGGTTATCTTTCAACGGCCAGGGTCATCAATGAAGGAAAATTATAACTGGGTACTTTCCAATCCGAAAACGAGTATCTTAACCACCACGCCAAAACGATCACCATCACATGGAGGCTATTACTGGCTTTGATATCGCTATCACACCGCCACAGTCTCACCTATAATCTTATCGCATCTCTGATAAACAGGTGTACAAGCGTCTTCGCTGTTCACAGGGACAACACACCTTACTAAACATCCCGTATCAATTCTAAACAATCAATTTCTTATCATTTATATGCAACTCAATTGATGGCCTGAAGCACCATTTCATGTTTTTTATACCATTCGAAGGAATTAAGGTTCCCATTTGGCTTTCTTTTCTGTACTGAGTTTTGCTTCAACTGTACTCTCCATCTTATACCCATGCATGACTATCGTACACCGTCCCCTAATTTGTTTGAGCAATGTATAATTAGTTTTACATATATTTCTCCCCCAAATTTAAAGATGAAAAACCTGTGCTTAAAAATCACTAACTACACTTATTTCAACCCTTTATCTACCGCATTATGATTTACTGCAGTTTTTTTATGCAATATTTTTTTCTGAATCGCTACATTAAACAGTAAGTTATATACATAAGCAAAATACTAAACTTTATGAAATGTAATACTTTAGAGCTAAATAATTAAGTAAAGATATTCAACTGTAAAATTAATTATATACTCTGTTTACTTAAAATAAATAGTCAAATCGCACGCGTGTTTTCTAAGATCTTCAGTAACATACAAAAAAAACAAGACACTTACCTTTTGACATTAACTTTTTTTTCGGAACAAATACGACAATCTTCGCAATCCGCTGAAAACGCAATTTTCTGCTATAAAACTATTCGTCATCCCCGCTAAAATACTCGTCATAGAACCCGTGCTGCTATATATCTCGAAAGAGTGGATTTAAAAGAATATTCCTGCTAAGTATTGTCAAAGTATTCGTAAAAATGGTTATTCTATGTCATTTTAAAGTGATTGGTATAAGTACTGTGTCGATAAATAAAGGGTTAAAATTCTTGAAAGCAAATATGAAGTCAATGGTGTTTTGATAAAATTAATCTTTAGTAAAAATATCTAAGTTTTACGACAAGTCTTTAGGTACTCGACACACTCGCTACTAGTTTCGAGATATTATTATATAGAGTAAATCTCTAAATTTATTTCTGATTAAATATTACATTTTTATAGAAGTTTTCCCCACATAATATAAATTTCATCTAAAGAACTGTTTTGTAGACAACATATATATACGACAACATTCATATGAAATGAAAATTATAATCGCTTGTTTTTTTTCTCTATTCTTATAAATTCCTTATAAATTTTTTATTCAGATAAAAGTTACAACAAAATGTATGCGTTAAAATGAATTCTAAATAAACTTGAGTGGATGTCGTAGAAATTCTAGTTGTTTTATACAAGTAGGAGCAGTGCACAGTGCTTTAATTCTGCAATAATACTCGCATTTCCATCGAATAAAATATTTCATCCAAGTTAGTTCTCCACATTCCTGGTTAGTAAATTGCTTTTTTTTTACTTTTTTCCCATTCGTATAATAGTTTATTCATGTTGCAGCATCAATTTTACTTTATTATTGTCATTCCACGAAGCCTGTCTCATGACCCCATGGGAAATTTCTGTGAGGCACTTTAAAAAATTCAGCACACTAGAGAATGAGAGAGATTGTTCTCTTTTTATACTGTGGAAATTTTTGCTCATGGAAATGAGTTTTCAAGAAATTAATTCTAGTAAGATATATCAATTCTACAAAGTAATGTGTACATTAGTTTTTAAAGGCTATAAACATGTTGTGTATGTCATTCTCTAGAACAGGGGTGGGCAGAATTATCCGGGGTGCGGGCTACTTTAAAGCTGTTACGGTCCACCCATTGTCAGTGGTGTACACAAGGTGGCGGGGGACTAGTCCGGACTCTCCCCCACAATCCTTGATTATTTTTTTACCAATTGATTTGAATCCCGTGTACACACTACGTAAAACCTAATGATTAAGTGTTTGCTATTAATATTTTTCTTTATTATTTAATTCTGAGTATTTATTTAGTAATTTATTTTTTACTGTTTTTGTTCCCAACTATCTACAAAGTTATATATATATATATATATATATATATATATATATTTAGGAGCGTATTGTAAGATGATACGAGAATGTTAGACCTTCGACTGCCCCTTGAAAATTCTTGTGTGCGCCAATGCTCAGTGTCGTAAATTAGGAAAATGTCAACAATATCTAATATATATTATAAATGCGAAAGTTTGTGAGGATGTTCGGGGGTCTTTCACGTAAAAACAACTGAATGGATTTTAATGAAACTTTACAGTAATATAGCTTAGACATCAGAATAGCACATAGGAACAAGAACTGTAGCTGTTCGCCGGGAAAAACGGTAAGACTGTTTAGATTAATTTTTAAGACTAGAGCGGATTCTAGTAAGTTAGGAAATCATCTATAGATATAGATTCGGTGGTTTATTGCGGTTTTTGTTAGAATTACAGTTTATGTCTCATCACTCTTGATCATAAACTTCCTAGACTAGTGTTGTTTTGTTGAATATAAATTGAAATCATAATAAACTAATTGCAATTATGGAAGGTATTATTGGCCAATCTTTCATTCCCTCAAACATGGGTCACGTGGATGATGAAGAGATGATACCCCCAGCCACGGGGTATCACAATTTTATAAATCTAATATGTATTATAAATGCGAATGAGTGAGTGAGTTAATATTAACGTCGCACTGTTCAGCTACACGAGGGCTTTTGGCGACGGACCACGTAATTTTGAACCATGGTCAAGTGACGTGGACGACACCTGAGTGGCACCCCCCTCTCCTAACTACCACACCACACCAACGGGAGGACGTTTCAGCTCTCGACAGATTTAACGTGCATCGCTGCCCTACACGGCGGGTCTTTAGTGGTACTGGGATCGAACTCATGACATGCCTGCCATGGTTGGATACCTTAACCACTGGGCTACCGCAGCCCCATTATAAATGCGAAAGTTTGTGAGGATGTTTGTGGGTCTTTCACGTAAAAACAACTGAATGGATTTTAATGAAACTTTACAGTAATATAGCTTAGACATCAGAAGAGCACATAGGCTATAATTTATAGTATAGACTATAATTTATAAAGATGTTGTATGAAGTGTCCAAAATAAAACGATATTTGTTAAGTAAGTAGAAAAAAATTCTGCCATTTACAAGCAATTCTGGCGTGCGCAGCAAAAAAGCACACCACAGCATGTATCTATCTTTTGTTTGTGAAAAACCCCTTTTTGTTTCGGCTACGCAAGGTGCTCGCTTCTAATTAATTCATATAATCAGCATAATGCCTATTTTTTTGTTTCAGAATAAAACTAAGTTTTGAAGGGAGAGGTTATTATATAAATATCTCTTTATTTTAATGTTTTTTTATGATTTTATTATGCACATTTGGTAGTAAGAAATTGATCTTTCTTCAAAATAAATGCTTTTATCAGTTCTATTACTTAAAGTAAATAAACTTTCTCTTTCACACTGCATCATTTGGACAATTTTCAAAATTTGTTTGCGGTTAATAGTTAATTATAACGCAATAATTTTAATTAAATAGGCAGATGTTGCGTTTTTAAGTATGAAAATAATTATAACTACTGTACTGTATTTTTTGGAGTGTGTGAGTGAGTGAATATTAACGTTGCACTGTTCAGCTACACGAGGGCTTTGGTAACGGACCATGTAATTTTGAACCATGGTTAAGTGACATCGATGATACCTCAGCTGGCACACATTCTCCTAAATACCACACCACGCCAACTTAGCAGGAATATTCTTTGAAATCCACTCTTTCAAGATATATGGGAGCACGGGTCTTATGATGAGTATTTTAGCGGGGAAGGCGAACAGTTTTGCAGCAGATATGCGTTTTCAGCAGATTGCAAAGATTATTATTTTTGTCCCGAAAAAATAGCTTATGTTAAAATTTAAGTGTCTTATGTTTTTGTATGTTAATGAAGACCTTAGAAAATTATTTGACTACTTATTTTAAGTAAACGACGTGTATAATTAATTTTATAGTGGAATATTTTTAATTAATTTATTAGCTCTAACGGAATAAATTTTCCAAAGTGGAGTATTTTGTTTATGCATATCTCTTAATTTTAAATGCAGTGATCCAAAAAAAAAATATTGTATGAAAAAAACTGCATTAAATCATAATGTGGTTGGATAAAGTATTAATGTGCATCGCTCCCCTACACGGCGTTTCTTACAAATCTCTAATAAAGCTCGAATTATGAAATTAGCCAGGCATTTGCCAACTTGACTCTATCGTTAACATTTCGCTATGTTTTTCATTGAATCGCCATTATAATTTAAGAAACGGCATTGCTTTCGAATATTACAATTTTAACATAAAATAAATACAACAGAAAGTAATATTAATGTATTATACTTTCAGATATAAATTATTGACAATATTTTAAGCGTTAATTACACAAAACTTTTAACAATGTTTTACTTTTGCTAAGCAGAGATCTGCTTAGGGAGGTATTTTCAAAAATCGACCCTCAAGAGTGTTACGGGGAGTTATAAATAAAAAAAATCCTTTTTATCAGCTGTTAGATCTACAGACTTAAAATTTAACAAATGTGTTTTTCTTTCTTTCTTTCTTTTTTTTCAGCTGAGATATGCAAAAAGCCTTTTTTGTTTAATTTGAAATTCACGTAAAATTATCTCATTAAAAACTTCTTTATCCTTTAATCTGTGTTGTTTAATTTTTCAGTTCATCCGTGCGAAAAACGGGTATACCAGCTAGTTTGTTATAAATTAGTAATAAATACGGATTATGTACTTACTTTTACTTACAGAACTAAAATAAAAATAAAAAACTAACACTTTTTAAACTACGTTTAACCCCAAAAAATCTTGGGGGTCCGCCGGTTGATCGCGATCGAAGTTATGCCCACCCCGGCTTTAAAGATTTTCGAATAGACTGATGAAGGACATGCATACATTTCTTCATTGTAAATTAATAATTAATTTTTTTAAAAACATTTTGTCAGAACATTTTTTAGAACAGATCCTTATAAAAATCAATTTAAATGGCAAAGAAGTACCTCTAAGATCACAATGACAGAGGATTAAACTTAAAGACGATCTGCTGTGAAACTTTGATAAAATTAATCAACACAATTTTGATGTATTTCACTATTATCATTCCGCCTAGTAGATTTATTCATCTGTGTTTCGCTTTAATCATCTCGATTCACATAAAAGTGACAGAAAATGTCATTCAGAAGGCGTTTTTATATTACATCACAACTTTTAATTCTTCTGTTTTTGAATAGGTTATAATGCATAAAACCCGAATTCTTACATTTGCAGAAAAAATGGATACTGATATCTTATAGTAATAATCTATTTAGTTTAAAATTAAAATCATGTGCGAGGGAAATAATTGAGCCTCACAACCTCACGATGATCATCTTCAAGTCCACTCTTCATTAGTAAGAAGATTTGGGGTTACTTCCTTAAGTCAAATCATTTCCCAATCTCTAGATGTAGATAAAAGAGGGTTTTACAAAGTATATTAACAGTTTTGAAAACTGGTGAAATCGTTAATTCAAAAAAAGTGCAAATAAAGTCTGCTCTAAAGACAAAAATTATAGTCACACAGTCAATGGTATCACCGGATCACACAGATAGTATCACTATCTAAAACTGTCACTCTTTAACGACAACCTTAATTTGCAACTACAGAAGAGTAATTTACCACATATCTCATGTGGACGCGGTAGCCAAGTGGTCAAGGTATCGGATCATGACTGCCTTTGTCACGAGTTCGAGCCCAGTACCACTAAAAACCCGCCGTGTAGCGGAATGATGCACGTTAAATTTTTCGAAAGCTCAAACGTCTCCCCAATGGTGTGGTAGTTAGGAGAGGGGTGGTGCCAACTCAGGTGTAGTCCACACGTCACTTGACCATGGTTCAAAATTATGTGGTCCGTCAGCAAATTATGTAGCTTATAAAACAGTGCGACGTTAATATTCACTCACCACATAACTCATACAACCTCACCCACTTTAACTCTCAGGCTCACTCCCGTCTTCCGCATCACTCCTCTCACTACTAAGGATACAATTGCATAACATCGATGTTGAGGTGGCGCCATCTATTTCTTAAACACATTCGCTTAATTTTATGATATCGATTGAAAAATTCCAATTTTTATCTATTATGATAAATAATACAAACATTACAAACAGTAATGTCATTGAAATTTTCTTTCGCAATCATGAAAAGTACTTCTGGCATGACAAAAAATGTCGTTTACATGTTATATATATAAATATAATATTTATTCCTCATTAAAAGTATTACATGAAGCATTATTTTTTCAAAAAAAAATCGACAAAAATGGTATCGAAAGCTTATATATACTTAACTAACATCGCTAATTTCTATAAATTATAAATTTAGCTTCTACTCTTTTTATTTTAATGAATTTATTTGAATACATCCGAAATAATAACATATCAGTCCATAATGTGCATATAATTTTACTAGCCGTTGAATCCCGCTTATCTGGGTATTTCATGATGTATGACTGCGAACCTCTTTTTTTTAGTTATTGATATCAAATTCCAGTCTGTAGGTTTGAATTATATTGTAAAAACTGGACAGTAGAACTTTTAAGACAGAAGTATATATTTATCTTTATCTCCCCGCAATCAATAGTCTCCTCATCGAAAGTCAATTTTCGGAAAACCCATTTTAAGCAGATCCCTACGCAACAAAATAAACACGCTTATCGAATTTCAAATCTGTAGGTCTATTAGCTTAAAAATGGGAATATACGTACCTCTCCCCCTGCACAACAAGTGAATCAATATCTCTAAAGCCCGTTAGTACTGGATCACAATTCATGAAAATACTTCAAATAAGTAGGTCCAAAAATACGCGGGGTGGGGGTGGACCAAAAAACGTCCTCCGCAATCTTCTTTTGAGAGTCAATTTCCACAAAAGTTCCTAGCGACTCTGCTCAATAAAAAACAAACACGTTTTTAAAATTTCAAGTCACATCTAAAAGTTCAAAAACAAGAAATTTTCACTGCTACGCCCCCCTTAAATACTCGCAACCATACAGGGAGTCAATATCCGAAAAATCTGTTCTTAACAGTTCTCTGTTCAGCAAAAGTGAAACCTACTTGCCAAATTTCAAGTCTAGTTTTTATAGTTCCTTAGATCTTGTGATCAGTAAATGAGAGTGTGGCACTTTTCTCCTAAATCAGCGGCTCTCAAACTGTGGGGTACACTCCCCTAGGGGGGCACTTGGGGGACCCAAACATATCGAAAAGTCTAAATTAAAGATTATTTGAAAAAATTATTAATTTACTGAAAGGAAGAAAAACAAAACACATTTTTCCTTCCTTCCTCGGTGGATCGACAGATCAGGGTGGGCTTTGGCCTTCTCAAGAAGTCTTTTCCTGGCCAGTCGTCTTCCTGCTAGCGTTCTCCAATTATTAGTTCTCAAAACTTGGAAATCTTTCTCTAGGCCTTTAATCCATCTAAAATTTAGCCGGCCCTTTCTTCGTGTGCCAATTGGTTGGACATTGATGACTTTTTTTAGTGTTGCGATCTTCATCCATTTTGACAACGTGACCTGCCGGTATTTGATGAAGTTCATAATTTCAGATTTTTTATACGATAAAAACATTCTAATGTAATAAAAAATAATATGCACACTTACACTGATATAATATACTTTGTGACGGGGCTTTCATCGCGTTTTCTTGTAACCGTCCTCTTGACAGTCTTCTTAGAGGCAGAATTGGCAATTCTTTCCAACCAACTCGAGAAGAAGAACGTGATTATACAAATTAGGAATCATATACATAATAGAAGTTTAGCGTTCGTGGGGTGGCTATGTGATGTCTATGTCTACATGTTGAAGTGATTAAGATAGCGTTTAGAAGAATACCAAGTCCGAGAATTAACCTACCCATACCTGTATATCCAAGCTAAAGGTGAATCCGAAACCCCTAGGATTATAGACGGATTAAAGCCACGTCAGTTAGGACAAAGAAAGTAGATGTTTACCTAGGATATAGCGGTAAGCGACTGATTAAGCTATAAGGAAAATGCGTGTATTAGTGAGAATAGAATTAATCTGTAAAGTTAGATATACTGGTCAATTACGTGATTATTTGGTAATACGAGTTGTATCTTCCCATTCCAGATCTGCTTACTTTGATTATTATTATTATTGTGTATTGTGATTAAGTTAAGATCTTAATAAACAGATATTAAGATGAATGATATGTCTGGTTCTTCGTTCTTTCCTACAGAAACAGGTCGCTTAGAAAATGTAGAACAGGGGCACCCACAGGTGGGTGCCTCACAACTAATCAGAACTACACAAAGTATTTGATAATTAATTTATCAATACTAAATTAAGAACAAGTTTAATAAGTACTAGAGTTGGAAATGTTAACAATATAATGAAATGCTTTTGTTCTCAATGCAGAAAATTCATCATCCCTCCCCTTCCCGAAATTGAAAGAGTGATTTATTACAAAATGCCCTTGGATTTCGCCCCTTGACTTGAAATCTATGAAGGTTTCTTCTTTAGCAGTTGAGAGCCTTTTTGTATCAAATTACCTGTGTACTTGTTAACCTTGGCATATTCTTTAATTAAAAATGATTTTGTAATTTGTTCCAATTTAACAATTAGAAAGGGGATAGTAACATGATACTTATTCTGTTACTTAAAAATAAAATATCTATTACTCAAAAGTGTCATGTACAAAATTTAATTATCTTAATAATTTATATGAGGTCGTTTTGTAGATTCAACATTAGATGTACATTATTATTGCATGCAATATATGGTTTTGGTACAAGGTGGGTATAGGCGATGAAAACAATAATTGGAAATTGAGTCGCACATATTGAAAGTTTGAGAAGCACAACCCTATATACATATAAATAGCTTATAATTCTGAAATAAAACTTGTCTATCATCCATTAATTTTTGATCCGTTCTTTCATAAGTTTATATTAAGGGCTCACAGGACTCTTAACAGATGTACGTGCTCTCGAAATATACATCCTTCTTCAAACCAATGTAACTTAGCAATTGAAGAAAACAATAATTTGAAATTTTAACCACATGATAATCATATATATGTACAATATTTCTCAAATTTTCAGGAAATTTGAGAAAAATGTAAAAAATTATAAAGAAATAAAGATTGGACAATTTTTCAAAAATATGAAAATCAGTATTTCACACAGCGTTGGATTCTGAAGTACAAAACTAATTTACAAAATTAATTTTACATGGTATAAAAATGTTCACTTTTGAAGTTATACTAACTTTTAAGAAATTTAGAGCAAAAAAAATATGTTTTAAGTACAATTATAACGAAAGTTTTAAAATTTTAAGAAAAAAGTAAATTTAAATTCAAATAAAAAAAATTCCAATAGTTTTGTTTTTGAAAATGGTTGTATAAGTTATGAAGAACATTATTTCGAACACTTGTATAAAATTTCAAATTGATATCATAAACAGTTTCTGAAAAATCACGCGTGGAAGCTAAAATTTTGTTTTGCGAAAAATGAAGTTAAACATAGGAGTGAGATAGAAAATAAAGAAGACAGATAGGGTTTTTTTCGTTTAAATTTCACTACTTATTTCGCAATAACTTGTAAGTTCTTACAATGTCAACACAATTTTGGTAGCAAAATACTGAGAAATACTGAGGCTTTAACATATATTTTTTTCAAAAAATTGAAAAATTTGCAATTTAAGAGTCCTGAGAGCTCTTAGATATAAGTGAATTTTTTCTATTCCTTTTTCAGTGCAAAAGGATATATAGATGATAAACATCATATTTCTCTTTATGAAGACTTAATCACACGGTAATATTTTGTGCAATAATTTTATAAAATAAATTTATCCTTAAATGTTTAATTAATATATGTATAGGTATAGATCATAGGTTTTCATGATAATAACTAGAAAAAAATCCAATGGTTGCATTTCGTTAAACTTTTACCACAGATAGTAATAAAATACATTTTTTTTGTTATTTAGGAAAATGATGTGTAAAACCGTGTTTTTTTTAAAACCTTTATTTAATTCTGTAATTTTCTCAGACCTAAAAATGCTGACTACGTGGCAGATATTTAAACCGGAATATCCTGCAAGATTACTTCAAATAGAATCTCTGTCTAGCAAAAAATATTCCCTGGAAATTTCGCTTAGCTAGTAATACGAAATCTAAGTATTCTTGCAGATCTCTAGTGCTTTTAAGTAACTGATAGCCACAAACCGATGAAAAAAATTCCCCCAAAATGCTTACGTCATTCATTTCTTGCTTTTTTCTTCTCCTTCACTTCTTTTCCCATTTCCTTCTAGGAATTCGTTTGGGAATCTCCTTTGGTCTAAAAGAATCGTTATAGTGTTCGAAATAACAGAATGTTGCCACAAGATGGATAATGTCTCAAAGTTTTGTCTAGATCAATTTGATGGTAATTCGAAGTTTTCGAATTGTTTCTTCGAACTGCCCTTGGTGAAGTCATTCATCTTAATTTAGTTCGCGATAATGGCAACATCAGTCACGGTTCAAATTAAATAAAGGTAATTGTCGAAGTGCGATAAAAGTATTCCTTTTAGGCGTAACTTTATTACGTCGAATTCTTTTCTGTTCTTTTAACTGATGAGAATATGATAAAGTCGATAAAAGTACAAATCTGTTAGAACCTTTGAAAAACTAAAAATTTAGAAAATTGCGTGCTCTTAAAATCGGGATATAATTTCCAAGGGATTGAGGAAGCAAAAATGCTTTTATGTAGAAATAAACGTTTAAAAAATGTGTGATTCAAATAAATTTTTTTAAGGAAAGTGTTTTAATTTTTAGCCAATACTTTCTTATAAATGAAGTTTAAAATGCTGGATTCAAATTTAAAAAAAACAACTTTAGAATGGCTATTTAAATTTAGAATTATTAAAATGTACGATATTTAGGAATTCTTTTTTCTTTACATAAATTGTTCAACGCTTTTTAATTAACGTATAAAAAATGCTCTGAAAAAGAAAAATTTAATTCTTTTTTTTCTAACCTTTATTTCATTTGAGACCAAGGCAATTTGTATAAACTTTTCAAAGAATTCTTTTAGATTATTAAGTAAATCCAATAACTAAAAAATTGAAGTCACAATTAGAAAAAGTAATTATTATATATAAAGTGCGAGTCACACACATGTCCGTAAACTAAGTACCTTTTAATTATACTGCATATGCTGTGGTAGTTTTGCGCTTCTACACTTGCGCTCACGTGTTTTCGTTGGATTATTAATCTAATGGAACCATTACAGACGGATTATGTTGTTTTTACACTTGTTAGTGAACGCTCTAAATGTTTAAGACGATTACCGATCTAATCCAATGTGAAGTGTGTTCTGAAATTCGTTTTTAAGAGCAAGGTGCGTTAAGCCAGTCGAAGTTCATCGTCATCTTGTAAAGATCCATGCAGAAAAGGCAGTGAATGATGGAATGGTGTTGTCGCCATTGGGGTGGATTCGACAATTCAATGATTGACGTACAAGTGATCATGATGAAGGTCTTGGGGAGCCTTCTGTTGTTAATGATGGTTTGATTGAAAAAGAGAATGAGATTGCAACACAATAAAACAGGTTTGTGATAAATATATTTCCACGAACCGCTTTTTAGTAGTGGCCCTCTTCACAGGCGGCATTCTTTTTTGAAAGTTAGTTTCCGGTATCACAAATGTCAAAACAATGGAGATAAATACGTAAACAAATAATTTCCGACATGCTCTTTCATGTAAATATATATATATATATATATATATATATATATATATATATATACACTCTGTCGCAAAAAAATATATGCACCCAGAAGAAATTGAGCTACATTCACGAAATTTGGTATGCATGTAGTGTATATGAAAATAAACAAATGATTAAAAATTCAGAACAAAATATCATTTTATTAAGCGGTTACAGCTTGCAAAAGGTTAAAAATCAGTAAGTAGTAAAGCCACCTCTGGCAGCTATACAAGCCGAAATTCGGCGTGGCATCGATTCAATTAGATCACTTATGACCCCCTGTGGAAGATCCTGCCATAGTCTTTGCATCTGCGCAGTTAATTCTCCTGTATCTCGGGACGGCTGTAGTTGCCTTCCCAGCGCGTCCAGACATGCTCTATTGGCGAAAGATCTGGTGACCTGGCAGGCCATGGTAGGACGTCATATCCTTGAAGACATTGTTGGGAGAGTCGCGCAGTATGTGGACGAGCATTATCCTGTTGATAAATGGCACCTGGGCGACTTGATAGCATGGGTAGCACAATCGGCGTTAAAATATCGTCCACGTATCTGCGAGCTGTCAAAGTGCCTTGAAGGACCACTAAAGATGATCGTGTGTCCCAAGAAATTGCTCCCCAAACTGTCACACCTTGTGAAATTGCTGTATGCCGCTCGACAATAAATGCCGGATCGGACCGCTGGCCGGTGCGCCTCCAGACACGTGTGCGGTGGTCATCAGCACTGAGACTGAATCGGGATTCATCACTGAAGATGACACGTCTCCAGTCTGTCACACTCCAAGTTGCCCGAGGTCGGCAAAAATCCAGTCGACACTGCCTATGATGTGGGGTCAGTGGTAAGCGTCTTAGCGGACGTCGGCTCCTCAAGCCAACTTCGGTCAGTCGTCTCCTTATGGTTTCTCTTGATGGCACTGGATGTCTGGAAGGAGGTAAGTGGCGTTGAATCGATGCTAGCGACGTTGTTGGTGCCGAAGTGGCCACTCTTCTGATTGCACGATCCTCGCGATCATTTGTGTTCCTGGGACGTCCTGACCCTCCGCGACGGTACACTCTACCTTCTGTGATCCACTGTTGCCAACACCGAGCAACTACCATATCGCTCCGACCGAGGTGGCGGCCGATACGTCTATTCGACCAACCTGCTTCTCTGAGGCCTATTATACGGCCCCTATCAAAGTCCGTCAGCTGCTCGTACTGCCGCCGGTTACGTCTTAGAGGCATCCTAAGTCTCAATATCGTCTATCAAAGTCATCAGATTCGTTTGGATAGCCGTACGGCGCTCGTACTCATGCTTTTAGACTCTCCCAGTTGCGCAACTAATATGCGCATAGCACACTTAGCCTTGTCTCATTGGCTTCGAAATTTTAATCATTTGCATATCTCTTACCAGACTACATTCTTGCCGAGTTTCGTGATTGTAGCTTGATTTCTTCTGGGTGCATATATTTTTTTGCGACAGAGTGTATATATATATATATATATATATATATATATATATATATATATATATATATATATTTTAAAAGGATTTTTTTAAACGAGTCTTTTTTAAAACAGTGCTTATTTTTTGGACTTTCCTCGCAGTGTTGCCGTTATATATAATACTACCCGTTGTTACCCTTCCGTTTCGCTGTGTAACTCATGATGTTGTATGAATATACAAATAATTGTTATTTCAGTCTGAGAATTAAGCAATCGTTGGAATTTAAAACCTCTTATAACCCCCACCTCCTGATTTAAAAGGGATAGAAATTGAATTTCTAAAATGTAAATAGAGAACTATCTTTCATGCTCCCATACCCGCCTTTAAAGTGGATTTCCACAAACCACTTTTTATTGAATCTATTCAACCAAATCAATATGTTTCCCAAATTTCAAGACTATGAGTCTAATAGTTCAAAAATGGGAAATTCTTACCTATTCTTATGCCCTATAACGTCCCCCCAAGAGAGTCGATTTCCGTAAAACCCACACTTAGCGGATTTTAACTCAACAAAAGAAACCAGTATAAAAAACTTAATAATTTTAAATCCAATAGTTCCAAAAAGGAAATGTTTTTTATCAATACACCCTAGTACTCCACCCCCATAAGAATCTATTTCCACAAAACCCGTCTGGATCTTGAACAAAAGAAGCATGCTTACCAATTTTCGAGTATGTGGGTCTAACAAGTAAAAAAAAGCAATATTTATCTATGAGCCCTTTTAACCCCCTCCCTTGGTAATCGATTTTCACAAAACACGTCTTTAACGGATCTCTACTCAACAAGAAAAACATGATTGCCACATTTCAAGTCTGTAGGTGTAGTAGTTCAAATCAAGTGTTTCGTTTTTTGTCTATTACGCCCCCTCAATGTAGTTTGAGGGTAGACTTTCACGAAACCCGTTCTACTGAAAAACAGAAACATGATTACCAAATTTCTAATATCGAGATTTAACTGCTCCACGATCGCGTGAGAAGAGTGTGATTCACTTTTCTCTTTTACGTACATTGGTAATTATCATATTAATTGTTTAACAAGTAATATAAAAAAATTGTAGTCAATTCCTACTTTGAATGGATGAATAAAAAGTATTTTATTAGAAAATTTGAATAAGGTGTATATATAAATATATAGGGAGAAAGAGAGTGAACTAATAGTAGGAATTGATAAAAGAGCATGATTTGTCTGCATTGTTGAAACAATACACACCCGATTTGGCAAGTTTGGCTGAAAAATAGGTTTTTGACGCCAAATTTGCATTTGTTTTAACAGTTACATTATTACAACAATAGAGACGGATCTAAGTTGGCGTCAAAAACCAGTAATTAATTGAACTAAATTTTATTAATGATTTAATATTTGAAAAACTGTATTAATATCAGGTGACATCCACTACAAGTTTTAAAAAAGTTATTTGAACTTGATTGGATAAATAGAAAGTATCTTATTAACGATTGAAATTTGAACATGATAAAAAAAATATAAATAAATATATAGAGAGAGGGAACTAATAGTAGGAATTGAAAAAACGTGTTCCAAAGTTATGCAACATATTACTTTGTTGGGTCAAGTTTCGGTTCCTTTTAAGTATTTATATCGCTTCGTAAGCCCAAAGTTGTGAGCTCGACCCTGGTTGGAGTCGATATATTTTTTAGATGAGATAGTCGAAGGCACACATGTGAAATGATTGTGAGGCATGTAAAAGGTCCCTTGAGTATCAGTTTAGCTCTTGTTCTCGCGGCAAAAGAAAATCGCGCCAATAGATAGCATCCGACGAGAGCTTGAATTAAAAATTAACTCAAGCGTTAAAATTTTGTTGCGAGGCCGCTACTAGATGGTGCCAGCCTGAAATAGCTCTCACATTTAGGGATTTACCTTGTCTGCAAAGGCTAAGCTGCTAAAATGCAGCCCCAATGGGGGGGATGTATTTATATTAAGTCTAAAAAACATGAGATACTTTTTATTGCAGATAAAATATCATCGTTCATGCAATGTATGAAAACATGTTTAACATTTAAAAAATTCAGATTGAAATTCGAGGTTGTGGGAAACATCACACACGGATTGTTGAATATGCATTTTTTAGCATTGGAATTCTTAAATATCCTGTGTTATCTGAAACTTGTAAATACGCATCATCACGCGACTTCGCATCATTAAATTCTTATCAAATGCTATTAACAAATCATTTTTACGTCGAGGCATCGACAAAAGCATCAAATGTCAATTATATGTGAACGGAATCGAGTTCGTTGAAAATATTAAATAAATTACTGCTCTGAAGAAATGTGATCTTTGCTATGCATCTTTTTATTTGAATAAATTCTTTCTAATCATCGTTTGAGTATGATTACTCATAGCGGCTGATGTCAATCACACATGAAACTAAAATATCAAATGGCTAAATTCGAATAAGGGTATAGTATTTATATAGTTTCGCAAAAAATAATTTTTATGGATATTTTCATACTAGGCTATGTGTGTTTCCTTTTCGTCAAATCAATCCTCTTCGCCATGTTAAGAGTTTATTCAAATCCCGCTCTAGGGCAACGCGTAGGCAAACAGTGGCGGACTTTTAAGATATCCGAACACGTTGAAAAGGACCAAATTTAGTTATGACATATTTTTGTTTTTTTATTTTGTTGAATAGAGCTTTACGAAACACACATATTTTGTTTTGTTTCTACGCTACCTAGAGGCCAAGTTACAATCAATTTTATAAAGTTAAAAAACCAGAAGTGGGTCTTTGATCTACCAATAGTAAGCATTTAAATTGCTCAAAATCGATCATAACGAGTTTGATAACTCAAAATGTGTTACGAAAAAGTATTTCTATAAAACTTTTTCAACCTGTTATTTATGTTATTTTCTAGAGAATGTACTAACATATTTCTTATTGTACGAATACTTTTTGAGTTATTGGCTTGTCATTTAAATAATGGTCTCATCAACAATGTAACGTTTCTTATAATATTTACTCAATCAGCTCTAATATTTTCATATTTTAATAAAACATTAAAATGTTTGGACATTTTTAGGTAAATGCATCTAATTTGTTATAGTAATACTTTTACTAACATACGTTTATTACTTTTTTCTCTTACTGGTTTGAAGTTTTTCAAAAAACATTGTGTGCTAAAATTTCACATATAATTGTGATTTTTGTAAAATCCAAGAAATTTATTTTAAATATTGTTAGTAAAATAGTAGTATTTGAATATTGAGTCCTAAGAAAGCATTTATAAATTTTAAATATGTTACTTTGCTAAAAAGTACTCCGAACGTGTTCGGATACCTTAACGGTCTAATAAAGAGAATGACATCTGAGTCAAAAACCACTCTCCAAATTTCTACACTGTGCCAACGGGTCGATTTTGAACCTTGACAGATGTAACGTGCATCCTCAGTGGCTTTTGAAATCACACTCTTGGCACGTGTGTCATGAGTGTACATGCTGTGATGTACAGTTTGTATTGAAAAAATGTCTCCGCGCATGATCAAACAAAATGAGCTTGTTTATAAGTAGTCTCGTTACTTTAAAAATATGGTTCTTAGAGAATTTCTAAGGAAGGGACGTTTTGGAACATTTTCAAAGCTAGGTGTAAATGGCGTGTGAACGAACGTACTATGGTCATTTATTTTTAAACAGACATGCTGCCAACTGCGATGCGCAGATTTTTAATTCATTTTTTTATTCTAGAATTAATTTTTTTTCTTAAATAATGATATAAAACAATGAAATTTAAATGAAATGTAGTTATTTATGAAAATAAAATTTTGCACAAATTATGAAAGGGAAAGTCTAGTGGCCATGGTCATGACCTCGTGACTCGCGTGTCATGAGTCCTAGTGTCCCTGAAAACACTCGTGTAGCATGCATGTTATGCTCGATGCTTGCATGACATCGATGATCACCGTCAACCCGTTGGTGCGGTGTGGTAGTTAAGAGAGTGTGTATCATCCTCATCTCTCGATCGAGGTTCAAAATTACAATGTCCATCAACAATACCCTTTGCACTGTGTGGCGTGAAATTCTCTCTCTCTTTTACACTATGCATATATTTCATTTGTTTAAAAATCAACTTTTTTCCGTTGTTGAAATATAGGAAATTATGTAATAAAATGCAGCTAAGTATGAAAATAGTATAAATGTAATTTACATAAATTCTTAAAATTATTTGCCAATGTGTTGGTCGACGGGATTTTAATTAAGTATTTTCTTGAAAAACTATGCTATAAAATATTGTGTCTGGCATTTAAGAATTATCACTGTTTATAAGATAAGAGAGAGAAGAAAGTAGTTGCTATATATTTGTGTGTGTATGCACTGTGTGTGATTTCCAAAAGTTCGCATTCCAAAGCTCGTTATTAAAAATGCTGCAACAACAATACATTTCTTGTTTTATATGAATGATAATCATGTACTTTAAGAAACATTACATGAAAAAAAAAGGTCATTTCAGTAGAAATTAGAGAAAATGTTCAAAACTCAAACTTACATAACTTTGTGTGTACACTACGCATATAATTGTTGATCTTCAACATCTGTAGATAATTTCTTTAACAATATCCAGGGTAGCTTAGAAATGTTTTGAAGAAATAATTTTTTTCTATTCATTTAAGTGGCAGGCATTGGGATGGATGGAATAGGGGTCTGTTACAAGCTGATGCTTCTAAAACATCTCAAATTATCTCCTAGTATGATCGAACAACTTTGGAATCAGTTGGAATTTAAAGATTACTCATCTAGAAGTAATGAGTTTCATATCAATCACGAAATGCAACACATGGTTGAGACTACTTTCTAGCTTTTTTCAGGATGAATGAGAGGAAGCAGTAAGATACTTCAACTAGTCGCAGATCGTTTTGTCGCCGCAGGAATAAAAATATTCCCTAGAATGGTGCAATAACGCTTCTAAAAAGCAAGTCTTTATGCAAAACGACCAGTTCTGTGTGTTACCCTAAGGCATCGATAGAGACGCTTTGTATAGGGCAAAAAAACACATTTCCAGGAAAGACAGCGATAGGATTCTGTACTCTCCACAGAGAGAAGTTTAGGTTTACACTGAAGAGAAATGTAGGGTGTCTTCTGCTCTGGAGGGAACAACGCACCATGTTCAACAAATCCAGCAATGTTGAAAGATATTATTACACAGATGGGGTGGAATCAGGATTTAGTAGAGATATCTCCTGGTGGTCGTATTGACCTGCATGGAGTTCATGGAAGGATTGTGACTAGAGTGGGATCCTTTATCGATACACCACTGCTGTTGATAATGAACTCATTCTCATGGATGATAATACACGGAATCACCGAGCTCTGTTTATTGCGGATTAGCTTCGGAATCCTATTTTGGACCGAACGGAAGAGCCAACTTAATCTTCAGACCTAAATCCGATAGAGCATATTTGGTAGACGTGTTGCAGTGTTAATTACGACTTCAAGGTCGCTGAACACATGAGCTGGAACAAGGGTTAATCCACATATTTGATCCTCACTTTCCGTTTCAGTATTTGATAACTTAAATTGTAGCATGGAAATGTCCAAGCTACAAATGCTTTGAAGTGGACCTATTTCTTTTTATACGGCATTTTTTCAATGCTTTTAAGGCATCTCTCCTCATAAATGTGTGTGATATTTTGCTTCTTCGTAAATTTATCTTTCAATACGGCTTTTTTTTTGTTAAGTATGTTTATGTCAACTTATGCAAATCTATGAGTGCACTCAATAATAATCTGATTCGTGCATTTTTCCTTAATTTTTTCCGTTTCTCTGCTCCTTCATTTTCAAGTTAGACTTATTAAACGTGTTGGAGGGCAGTTGTTTTATTATATCATAAGCGATTACTCTATAGTACAGTAAATTCACAGGTTACACAAAAAAAAGTCTAGTTAACACCACGTGACAAGTCGTTCTGTTCATTCTAAAACACTCTCATCTCCTCTGAGCCATTTTGGTCACTAGAACGGTAGTTTCGTGAACATGGTCACGGACTTAGGGTTGGCGAATCATGAGTTCGAGCCCTAGTGCCACTATAGACATGTCATGTAGAGGGGCTAATACCCTTTAATTTGTCGTGGCTTCTAGTTCTCCTGTTGGCGGATTTGTTTGGAGGAGAGCAGGCTTAGTTAAAGTCTTTCCTCCTCACTTAACTGTGTTTTAAGTTACTTGAACGTCTCCAATAGATATGTTGTTGCTTAACAGTGCGAACACTCCCTCTTTTTAGTCAATGATCTCGCACTTCCTGCGGATGGATGGACTGTCCATTGAAACCATACTCTAGAAAGGGGGAAGAGAAATGAGTATATAGTTATGACTTAACACTATGAAAATTTTTTAAAAAATCGACTTTTATTAATGCATATATGAAATTCAAAATATCATAAATATAAAAAAATCATTATAAAGAGTTTTTCAGAGTAAAAAAACAAACATTTTTTCATTAATTAATTTAACGAATTTTACACAGCTTGGAACATTCACTCACACATGTATATTTTCTGAAACTATAAACATTTTCTTTTTAGAAGAACATTGTAGTAATTCTCAGTCTTATTTTTAAAGCTACTTCTGTTTGTGAAGTTTAAAGGATTAAAACTGCTTTTGATTATTTTTTAACCTGTGGATTGAAATAATCCGCTTTTAAATCTACGCAAATCTGTTTTGAAAGCCATGAAAAAGAAACAGGAGGAATAGAATAAATAGTTTGATAGTGAGCAAAAACGAACCACATAACACGCTTTGACGGAACTATTTTCGTTTTTGCTAAAACATTCTAAATATATTATACTGCAGAAAAAAAAGTTATTTCTGAATATCGCGTGACCAACTACAGTTAGAGGAAGCGTTTTCATCGCAGTGAATTCTCTACCGGGAAGATTATTTCTTCGGAATAAAATATTTTAAAAAAAATAGATTTTGTAAAATAAAAATACCGTTACATGAGAAAATGAATGCATTGGGTTTTCTTTTTTTTCAATAACAGGTGTTTGAAAACGGCAGTGGTAATTAATTTTCTTCAAATTTCTAATATCTTTAAGCACGGAATTTTTTCATTCGCGCACTAACACGTAGTAATTTAATGTTATGCTTTTAGTTAATTAAAAACGTTTTTGAATGATAAAATGCAAATATTTTGGGTTATTACTAAGGAGAAAGCTGTTATTTACGAATTAATGTATATAAATTAATACTCTTTCATTTATAGGGAAAATACTTTTTTATTTTGTACCAGGGAAATAATAAATGAGATTTGAAGTTCAGTAAACCCATATTAATTTAGACCCCATTCACAATTGTATTCACTTAATATGTGAATGAACTTTCAAATACATTTCATATTCAATGCAAGGAGCTTCGGCTGTCATGTCTTAAGCAATGTATTTCAATCTAATACGCGTTCTTTTGTCGTGTTAATGTTGCATTGATTTAAATACTCTTGATACTTACCAATATTAAATTAGTTTTATTTCACATTAATAAAGATAAAAGTATTGCTAACACAGAGCGAATAGCCCGTAAAACATCTTTGTTTTCGTTTCTTTCTTTTTTTTTTCATTCTTCCCAGGTAAGCATAATACACGCCTAATAATTTAAATAGCGCCATCTGGCGACATACATGAACCCTAACAACTCTTAGCACTTTTTGTATTATTTTTCTTGATCTAATTTTAAAATTTGTAATATTCTTGTATTGAGTGAGTGAGTATTCACGTCGCTCTGTAAGGTAACTAGAGGTCTATTGGTGACGGAACTCGTAATTTTGAACCACTGTCAAGTGACGAAGATGACACCTGATTTCTGATTTTCAATTAAAAATATACATTTTTTTAACTATGTGAGAAACTAAATTTTTTTATGAATATGCCCATACAATTGTTTTAGTATAATACAGCTTTAAAGTTTTAAGAAAAAAAAATTTTAAAAATATGAAATACCTTTCATGATTGAAAATCTTTAAAATAAATTGAGTGCAATTAGGTTATCCGACTACGTTCGGAACCGTGATATAAAAGAAGCATATAAATGGATAATTTCCACGATATTTAGCGTCATTTGGATTAGAATATACGTTTAAATTGTTTTAAGAATATTAAAAAAAATTTTTAATGAAATATTTTGGCAAAAACCGAACATAGAATTACCTTTTATCAAAACATTCTCTTTTGATGAAAAATATTTCTATAATAATAAGATATGGATTATATAAAGCAAAGAATTTCCCAGAGAGCCTGAACCAGGAGTTTTGAAAAATTTTCATTATTTACAGCGTTACAACCAATTGAAATAATTATCAATCTCCTTTTCTTAAAATTTCTCCACTCTGTGATATTAAAATATAGATAAATCCACTTCTAAGTTGTATATTTCAACAATCATCGTTCAGACTCTGTACAGAGATCTCAGCTATATATATAGGTAAAATACCGCGTGTTTCTAAATGTATATATGTATCGTAGCTTTAACGCTTTATACTATCAATTATATATAACTTACAAGAACAATTCATAAATCGAATGAAAGAGAGTAACTGTGAAACAGTTTTACCTACAAGCTTACAAATGTTCAGTGTGAGCCCCATTCATCATACTGCACACTTAAGTCGATAGGCGACTTCATCCCTAACCTTTTTCAGTGTGTGTGTGAGGTAATTCTTGCAGCAGCTGCTTCAACCCTGTGTTTAAGTCTGGAAGGTCACCTGGTAGCGGAGGTACGTGCACACAATTCTTAATGAGCCCCCACAGATAAAAATCCCATGGTGTCAAATCGGGTGAACGTGGAGGACATGCGAAACAGGCTTTATTGTGAGGTCCTTTGCAGCCAATCCATTGGTCCTGTACAATGATGTTCAACCAATTACGTACACTGAGAGATGCCAGTGAGGCGGAGCACCCTCTTGCTGCCGAATGAATTATCTGGCTCACTTTTTTCCGATTGAGGAAATAGCCATTGTTGTAGATCATCAAGAGAGGTAAAACCAGCTACAATTGGTTCTCCAAAAACGAAAGGTCCATGCATTTTCTTCCGTGATATGGTACAACAAACATTCAGTTTAGGTGAGTCTCGTTGCGATTCTAGCACTTTTTGAGGATTTTTTAAGCTCCGGATATGAGTGTTCACATGTCCACTGAGATGTCCACCGAAACCCTCGTTGCAAAGTAATAGCACATCCTGTCTTTGCAAATTGGAGAACACCAAACGCTTTCACTTTACTAGTCGCCATTTTTTTACTAGCGCGCTGATCGGAGGGGAAAGGGAGGGGGGAATTAACTTACGTTTCGCGCGCATGCGCACACATACCAGCAAACAAAACTGTTTCAATTGGTCTTTCGATGTATGAGTTATACTTCTAAGTTACATGTAATAATCACTATAAAGCATTGAAACACCGATATTCATTTTTGTACACCCTGTATTATCATTATAGAAGAATTTTCAATAAAAGGAGAATGTTTTGGAAATAGGAAATTCTATGTTCCTTTTTTTCCAAAATATTGCGCATTTGAATAATTTTTTTAATATAATAATATTCTTAAATTAATTTTATACATGTATTCTAGTTTAAGAGACACTAAATATCATAAAAATTATCTATTTATACGCTTTTGCAAAACAACAGTTCCGAACGTAGTCGGATACCTTAAATTTAAAAAAATCAATAATTGTTTTATGCAACAGTTTTCAATAAATTCAAAACCAAGTTATTTCTGAAAAAGCTATATTTTTTTTAAAAAAATAAATACAGTTTCCTCAAACTTTATTTTAAAAAACTACTTAATAAATAGGACTTAATTTTTTTCAATAATAGTTATCTTTTTAAAGTTGAGATAAAACTTCTAAATTAAAACACGTCTAAATACTTTCTATATTTTTGAAAGAATATATTACGTAATGTATGTATATATATTGTGTGAACCTATCCATAACATTGAAATGTGTATAGGTACAGAAAAAGTTTTGAAACTTGAACTATATTTAAAGAATTTTCGTTTATTTTCGTGTTATTTGTGAAAATAGTTTTCTGACTTGAAAGAACAAAAATTACTAACAAATGTGGTGTCCAAATTACATATGTGCATGTATAACAGTAATAAATGAATCTATACTAATCAAACGTATAGTTTTAACTGGATCGTCTGTTTTCTTTCTATTAATGTGTTTCCTGTCTCGGGTAGATTTCAGCAGTTAGTCGATAGTATGCAAGTTGTAATTTACAATTGTACGTAAATATTTCTAATTCAATAAAGCTCTCAGAAATGTCACATTTTCTTCGCCATTTTAATGAGTAGTGCTCCAATTATGTGTTATGGTTCAATTCATTTAGAACATGTGAGTGACAGGCAATTTCTTAAAATGGAACATCGCGTCCCTATATTGTAATGACCTTGCTTGATCGATGCGTCAGAAGAAGTTTAGTAGTTGTGTTGCTAGGGGACGATTGTGCAAAATGTGACGCCTACTTTGTCAATGTCTCCCTTGACTTTTTGTTTTCTTTTCTGCCGCACAGGCTGCATTAATTTTTCAGTAGATGTTTAGTAACCATTACCCTATAAATTTACAAAAGAATTCAGAAATTTGCTTTCAAATATTTTTACGGCTATTATTTTCTAACATTTTATAAAGTTTACAGAGACTACGTTGCTTCATATTTGTAAAAAAATGTTTAAATGTATTTATGTTTCAAATTGTATGTAGCTTATTTTAAATAACTGTCTTAGCTACGATGATTGTTGAATTTCATTTTGCAGGTAGATGAGTAAAATAACGGAGATGGTTTCTTTTTTTAGCATCGAATCCACTTAGTATAAATTGAAATTTCAGTTTTGTTGGCATAGCCAATAATATTCTGTGGGATAGAATGTAACATTAATAAAATAAAATACAATAAAATACCTCATTTTACTAAAGAAAACTGATATAAAGTTTCAATTTCATAATTTTTGCAATTTTAAAATCATATAATTTCAGTATTCCTTCTTCCTAAGCAATAACAAAACGTATTAAAAATGAAAACATATTGGACGTCGCCCAGTCAGTATGGTGGCTATGACCCTCGGCTTGTAACCGAATGGGTTCGGATTCTAATCCCGAGTAAGACATGGTTGTGTCTTCTTCGGGAACGAAGTTGGTCTTTCGCATGTAATGGATTCCCGTCTCGAAAGGAAAGCAGCGCACCCCTTCTTTTTATAGGCTGCAATCATCATCTGTAATAAATGTGTATATTCTTATGTTTGTATTGTATGTTTTCTGTTCTTCATTGTATTTCATATGTTCCCAGGATAAAAAAACACACGTCAACAACACAACAAACATATTGGACAAGCTGAAAAAATGAGAATAAGCTACTCAAAGTCCTAAATTAAAATTTCCTTTCCCACTTTACCGTAGGGCTGGGGTAGCCCAGTGGTCAAAGTATCGGATCATATCAGACATTTCATGAGTTCGAGCCCAATACCACTAAAGACCCGCCGTGTAGGGCAGCGATGCACGTTCAATCTGTCGAGAGCTGAAACGTTCTCCCGTTGGTGTGGTGTGGTAGTTAGGAGAGGGATGCCAGCTCAGGTGTCGTCCACGTCACTTGAACATGGTTCAAAATTGCGTTGTCCGTCGCCAAAAGCTCTAGTGTAGCTGAACAGTGCGACGTTAATATTCACTCATTCAACCACTTTAACGTTTAAAGTGGGGGGCAAAAGTTGGAAAGTTATTGTTCATTTTAAGGATTTTCTCGTGTTTTGTTGTCTCTCACCTCCCATTTGACCTCGGTAGCGGAGTGATCATTTTCCGAACTCATGGCCGACGTTATCGAGTCATGGGGTCGAAACCTAGTGTCCATGAAAACTTTCTGTATAGAGGTTAAGATGCATTTAAGTCTGCCAATGTTCAAAGTCCTTTTGTTAACCGTGTGTGAAAGTTAGGAGAGGAATGTGTCAGCTGATGTGTCATCCTCGTCACTTAGTCGTGTTTTAAAATTATGACATTCATCATTGGTTGCTCTCGTGTGGCTTCAAAATACGACAGGAATTAAAACAAATTCCCCTTCTTTTTTTACGTCGTCGGTTATTTATAACAAGATAAAGTCCACTTGCAAATCAGTAGATAGCTATGCAATGAGGATATTTTACATGTTTTCGTTTAAAAATGTGGCCGTGTTCAAGGCCACGAACTCGTAGCTTAATCTCGTAGCTCGAACTTTAAGTTTAATGTCACAGAACATCCATCTTGAAGTGGGAACCGCTTTGCACGTTAACCCTTTATCTACCGACGGTACTTATAAGTACCACTCACTTTAAAATTACATAGAATGAAAATTTTTACGAATAACTCTGATGATACTTAGCAGGAATATTCTTAGATATCCACTCTTCCAAGATATATGGCAGCACGGGTTCTATGATGAGTATTTTAGCGGGGAAGGCGAATAGTTTTATAGCAGAAATTGAATTTTCACCGGATCACTCCGCTGAAAACAAATAATAGCTCCAAATAATAGTCAATGTCAGGAGCTAAGAGTCTTATTTTTCTTGTATGTTAATGAAGACCTTAGAAAACGATTTAACTATTTTTTTAAGAGAACGGTGTGTTTGATTAATTTTACGGTTTAATACCTTTAATAAATTATTTAGCTCTAACTAATTAAGTTTCCCAAGGTTGAATATTTTGTTTATGTATATCCCTTAATTTTCAATCTAGTGATTCAAAAAAAAAATATTGCACGAAAAAAACTGCGGTAGATAAATGGTTAAATCTATCGAGGCTCAAAGTCATCTCATTGGTGAGATGTGGAGTGAGTGAATATTAACGTCGCACTATTCAGCTACACGATGGCTTTTGGCGACGGACCACGTCATTTTGAACCATGGTCAAGCGAGGTGGACGACACCTGAGCTGGCATCACCCTCTCCTAACTACCACACCACACTAACGGGAGGATATTTCAGCTCTCGAAAAATTTAGATGCATCGCTGCGCTGCACGGTGGGTCTTTAGTGGTACTGGGCTCGAACTCATGACATGCTTGCCATGACCCTATACCTTGACCACTGGGCTACCGCAGCCCTGGTGTGATGTGGAAATAAGAAGAGTGAATACCTGCTGAGGTGCCTTCCTCGTCATATGAGCATGGTTCAAAATGAAGAAGCTCGTCACCATGTACCTTCATAGTGTGACGTTCACTCTCAAAATGTTTATTGGAAACTGTGAATTTGTTTGGGGAATTCCTCACATCCCTTCCCAGTCCTAAAGCCAATGCGATGCTTGGAATCATTCTATTCCGATTGATATTCCGAACTGTCGTTTATCTTCCTCGCGCTGAATCGATGACAGAATGAATTGGGTCTCTCCTCAAACAAAACACAATTACCATATTTCGTTTCCCTGTCACATATCTATTTCCGTGACAAAAGAGCTGGACGTAATTGGAAAAGTTGCAGTCATATGAACTCTCTTTTTGGCGGATCGTGATTCTGAAAACTTGCGTGTCATCGCAACACAATGAGATCGAGGTAATCATAGTTATTTTATTAATTAAGTGGAATTAGGGTCCGTTAAAATAGATTGTTTTAATAGTTTGGATGAGTTATTATGTCAAAGTTTACTTATTGCTGTTTTTTAAGGTGGAAAAGATTGTTCATGTATCGTAAAAATGTATTATGCATAGTTTTTTTAACAATTGTAGCTAATTATAAACATACAGATCTTATAAAAAATTATCAGAATAACGATTCATTTATATTTATAACGTACTTGTGTGAATAAAAAAATAATTTTTTCCTCAATTTTTAGCTGTATTTTTTTATCATCTTATTTACTTTAAAGATAAAATAATTCTTCTCCAGAAGTAAAGAAAAAGGCACTTCTGACACAACGTATTGCAGATTTTAAATTCAAAATTTTTCTAATTCCATAAAGCTCACTCAAACGCTCCCATAGCGCTCAAAATTTACTATTGTAATTTTTTTCTCACGGAAAAATACACATGTATTCTGGTTCAAATAATAGTGAAACTCATGCCACACTGTTTGTTTTTACTTGCCACCGGTGACAACTGAAACCCATTGACTCCGAGTTTCTTTTTGAGGGGAGAAATGTTGGTTTAAATCAGGCTCCTGTAGAGAAAAGAGTCGTTAGAGGAAACATAACACCCACGTATAATATTATAAGATGATGTGAGATTTTTCAATGCAGGGGTTACTGAGGGGAACCGCAAATTCATACATTTTTATGGAGAGTTTAAAAAGTGATTATATAACCCTAATATTCGCATACCTAGAAAAATAGTTTTATTTGAAAGGAAATGCAGTTTATTCTTTTTAGTGGATACATTAAAATTACTTTGTAGGGGATATAATGATACCCATAAAGAATATTGTTGTATACTGTAAGAAACTTTTGTAGATTGTTTAATTAATCACTCAAAAAAATGTTTATCAGTCTGTATTTCTATCTGATGATCCTGCTACGTTGTACCAAACCGTACATAGGCGTTACTCTTTCTTTTTGGACACTGTTCTTCCCCCGCAGGTCGGTTTCGACCAGTTTTTCTCCGCTCCCCTGCTCCCAGTGTTAAGGGGGGGTGATGCATAATTCATCTGTCGATTCTCAAACGTCCTCCCGTTGGTGTGGTGGTGGGAGTTATAAGAGAGAGGTACCAGCTCAAATGTCGTCCTCGCCATTTGACTATGGTTCAAAATTATTAAGTCTATCACCAAAAGCCCTCGTTTTGGTAAATATGGTGGCGTTAATATTTATTCACTCACTCGCTGCTCATCTCCTGCCAAGTGAATACGGTAGCCGAACGATGTCTAAAACTCGTGGCAGGCATTTGAATTATGGTGTCACAAACAGACCCACCGTGTTGAGGGGTTAATGACTTTAAAAATGTCTAGGCTAGTCCTACCGTCGTCGTGTTGGGGAAGTTCAGAAAGGGGGGTCAGCTCATGTGTTGTCCTCGCCTTTTGATCTAGATGCGTAATTACGAGATCTAAGTTTAGATTACGTCGTGAGCTTTGAAATGAGATGTAAATGAACAATCCGGCAATTGGTGCTTGTTCAGTGGATGTTTACAAGTGACTTCAGAAGCCTGATAATATAAATCGGAAGAATGAAACTGTATGCTACTCATGAATTTTCAAAACTAAATTTAAAGATTTTTGATTAGGTGATGCATTATTAGGTAACCTATTAATTTGATTAATTAAATCAAAAGCATTTCAAATCTTTGAAAAGCCTAATAATTTACCCGAGAAAAATTTAAAACTAGATAACCAATTGTTTAATTCACAGATTCTGTGTTTGATACACATAAGATTCTTCTACTTAAAGTCAATATCATTGGAAAGGGCTTTTTTAGATAAGAAGGAGGAAGATTCCATCTGAGCACCTTCCGTTCCGAAAACGAGTATTTTAGCCATCACGCCAAAACGATCGTCAAAGCGTGCTGGCTATAACTGGTTTATATAGACATTACACCGCCACACTACCCCTATACCAGTGATTCGGCGAATAGGCAAACAAACGATACCATATTTGTTGCGAGCGTGTGAGCAGTAGCGTCATTTGGGGGTTGTGTCATTCGTGCGTGACGGCTTGAGAGTTTGCGTCGTGTGATAGACGGCTTTGTGAATGTGACGGCTTAATTGCGTCATGTGTCTGACGGCTTGGTTGCTTTTGCAGTGGATAGATGGCACCATGACTGCTGGGCGTGAAGGATTCGATTCTCTTTGTACGGCCAGGGTCACCAATGAAGGAAGGATTCGATCTAAGCATCGTCTGTTCCGAAAACGAGTATCTTAGCGATCACGCCAAAAAGATCGCCTTCGCGTGATGGCTATTATTGGTTTATATAGATATCACTCTGCCACAGATATATACGAAGCCAAAAAGTAAAAGGACTTAAGCAATTGCTCTTTCCAAGTTTTAGCAACAGCGCTAGTATCCAGCGCTGAATGAGGCTAAATCAGCAACACTCTCAGTTGTCAAAACAACGTGTCACTCGCCTTTCCGCATGTTCGCTGAGGTGTACTTGACCGTTCCACATGGAAGCTCCATTGTCTTTCTGCACTAAGAACGGAAGAAGGATATTGATTCACTTTTTGTTTGCGGAAGGTCTGATACCTGCGCCTGATAATTGTCATCCCTTCCATCACTATACCCTCAATGAGTACTACCGTCAGTGGTGGACGTTGATGGAATGCCCGATTTTTCGTTGTCACATAAAAAAGTTCTTCCCTGTTTATTCTTTATCCATTCGTAGATCTCGCTTCACGGTAAACATACACTCAAGAGCCAAAACATTATGACCACCTGCCAATATCGAGATGGCCCACTTTTGGCGCGCAACACAGCTTCAATCCGCCTTGGCATGGATGTCACAAGTCCCCTTGGTAGATGGCCGGAGACAGATTGTACCAGATGTTTAAGCAAGGGTCACGCAAATCCGAGATATTGGGAATTGGTTGTCTTTGAACTGTGAGCTGCTGTCCCATGACATCCCAAATGTGTTCTATCTGATTGAGATCCGGGGAGTTAGGCGGGCAGGACATTAACTGGAATTCAGTATCATGTTCCTGGAACACCTCCAACACAATTTTAGCCTTGTGACACGGGGCGTTGTCCTGTTGGAACATTCCATTTCCAGCTGGAGAAACGGAGGCCATGTAAGGGTGCAACTGGTCCGCAATGGTGTTCAGATACCCTGTAGCATTCATGGTCTGCTCTACCACAACCACGGGTCCACAGAAACGCCCAAGTAAACGTAACCCAAAGCATAATACTGCCACTATTGGCCTGTGTATGACCTACTGTACATTGAGGGAGCAACTGTTCGCCTGGAAGACTGCGTATCCTGATATAACCATCCGCGTAATGAATGACAAACCGTGATTCATCTGATCAGGCAACTCTCTCCCACTGATCCATGGACCAGTCGCGATGTTCTCGTGCCCAACGCAAGCGAAGTTGGCGATGCCGCTTGGTCAGCAAAGGTACACGAGTGGGACGTTTGCTGCGTAGCCCCATATCCAACAGTGTCCGCTGAACAGTGTGCTCCAACACTATTCTACTTGGTCCTGCATTGTATTAGGCTGTCAACTGAGCCACTGTCTGGCTCCGGTTTTGCTTCACCATGCGAGACAGTCTCCGATGACCTTTTCCTTTGAAAGCGTGTAGACGTCCAACACCATGTCGTCTACTGCTGGTTTCACCGTCATTCATCCACTTTGCATAAGTACTAACAACTGTAGATCACGAACAACCCACGAGCCGTGCAGTTTCGGAAATACTTGTACCGAGCCTTCGAGCCATTACAATCAGCCCTCTATCAAAGTCGCTTAGATCCGCAGCCTTTACCATCACACACAGAAATAAGTGAAAAAAAGATTCTTCAGACTCTCCAGCAGCAGTTAAATACCACTTCCACCTGATCACGTGCCTTCCACATCATTCGGGGAACTCATTGCAAAATGTAGTGATGGTCATAATGTTTTGGCTCTTGAGTGTATGTCACCATACAGCACTTGCATGCGATGAATAATTTCCGCAGTTTTCTCACCTTTCCGCAAACAGAAATCGAATCAAAGCCCTTCTTTCATTATTGGTGCAGATCGACAGTGGAACGCCTTTTTTGAAAGGTCTATTACCCCCCTTCCAACGACCACGAATAAAGGCGAGTGACACGTTGTATAGAAGTGTTGCTGAGTTACCGTCATTCAGCAATAAATACTAGCACTGTTGCCAAACCTTGGAGAGAGAAATTGATTTTACTTTTTGGCTTACCCTCAAAAAAAAATACATATATTACATCTAAGAACATATTATATTTTAAAATTAAAAAATGCAGTTATTATCAATCTTTTTTTTCTATGCATATGTACAAAAACCAGCTTCGAGAAATTATTTTGGGTTCACTTGGAATAATGGAATAGATTCGTATAAAATAAAAATTAAAACAAAAATAGTTTACCTTCTTAGCTAATGTTATGAAATTTACTAAGCACTGAATTGTAAATTTCTTTCATTCGATTTTATACTTCTTTATTTCTTACATGTGTATAATACACAGAAACAGCTGAAGTGGTTTTTTGAAAAGTTAGGAAGATTATTTTTGCTTAGACTATAAAATCTCTGCGTAGCTTTTAAAAAAGATATAACTTCTTTTAAATTATTTTTATCTTTCAGCTGCACGGTCACATAATTATGGAAGCATGGCATTTTGGCTTGTAATTCTAAGTGAAATGTTTCTCTTGCTAGACTAAATAGATAAACCCTTCATAGAAAACATGCCTGCAACTTTTTAAACTATCCTAATAGAGGAAGTACGAAGCAAACTTTGTAAAAGTAACAGTGCCATTTTACCTGCGTTGCTTCCTTCAATAAGTTTTGAACTTTGCTTCCAAAATGTCGCTCACTTGAGTACGTTCTATATTTTTCTTCCACGATGGTTTCAAAAATTTACGTCTATATATTAAACGATATTTATAAATTTAGGATGCGAGGGCTTTTGCTTAAAGCTTTTATTTTCCCCTTGAATATCAATTCCAAACTACAAGTATAAAGGCTGCTGATTATATTTATCAAATTTCTAAAATGCATAATTTTATTTTCACACAACAGTTTTCTTTAAATTTCCATTTTGAAGCAATGATGAGTAGAGAGAATAAAACAGGATTAAATTTCAAAATATCGTTTTCTTTTAGTTTTGGTGAAATAACTTTTACATTTTTTTTATATTTTGTACAATTTTTTGGAGTTTATACTCATTCAGAATAGAATTTCATACACAGCCCGCGGTATGAAAATATGAGGAGTGAAATTTTAAAAAAAAGCATTAAAAAACAGTGTTACGCGTGCTTCTGCGCATGCGCTAAGACTCTGTCCGAAGAAAGAACGAAGTTTCTACTTTTTCATCCTTTTTAAAATTGCGATTGTTCTTTCCATACTGAAATTAAACAAAAAAATTAATTACAGAATCGGAAAGATCATTTTTGTCACCACGATACGTGATAATTGTTTTTACAAAATAACGTTATTTTTCCTTTTTTACGATATTTTTCTAAAATTAGACAATATTGAAGCGTTTTTATGAAAATAATTTTTTCAATCATTCTGTACGGACTTCTTATAATTTTAATGAATCAATATTTTATACTATAAAAGTCCATACTTTGGTCTTTTAAAATCAGTGATTTAAAATGTAAAATACCGTAATTTTTTTTACGATTTTTCAAAAAATTCACAAAATTCCAATTAAAATTTAATAACTTCGTCATTTATAAAATTAATCAAATTAAACTACTTTTTCTGTTTGACAAACATTATTATCCGTGTTCTGTCGGAAGATTAAAATAATTGCTTAAAAATTGCGAATTTTAAAAAAGTTTTTGTGTTTTTCATCTATTACCCTTTTCACATGAATTCATTTAAGCAGTACATTTTTCTTTTTGCCTTTTTCGTTTGAAACTTACCTTTGTTTGTTATCAATGCATGAAATTTGGAAAGTTTAATTAAAAAATCAAGCCCTCAAAAAAATTAAAACTGTAAAAAAAAAGTTCGCAAACTACGTTTACTGTCGTTTCCAAATTGGCAGTCCAAATCACATCTGCTACTGGGTTACACAAGAAGATGAGGTTGGCTGTAACAAATGAAAATCACCAAATATGGCGAGTAAAAAAAAATAAAATTTTTGTTTCATTATAGAAGCAAAAATACATTTTTTTTTTGAAAACAATTGAAAGGAAGAATGGAAAAAACCAAATAGTGAAGCGTTTGTATAATTTTCAATTTTTTTCCTTATATGGTGAATGTAAATAATAAAGATTTGAAATCCATTTTATTATTTTAAATTCTAAGAGCATTTATATTATTATATATTTTTATAAAATAATGAATGTTAACTTAATCATATACATAAGGTGGTTCTAAAATACTGAAGAAACAATATCACACACACACACACATGCACTCCCACTCCTACTTGATGGCGATTTCAATACTGATTTCGATAAAGGTGAAGGATTAAGTTTAGAACAATTAAAATCAGAGCTTAATTATTATTTTGTTTCTGGTGTAGCAGTGGGGTGGCTAGGTATGGAGCAACCACTATTCGTAAATCTACCGACGTTCTCGTATCATAATTATTTACCACAAACCTCTTGTTACAGTGATTAATAATGGTGAGATTATTAATATTATTAATGCTCGAAGTGATATTAATAGTCAATTAAATCAACCTTCTTAACAATGTACTTATGTAATATGAGTAAAATATGTTTATGTAATATTATTGATGTATATTATTTTACATTTATATATTATTTTACAGAATCAATATGAAAAATTGGAATAGAATAAAGAATATACATGTATGGTATCAGTATTATATTCAGTATTAAAAGAATATGTCCCGACTAAGATTCATTGCATTTGAACTGAAAATGTCTTCCAGCACTTAATTAAGATCATTCATAAAGATTTAAAGTTTAAAAAGACGTTTAATGTATCCGACTATACGTTCGGAACCGTGAGTTTGCGAAAGCGTATAAATGGATAATATTTATGATATTTAGTGTCACTTAGATTAGAAAATGTTAAAATTGTTTTAATAATAATATTATAATAAAAAATTATTTAAGCATAATATTTTGACAAAAAATGTGAATTCTCGTTTTGTGAAAAATGCTTCTATTACAATAAAATTTTGCCAGTATATAGCTCAGTCCTTTCTACAGAGGCTCAACTAAAATTTTCGAAATATATAACTTAGAAGTGGGTTTATCCATATTTTACGTCAACAGAGGGAAACAATTTTAAGAAAAAAAACGCCGATAATTATTTAAATTATTGGTAACTCTGAAAATAATGTGAATTTTTCAAAAATCCTAGTTCAAACTCTCTGGAGGAGTCTTTACTTTATATAAGTGAAATATTATTATTTTAGAAGCATTTTTTTATAAAAAGAGAACATTTTGAAAAAAAGATTATTCTAAGTTAATTTTTTGAGGAAATATTTGTTTAAATAATTTTTTTGTCAAAATATTCTTAAAACAATTTTATACGTGTATTCTAATCTAAGTGACACTAAACATCATGCAAATTATATATTTATGCGCTTTTTTAAAATCACGGTTCCAAACGTAGTCGGATACCTTAAACATGAAGTTCGTCGGGTTTTTTTTTTAAATATATATGTATATTGCTGAAATTTATTGTAAAAAATTATCTAAAAAATAATTAAATGCGTCGTAACATTCGTTCAGGCATGGGTATATTTAAGTGACTGTAATAAAAGAGGTCAATTTTTTGTTGCTCAACTGATGGGAATGACTGTACAAAATGGGTTCGTCAGTGTACAGTTAAGTTCACAACAGGGGCTCATGATATTCATGGCATTTTCTAATAATGGCAATGTAAAAAGAAAAGAAAAAGTTCTAAGTAAAGCAAAAATGAATTCTTTCTACTATCAGCAAAATATTTTAGAAATAAATTTTTGAAGCTGAAACTTCAACTTTATAAGGAAAGGACATTGATATAGTTGGGCTCCATATGGACAAAGTCACTAGTCACATGTCTAAGTCAATTATCGTTATTTAGTAAAAAAGAATCAGGAAAAGAAAGTGTATCCCATTTGATGAAGTACGTACAAAATCACCCTATGCTTCTGCAATGAACTTTCGTGCTTTCTGTTTATTAAAACGAACCTTAGGAAAACGGCATCCAAGAATACTGAAGGAATAGAAAAGGAATAGTAAAATTTTCATGAAAGTACTAAGAAACATTTTACTTTCATGAAACATTCTAGCTAAAGCTATTGTCAAGAATCATGACTATCAGATAGAAACAAATTTCTTCAAAAACGGTATTTATGGATAAAAATTAACTTCAAATCATTTCCATAAAGTGTGAACGACTTTCTATGCACCATTAAATTAAGATTTGTTTTCTCGCAAAAACCTAGAATTTCCTACTACCACAATTTGATGTTTATATATTACATGATATTTACTCGCAGCAAAGTAATTTGATTTTAGTATTTAACGTCTTTGTCTCAATCGTATCCATAATACATTATTTTACATCATTTGACTGATTGTTAATTAATGGTGCCATACGAAAATAAATGAGTGTTGCTGACGACGGATTGAGTGATTTTGAACCACGGTTAAGTGACGAGAATAGCTTCTAAAATTTCTGTTCTATACCCCGAAATTCCCCACCACATCGACATGAGAACTTTGAATCTCAATAGATTCCATACATTGCGAGCCAGTACTAAAAGCCGGACAACGAGAGAAAAAACCCGGCTAAACGGCTGCTATGTCATTAATTTATATCGGAAGATCGGAATTTGATTGGTTTATATTTCGAAGGCTTATGTAAATAATAAAGCAATGCTTTTCATTTAAAAAGGTATTTTTCTGTAAATGTTGTTCCTTATCCATTGTCGAAAAATTAAAAAAAAAAAGAATTAAAAAAAGCTTTTAATCGAAAAATTGTTTTAATGATGAAATCCTAATCCATGGTATCTACCCAAATAAATTTATCATTCTTTAATGTTCTAAAACTGCTTTTAAGTAACTTTTCCAGAAAACATATCTTGAATTAAATTGTTTCGAGTATCAAATATCAGCGTCACAAATTGCCCGATGTCATGTAGTCGCGTGCACTGAAACATGATTCTGAATATGAAAGTTACAAAAGAAATATATATATATATATATATATATATATATATATATATATATATATATATATATATATATATATATATATATATATATATATATACACTGCTGGACAATTGCTAAGGACGGATAACACTATCATCCATAGCAACCACAAAATGAAAGGAAGCAAAATGTGGAAAATTAGAATAAGTGCGGGATATTAGTAAGAAGAAGTATGAGTATGCAAATTTTTTCCACGTCTGTTCATCACGTGATAGCGTTCATAAGAGCTTTAAAGGTTTTGACGCCTGTGGACAGTTGTTTTTTCAAGTCAAAGTTTTACAGGAAAGATTTAATAGACGAACTTAAAATTTTTGGAATGTCTTCCCGACATCACATAGATGATTTTATGCGTAGCCGAATTATTGGAAATATCGAAGAAGGGCGAAAAATAACAGATGTTGCCAGGGAGTTCGACATCGCTCACAGCGTTGTTTCACGGCTGTGGAAGTCATTTAAAACTACTGGAATGTGTGTAGTAGACGGCACGAGGGAGGTCGTGTTAGAAGTACGGCGCCTGCAGAAGACAGATATATCGTCCTATATCAGCAAAAAGAAACAGGCACACCACAGCTCAGCAGGTGGCAAATCAGTTTCTTGCTGCCTCAGGAAAGCAGATCTCCCGAAAAACTGTTGCCAGACCTTCGAGGGGAGGAGGACTATACGCACGCAGACCTGTTGTGTGTGTCCCATTGACCAGACAGCACCGTACTGCCCGTTTGCAATGGTGTCGTGAGCATCACAATTGGACTGAACAGGACTGGGCAGGCGTACTATTCTCAGATGAGAGTAGGTTCAGTCTGTAATCGGATTGTAGACGCCAACTGATCTGGCGCGAGAGTGGTACTGCTTATCGTCCAGAAAATATCCAGGAAAAGAACCGATATCCGACATGCAGTTTCATGGTGTGGGCCAGCATCTTGATCAATGGCCGCACGCGCCTACATGTGGTTGCGAATGGGACTATGACGGGCCAACGATACATTGATGAAGTTCTACTTCCTCATGCTCGTCTTTTCCGTGGTGCTGTCGGTGATAAATTTGTTTTTATGGACGACAACACAACATGTCATCGAACACTCACTGTTCAGGATTGTCTAGACAGCGAGGGTATTCAACGTCTCGTATGGCCAGCGCGTTCTCCAGATCTAAACCCTATTGAAAATGTGTGAGATGCTTTGGGGAGGCAAGTTGCTGGTCGAAACTATCCTCCGACAAACAAGAACACCTTCATCCGTGCACTCACAGAGGAATGGGATAAATTGCCTCAACAGCTGCTGGATAATGTTGTGCAAAGTATGGTACGACGTGTGGAATGTTGCATCACACTCAACGGTGAACATATCCCGTACTGATACCTTTCTTTAAGGTGCCTGCTGACTTTTAGATGCATTGTTCCATTTCTCCGTACGCAGATCAAATGAACATTTTTTTTCTTTCAGATGTTTCACAGCTTTTGTACTTTCCAGAACAATAAATATTGTTTATTCTAATGTCTGAACAGTGTGGCAACTATATTTATCCTATTAGGCCTCATGTCTCGCTTAATGTTATGCTACATAGCAATTTGTGATCCGTCCTTAGCAATTGTCCAGCAGTATATATATATATATATGGAAATAGCTTCCTATACATCCGACTGCAGTTTAAAATAAACGAAATGGATAACCAAACTTAAAGGCGCAAGATTATTCACATAAAAATGCAATCGTACATGTACAAACAAATTAAATCTCATAAGGTAATTGTAAATATTATCTTAAAATAGAAAAAAAACAAATAATTAAGTATTACTTCAAAAGTGTCACAGCATTATTTATAAATATGCTTCTGTTAAAAAAAAATATCCTACTTTTAAAGTAGTAATGATTTGCCGAACAATACTTACATATTATAACTTTAAATATGCATCTGATGCCATAATATTTTTTTAAAAAAATTTACATACATTTAGTGATTTTTTATCTAAAATATAAAATAGAAAAATAGTTAAATTAACTATTTTAACTAAGCTACCAAAGTATTCATTTTAAAATTATATGTTCCTTTTCCTTTGAATTTTCTAGAGTACCTTTCTAATACAAATATTGCCTTTTCCTAAGGTACAACAAGGTAAAGGTAAAACATTTATCGATATTCTTTTAATTATAACAACGCTTTTTCAGAACATTGTCTGTAATCGTACTACGTAAATAAATTTAAATAAGAGAAATGATTCTACGAAAGTAAAAATCTAAAGCATAATAAAGAGTCTCGTCCCAAAGGTTTCCCACGCCATAAGGCACCAACATGTTTGTCTTGTATACTTATAAACCATCTCTCACATATTTTATGAAAAATCTGTAGAAGTTATTCAAAATGTCTGTTAGAGGTCGGGTGCTTAAATATAATTTCATGCAAAGTAATAACTAACAATAAATCTATTCGAAGAGCATTTTCACCCGAAACTTCTTTGCATTTAGATCTCTTCTTGCAAAACACATATCTACACCATACGGATTCATTTCCTCTTCATGAAATCTTTTGCGGAGAAGAGGGGAGGGGGGTCTGATACCCTATTCAGGAAGAAGAATTTTATTTTGGTGCCGTTTAAATTGCTTCTCTTAGAAGATGCAAAATTGAGCCAATGACTACGTTTCGAACAATATTCTGTTTCGTTTTTCAGAGATTTCTTTTTATTCAAAAGAATATATGTGTGATCGGATTTTTTTCATTGTGTGTTTTCCTAAGCTAATACTTCTTCAAGTAGCAGAATTTTTTTCCGTTATACACATGTTGCGAATGATCCAGCAAAATATAATTTTCAATAAAGATTTAATCGCTTGAAAATGATAGTTAGTATCCTCAAAATAAGACGCGAGTGAAATTTATCCGAATATTTGTCATTTGGATTTGAATTTTGTTTCATTTTCAATGACCTAAATTCATGTGATGTCTTAGTCACTTGATAATTATAAATTAATGTGGCGTTATAATCAACTGCCTCTAAGTAATATCTCATATCAAGATCCAGAATGTTCCAGCAGAGGGCTAGAAACTTTGTACACATACATGCTAGTTAGGCTTTGGAATATTGTTTATAGTTCTCTTTTGAACATCTGTAGTAAAAATTGAATAAACGGCTCGATGTTCATTAGTTTTTACCTTTTTCAGAATATCTTATTTATTTTCTTGAGTGTGATATCCCGTTTACATAAAGTATAACATATAACTTTTTTTTTTACTAAAACATTTTTTTTACTATTGACTTTGTGATAAGTCAAATGTTAATTTTACAACGTGACTTATCACTTTTTTTCCCTGTGAGTTTATTTTTTTCTGCCGTTTAATTTCCTGTTATTTTTGTTCTAGGTTTTGGTAGATTGTTTACTACGAATCATGTATATGTACAGACTAGTACTTGTATGAGTTCATTGTATATTTTATTAAATAAAAATTCAAAAGTTTGTCTTAAGCTATTTCCCAAAAAATCACAGTAGTTCACCGAAGTAGTTTTTAAAGATACCCAAACGCTTATTGTAAAGTGTCATTTGTATGTTAAGTTTCTTTTAATTGCCACCTTAATTACAAAAGCTATTTGGGACGTACATTACCTCTTTTTAGGGGCTATTTTGCTTGTGAATGCTTAGTGTTCCTCCCTTCGATATAGCAAAACTAACAGTTGCGTAAAAAATGCATAATAAATGGCAAAATAATTAGATGTTTTTTTTAATTAAGTCACTCTCACTGCTAATTTGTGATCCCACGCCTTGATGAAGATTGAAATTCAGTGTAGACAGAACATTTCAGTGCCATTTTTGTCCTTAGTAGAAAGAATAAATAATTTTTTTAAATAACACATCCAAAAAAAAAAAAAACGAAATGATACAAAAAAAACACCTAAAGTAAAACAGCCTAGACATACACCAGATCGACACCATATGATGTTTCATAATTCCGGTAGATCACACACTACACAAATAACAATGGAACAACTGCAAGAAATGGAATTAGAACTCCTTCATAATAATCTGAAGAACGTTTGGCAAGAATGTCTATTTAAACTACCGGTCCATAGCACTTCGGGCATGTCTCAGACGACTGAGTTGAAAAGAAATCCCTATCCGGGTCAACCAATAAGGGCTTTTATTATGGTCCTTTGACCTTTGCGTTTTGCAGTAGAAGGGCTCGCTGCCAATTCATACTCACCTGACAACTTCTTCCTCAATTTGGATAATTTTATCATTGGGAAACAATTAAGACAATTCTATAAAACTAGCTTTCCAGGAAAGCATTGGTCCTCGTCTGACAGGGTTTTATACCCCTGACCTGAGCAACCTTACGTTTAAATGGCAAAAATGTAATGACAATATGGGTGTATATTTTGATGAATAAAATAAGCCCTTATATTTGCATAAGTTATCAACTAACTGTGTCTTTTCTTCACATTTCATTTTTGATGATCCTGCATACAGTCGAACCTCTATATAACGAAGTCTCTGAATCCAGGGAAAAAGTCCGTTATTTGGAAAATTCATTATATAGAGGTTCATCTTTTAATATACTTTATAAACTACATAAAACAAATCTATTTTAAAAATTCATAAACACTATATATTAAAAAAAGTAATTATTCACACCGTTTTTAAAATCAATATTTATTTATTTTATATATTTTACCTATCAAAAAAGAAGAAAGAAAAACTGTAAGGAAAACAAGAAAAAGGAATGTTGAAGAATACACTGTTTTTTCAATTCTAGGAAATAATTTTATATTAAAATCAACGAATTTTAAGGACATTTTCTAATTTAAAGCATACAAGTAATATTAGACACTCATTTTATATCTGGGACACGGGACAACTCCAATGAGGGTGAAAGGAGATATCGAAGTTGTTTCTAGTAAACTAGACAATGGGGGTTACAGGTTGCACTTCTTGAATGAAACGTCCAGAATAGGGAGAAAAAAATTGAATCACAAAAGAAAAAGTTCGTTATATAGAAAATGCACTTCGCTATAGAGGTTATTTTACGAAGAACATCGTGAAATGTTCAATATTCCGAGAAAAAGGTCGCTATATAAAAAAAATTCGCAATATAGAGGTTCGTTATATAGAGGTTCGACTGTATATATAGCAACTGTTCTGCGAATAAAAATGGTGGATAGAAAGTCTTAATTCTCACTCAGTGGGTAAACATGGCGCGTTTAGAGGTATCTAGACAATTTGTTTTCCTTCGCGATTAAGATGCACTTAGCAGTTAAGGACTTATTCTGAAGATTTGTGAGTTTTACGATTATAACTTTTATGGTTTTAAGCAGAACTCCAAATTTAATTTATTTTTCTACCCGAGGAAAAAGGAAATTTTACTGTTTATAAATTCTTAATCTCACAGACACAAATTCTTTTTTACGAAGAAATGTTAAATCTTCTGCTTGTGCTGGTAAAGTTATTTACCGAAATTCCACATGCAGATTGAATTTAAAAGATACGGTAAGATTGTTTAGAGACATAACAGTCTTCAATGCACGTGCATTTACAAAATAAATAAATAAATAAAAACCATAAAAGCCTAATCCCAGCTTTAAGTGTTTCTAGCTATAAGCCATTTAAGTGTATTTACATACGAAAAAAATTTAAATTGTGTTTTTTGATAACTTTTAGTCTCTAAAAACTTCAATAATCTCCGCTTAATACACCTTCAGGTATTGCAAAAACACCCGCTCTTATATATAAGGGAATATATTTTAATTCCAGCGAAAACCGTAAAAACTGTTAAAAGGCTTCGAAGACTCGAGATTCCGTAAATCAAAGGATTATAAAAGGCATGTGACCGAAATTATAACATTTACTAGAAATGAAAAAGTTATGCTTCCATGAACTGAATAATTTCTTAGGGCCTGCTTATATTTTTGTAATTTTTTGTAATTTTTTATTTTTAATGAAAATGTTTTCTTTTCTTTTTCTTTTCTCTCTCCCTTTTTTTGTTTTAAGAAATTAAGAATGGTATCGCGCATTAGATGGCTATTTTCAGTTGTTTTCTGGTAAATACAATCATGGACAAAAAAAATTAGCGCACCAAGAAGGAATCGTCAAAATGAAACGAAATTTTACTTACGTAATAACTTCTTTGATATAAGTAAAGGATTAGAAAATCAAAGAAAAATGATCATTTATTTTAAAGAAAGAACATAGTATTTAATACCCTGTTGAGCCCCCTCTAGCACGAATGCACGATGCGATACGATCGGTCATTGAGGCATAAACGTTCTGTATGATGTCTTGAGACATTTCGTTCCATATTTGCTGTACACTTACCTCTAGCTCGTTCAAAATCATGAGATGCATAACTCGCCATTCCAAATGACCCCAGATATGCACAATTGGAGACAAATCTGGGGATCGGGCAGGAAAAAGAAGGGTAGTAACAGTGTGGAGACAGTCTTGCGGTGTGAGGCCGAGCATTGTCTTATTGAAAAATGACTCCTGGAATCCGTTGCATGAATGGCAACGCATGTGGTTGCAGGATGTCATAGATATACCGCTGGGCTTTCATGGTGTCACGGATCAATACTAGGAGTGACCGTGTATTGTACGCAATGACACTCCATACCATCACAGAAGATGTAGAAGCGGTGTGTCTCTGTAAAGAAAATGCAGGATTGAGGCGTTCCTCAAAGGGTCTCCACACACGAACACGATTGTCATCACTGCTGAGATTGAATATGGATTCGTCGCTAAAGACGATCTGGTTCCATTCCGCTGCAGTCCAGTTTCCGTACGCGGCACCACTCCAAACTGAGGCGTCGATGGGTGGGCGTCAAGGGTAGCACACGTAATGGTCGCCGCGATTCCAAACGTTCTTCAGCCAGGCGTCTTCGTATAGTTCGAGAAGACATAGGACTTCCTAGTGAAGGTGCTACCACTGTCTGGATGGCGGTCCATGAAGCAGTTGGCTGCATGCGTGCATTTCTTACAATGTGGTGGTCTTCTCTACGACGTCTGTCGAGGGCGTCCTGAGCCTGGTCTTCTTGTAAATGACATCTCTCTTGATCTACTGGTCGCAACACCTCCTCACAACACAATCAGAGCGGCTTAATTGACGAGTTACTCGCCTATCCGACCCCCCCTCTCCTCTCAGCTTCCATCATGTCAATGATTCTTCCCCTCTCAAACTGCGACCGCTGCTCATATTGTCTTCGAAAACGGCGTAATGGTATGTCTACCTCAGCTCTTCCTTTGTAAGCGATTCAGCACACTCAAACAAGCTTTGGTTTCCTGTTTTATACTCCACGGAGAACGACGTTAAACGCCCTCTACCGGCTGTACGTAAAGCGCAATTACGCTGCATTTCTAATCATTTGCATATCTCCTCGAAACGTGCCTTCATGCCAAGTTTTGTTACGTTCCGCAATTATTTCTTGGTGCGCTAATTTTTTTGTACATGAGTGTAATTCAGGAGCCTACATTCACTATGTTTCTCTCAACGTATTGACGACATAGAGACTATCGTGAGATAATTTTTATCTCCAAAGGAGAGTCATCACGGTCGCCTCCTGGTCATAGTCATGAACTCATAGCTGGCATGGCACGAGTTCGAGATCTACAGACACTGAAAGCCCACCATATAGAGGGACTGCTGTACGTTAATTCTGTCGAGGCTCAAAGTCTTTGCAGAAGCGTGGTGTAGTAGTTTGAGGTGGAGGTTGCCAGCTCAGGTGCCTTCTTCGACATTTGATTTCGATTTAAAATTACATGGTCAATCGACAGTTATGTGAAGTGCGACGTTATTAAACACTCACTCTCTGGATGTGTCCTAATGATATTTTTTTTTATTTCTGACCTCCCACCTCTCCCATTTGTATTTTTCAATTCGAACTATTAGGTCAAACTCTCTCTCTCTCTCTCTCTCTCTCTCTCTCTCTCTATATATATATATATATATATATATATTTATTTATCTTGGTGGAATTTTCAATCGTTAATAAAATACATTTTAAAGCGCTGAATTGAGCTAAAATTTTATATCCAGGAATATTTTGGATGACAATAATTTAATTTGTTTATAATTAATAAAAATCAATTCATTAAAACTAATTATTTAAAGAATTACAAATAATTACCACTTTGGTGACTAAGCGACCATTTTAGCGACTTGTGTCAAAACTTGAAACATTTTAAAGCATTCAGTTGAACTAAAATTTTATATAAACGATTGTTTTGGATGAGAATACGATACTTTGATGATAATGAATAAAAATGAATGACCACTTTATGTTGTGATTCTGTCAATTGTAACTATTTAATAAAAAGTAGCTAAAATAAAATTTGTCTTTGTTGATCTAATTAGAAATTGACTTAATTTTTTATATTACTTATGTGTGTGTGTGTGTGTGTGTTTCATTTAATTTACCTTTAGATCACACATACACACATTTTGTAAACACAAGTACTTTATGATATTTAGTTAGCATTAATTATCCAATGTTTGGAACTGCTTATCCAACTATTGTCCCCGCATCATTAAAAACAATCAACAAAATTATGGGATACAAACATAGATCATTTTTTCAAATATAATTAAGCATCATTATTAATATATTATTCTATTCCTTTTTCATTACCCTGCATTAAACAGTATATTTTAATGCTCCAGTTACTTTTTTATATGAGCTCAATTTTTTCTAATTAACGCAAGCGATATAGATTTAGTCATCGACTTAAAGTTCAAATTCTCTTTTGCTTGTTAGACTTTTAGGAACGTTGTACATTTTTAATAGTAACTCTTTTTAGTATTTTAAAGAATTTTTATTATTCATTTTCATTTCTACTATGACGACTGCGATACCCGATTGGTTCTTGTCAAGGATTCGCGCCTGCGTATCATCAGTTGGAACCAATTGCCACTGAAGACACACCGTGTGGAGGATCTGATGCACGTTAAATTTGTCGACGCTCACAGTTCCCTCGTTATATCGAACTGTCGTTATATCGTCAGTTGACCATGGCTCAAAATTATTAGGTCGGTTGCGTGACGTTAATATACACTTAATTTCTCATCCGTTTCTATCACCTTTTCTCTTTGAGATTCAGTTGTTTATTTTATTCAGTTTACTTCATTCGAGCTATCGATAAACATACAAAATTGCAATCTATAAACTCTATTGCCCGCAAATAGAAGGAAACGTAAACGTACTTTAAACACAAAAATGTTTTTTAACAGTACTTATCAATGTCTACTATTAGCTCACTCTCTCTGTGTATTTTTTTATATATTTATTTATCTTGTTCAAATTTTAAATTGTTAATAAATACTTTCTATTCATCTATAATCAAGCTCAAATAAATTTTTTTAAACTTGTAGTGGATGACACTTGATGTTAATACAGTTTTTTTCAAATTATTAATTAAATTAAATTAAATTAATTACTGGTTTTTGACGCCAATTTAGATTCGTCTATTATTGTAACAATGTAACTATTAAAACAAAGACAAAAGTTGACGTCGAAAACTTGTTTTTCAGCGAAATCGGGTGTGCGTTATTACAACAAAGCAGACAAATCATGCTCTATTTTCAGTTACTTCTTTTAGTTCACACACTCTCTCTCTCTCACTATATATATATATATAATCCACACACAAAACATAAAAATACACAGATAGTTAGAACCTAAGATAACTATACTAAATAGGAAGAAATAGGCACAATAGTACTATAACAAACTCCTGACCTTAGGAACCAAGATTGCAGGTTTAAACGAGTTTTAGGGCTGGCCAACCTTCACCTTTAGTTTGTCATACTATGTACCGAGAGGAAAGGAAAGAATAACATTTGGAGGAATTTAAACATTATAATAAAATCACTAAAATAATAAAATATAATTATAAACTTGTAGCCTCTCTCTACAAGTATTCACATTATACATTTAAATTCGATGCAAAACGTAGATAGTAAGACTTACTTCGGGAGTGTATCAACTGGTTATGTTTCCCGCCAAATACAAGAGAAGGAAATCAGTTCCGCATAAAGTTAAATTATGATAGATTAATATAAAGTTTATATATATATATATGTACTTTTAAAAAATCATAAATATATATTGATATAAATAATAGTGTAAAATATAAAAATGAATCCTAGGAATATTTAAATATTATTGAATTATTAAATATGTAGCGCCATCTATTTAATAATTGTATAATTAGTTTTAAAAATGTCAATAAGCTATTAATACAAATTGTATAACATTAAGTACTATTAGAAATATAATTGTAAAGAAAGTTGGCAGGATATCCATGTCCTATACATTGTTTAATAAAGTTATTAATGTTTAAATAAATATTAGTTTTATCACTAACTAAAACATTATTACGAAAAATATAGTTAAAAATAATATTTCTATATATAGATATTGATAAATTTATATATATATATATATTATATATATATATTATATATATATATATTATATATATATATATTATATATATATATATATATATTATATATATATATTATATATATATATTATATTATATATATATATATATATATATTAGTTAAAATTACTTATTATTTTTTAATTCATATATACTCTAGTGTCACTAAAGTTATGGCAATTTGTAACTCTCTTATTCATTTTTGTTTCTATTATTTTTATACTTTTGTTAAGTGCTACATTTCAGCCATTCGCATGCTTTGAATCTGCATTTGGGTCCAAAATCTGGCAATAACATATTTATTGCACTCAGATTTAGCATGGGCTCTGCATTTTCAAGTGCAATTTTTAGGTAAGTTACCTCTATCTTGTAATAGATTTAGATATTACTATCCATAACTTTCAATATGTTTTTGCTCAGTATTATTTACATAAAGGGGGAAGGTTGGCTGGCTAAAAAACATGTTCAACCCCACTTTTATATATATTATTTATATATTAGCTGTCCTAAGTCAGCAATGTTTATAGTACTGCAGCATCCATTTTATAATTTTTAATCTAGTGTCCTTCATTGTATGATCTTTTTACTGTCTATGTGTTTTCTTCGAATGTGATTGATGAATGTTTATCTCTTGTTTCTAGAGAATTTGACTATATACATATATGTATATAGTTTAAATTTTCAGTTAATAAAATACTTTTTATTCATCCATTTAAAGTAGGAATTGACTTAATTTTTTTTTACATTACTTGTTCTGTTTATATGTTCGATCAGTATGTATGGACCAAAATGTACATAATATTTTATGGAGCAGATTGTTGTGTTGAATACATGCATAATGTTTACGAAATAGATGGGTTTTTTTCTAAAGCAGTATTGTACAATTGTATCCTTAACAGAGCTAACGAATGAATGAACAAGACATGAGTGAGTGTAAAATCAGTGAAGTTATATAATACTTAGTAGTTTCTAAATAACGTTGCCATGTGTTGTTAAGGAGTGGAAATAAAACTAGTTAGTGATATCTACAACAAATAAAGTAAAAAAAAACTAGTTTTTCAGGATGTTTCTAAATTTTTTAAGAAAATAATTTGTGATAAAAACATATTTTATTAATACTCTGAATTATACTAATACTGAGTTTATTTTCTATTTAAAAATGTGTTTCTCTAAATTTATATATAAGGCGTGTTTGGAAGTACCATTTCGGATAATCTTGCATAGAAAATCTTTTTGCAGAACAATTTTTATTTTTACATGAAAGAATATATCAGCTTTTTTTCTACGTAGTTAACTCCATTATCCATGCAATTTTCATACCGGAAAATCAAATTGTCCATACCCTCTTTAAAGACGGATGCTGTCAGTGAATAATTTTTTAAATGTGCGGAAACTTATTAAAAAACAATATAATTGTGAACCGCCTGTTTTCACGAATTTTCTCCTTCACTTTTTCAGCCAGACCACCGTTACCAGTAGAAGGCCGACCACTCCTTGCTTCGTCGTGAACATGGGTGCGTTCATCATGTAGATCCCACTTTCTCACCCTTCTATCCCACTTATTACATTTTCACCCTATATCTGTAAAGGTTCGAGATGAACTCCAATTGGCTTATCACATTTCTAGTGTTGAAAAAATGTATTACAGATAGCACTTCACAAGAAGGAAAACGCAAAAACCATGTCACTTTTTTAATCTCATTGGACATTAAAGGAGCTTATCCGATAATGCCTGATGGCCTTGCATCTTGCACCTTCTCAAAAGTTTCAAAGTTCCTAAAAATATCTTTTATTAGGAGCTTCTTACAATGTCTCGTTCAGCTGATTTTACATTGGGTAACGTCACAAAGAATCGTGTTTTGGAAAAAGGCTGCCCACAAGGGTCAGTGATGGGACCTTTTCTGTGGAATTTAATTACGAACGATCTTCTTTGCAGTATCTCAAAGTTCCAGAATTGTCATAAAATAGCTTTTGCAGATTTTTTACTTCTTATTATTAAATGTAAACACCTTCAGGATGCCTGCGCTTAGTCACAAAACATTCTTAATAATACCTTTGATTGGTCAGAGCTATATATATATAAGTTGGAATTTAATTTACTTAAAGCAAAAGTTATGAAGATTTATAAAAAAATCGACAGTAGATCAAAGAATCAATTAAAAGCTTGGAGGTGTAATAATTGAAGAAGTGCACAAGATTATGTATTTGGGCATAATTGTTGATAACAAAATGCAGTGGAACGAGCATATCTCTTATGTTTCTAGTAAAAGTGGAAAAAATTCTTCTTGGACTGTTAAGAATTTCAAACAATACTTTTGGAGTGAAAACTGATATTCTTCAGTTGATTTATAAGCAAGGAATAGTACCTCTCATGTCTCATGCATCGAGAGCTTGGGGACATTCTTTAAGTAAGAAAATTAATAGTAGACTTATTAGAAGAACGTAACGTAGGTCTTTACTTCGTGTCATTAAAGGATACAAAAAACTATTAGTTATAAAGCAGTGTTTGCTATTTCTGATATATCGCCTATCGACTTGGTTATTCTGAACAATCTTGATGTTCGGGAAATTTATTTGTGTACCAGCCTTGGCACGCTGGATGGGACGATTCAAGTTTCATTATTGCCACACCTTTCATGTAGGAAACCCATCACTCTTGTGACTTATACAAATGAAGTCTTTCAAGAATATAAAACTGTTTGCTTCACAGATGGGAGTAAATTGAATGGAAGGGTTTGTCTTGCCTGCGTTATTTACGAGGAAGGTGCTGAATATGTTACTTTCCAGCATCGATTAAGAGATGAATGTTCTGTTTTTCAAGCCGAACTACTCTGCATTAATCTTGCCGTAAAATTGATTCAGGGCTCTCTCCGCCAGGATGGAACGCTCAATTTTCTTATCTGCACTGACTCACTCTCTTCACTCCATTGTTTGCTCAACGTAAACTCTACAGAAAAACTTGTTTTACAGGTTCAGTCTATTATGTACTACCTGGACTGTGACATCCGCTTTTCTTATGTTCGGGTCCATAGCGGAAATCTCGGCAATGATAAAGCGGATCAGTTGGCCAAAGAGTCAACTTGCCAAGATATGAACTTTTTGATGTCTGTGCCGTTGTCCCACTGGAATCATTTAGCTTAGGAAAGAACTGTTTCTTCCTGGAATACCGAATTCTTGGCCTCGCCTAAAGCTTTGTAGACTAAAAGGTTTTTTCCGACCATTTATCAACAGCTTAAATGTAAGAACTTTGTTACTGAGATTTCAAGTTATCCCAGATTCTAACAGGACATGGAAATTTTAATAGCTATTTATCTAGATTTAATTTAATTGATAGTGAGATATTTGTTCTTGTGTGGTCAGGAAACTGTGGAACATGTATTGTTGTATTGTAAACTTTATTTCTGTAAAAGAGAAAATTTTAGAAAGGAGTTGAAACATACACACACGCTTAGGTATTTCCTGGCCCCCTGTTTTGTCTTTGTTGGTCAAATGTGCTGAGAGCCTAAATGTCTTAAGAAAATTTGATTACTGTATAGATTTTAAAGTTTTATTGGCACCTCCCTTTTTTATATTTGTGTATTTCCACTCTTCCTTTTTATTTTATGTTTTTGTCTTAAATGTTTTTTTTTCTTTCTTTTTCTCCAAATTTGTTTTTTATGATATAATTGTGTTACCACTTACGTCTGTAAGCCTCCTGTTATGTAATGCGGAGCATGAGGAGTTTTGCAAATAAATTGAATAAAAAAAGATCGCACTTCACAGTCAGTGGGATCGGCAGTCGTCTTTAACATTTTGATCACTCACTAACACGTACAAAAAATCACAATCTGGCTGTGATAGCGCAATCGTGTTGACAATCAATCAGCAAGGGTTGAACTCCATTACAACACAGTAGAACAAAACGGTACTTAATTTTCAGGCATATCTCCTACTATATTCCACTATAAGACAGACATTCTGGAATTTCATATTTACGAAACTGAGTATCTGTCCAAACATATGTAATTAATTTAGATAAAATTGCCCCCATTATGAATTACTTTTGAAAAACGTTATCAATCCCTAATCGTACAAATTGAAAATAGAAAAAAAATCCCTGCGTAAGTTTCTGAATTTTCGAAGCGAATTCTTGCTAAAGTTATTTTTACTTCTACATACTTGATGGCAATAATGTGAATAGAATTAAATGCAAATTGCTCTTCACATTCTTTTGATAAAGAAAAACTATTTACATGAAGGAAATTGAATACTGTTTAATTTAGTTGTCAGAGTCCTTAGAGCATAAATGGTTGAGCACAGCTTCTTAAAAGCGCGCAGCGCCATTTTCTGTCAAGACTGGTAACAAATTTAACTCTCAAGAAAGACATAGTTGCTGTCCCAGCTTTCTAAAACGTTTTAGAAGGAGTTCTATTTGTTAAGTGTGAGAGAGAAGCGTTCCTTTAAAATACTCTTCTGATGAATGTCTTCATTAAGTTTTAAAGGAAACTGAGGCTTATTACAATATTCTCTCGAAGTTGTTGAAAAAAATGCAATTGTCGTTTCAGGATAGGTAAATTTATACAAATTGATTGATTTTTATTTTTAAAAAAACAGGCAGAATGTCTTAACTAAGAGAAGACGAAGCTATTAAACATTTTATTGCAGATCTCGTAATGATAATTTAAACATACAGGAAAATATTACTAAAATGATAGAAAGGATTCCAATTAAATGTCATAATTAAAAATAAAGTATCGTGAATCCAAGTTTGATTATCACAAAATAATATTTATATTTTTTATTTAAAAAACCTCTACTTATAGTTCAACGTTTAAACATAAGATATATATCTTAGTTATATAAAAACAAATTTTTAACTCTTTCACAATTTGCGGACACCTTATACAGAGCGAAATGAAAATTGTTGTGCCTTGCGTTTAAACTTTACAGGCTGAACATTAAATAAAGATGTTTTGGTGGTTTCTCGCTTTTTTATGGTACAAGTTTTTAAACTAACTTTTTCTCATGGTCAAATAGCTGCTTTGAAAAGTAAGAATTATATCATAAGTAAAAGATGAACAACTTTTTGCAAAATCTTGTGGCCCAACTTACTCTTGGAACCTCCGACTTAAAAACGATTTGCATCAATAGTTTCAACAACGATTTGCATCAGCGACTAAAGGCAACATTTCCCCCTATTTTAAAATTTGTGTTTGTCGTATTTACTTATATAAACTTATCTGCACTTTTATATAGAATAACCAAATATATATATATATATATATATATATATATATATATATATATATATATATATATATATATATATATATATATATAGTATGCCGAACGGGAAATTGTGAAAACAGAAACGTTAAAAAAAACCCTTTTAAATCAATTAGCTCCATCATAAAACATTTATGAGCTATATTCTTATTTTGCTTATTTTATTTGATTACACCAAAAGCAATACAATTAAGTGTTTTCGAGTGTTTCTTTCGGCACGTTTCGCTGAAGAGGGAATTTAAATGAAGCGTCAGGTTCGGGTGTGTTAGGCTTCTCCGTTTTCCTCGGATCTAGTCAGAAATCGTGATCGGATTGGCGACTCTCGCTAGGTTTTAAATTGAAAACTTTTTAGGCGCGGTTTTTTTTCAAGTAAAAAATTCAAGCAAATTTTTGTTCCGTGAAGCTTTGTTTTCTTTTTTTAAATATTACTGTCATGTAGCTTACTCCCACTCAACTTCAGCGAGTGAACCAAAAAAGCGGAGCGCAAGCGAAAGTAATTGAAAAAAAAAAGGTTTTTCTTATGCAAGAATTCTGGTAGTTATTATATGAACACTTCAAAGCTTGTTATCAAGCCGCCTCTATTCGTTGAAAACAAGAATGTTTAATGGATTACCTCGTTTAGGCAAGTTTGATTTTTCCGTTGAACATTATTAATGATCAATAATATTTGAAAATGTTGCAAAAGGTGACTTGCTAGCAGCATTAAAAGAAATAGATGAAGCAATACATGGATCGTTTAAAATCATTCAGATAAAGGAAATACTTTTGAAATCTTCAGAATTTACAAAGGGTAACTAATTTCTCTTGGACTTCCCTGAGACCACAGTTGAAGAACGTAATGAGGGCGAACAGCAAACGGAATGTGTAAATTCAACGCATTATTTTGTTAAAATTATTCCTTCATTAGATAAACTCCTTCTAGCTTTACACATGATAATACGCTAAGAAGAAGCAAAACATGGGATCTATTCTTGGTTGAAGTCAGTGCTTCTCAAAATTTCGATATTGGTGGCCCAATACTCATTCATCATTTTCCTTGCCCCCCCCCCTCCAGTAACAATGTATTCAATTCAATAATACTGTACTTTGTCGTAAAGCTACTGTATGACTTTAGCATCTTGCCTCCAGCGTATATAAACGTCTCACTCTTAGCCCAAACCTTAATTTCCTCAGACGTATATGTGTGTCTTGGCGAAGAAGGATCTTTTCCGTGTATTGATATCCATAAAATTATTCCGAAGGCTTTGATATGCAATACAAGGACCTTGACTATGTTTGCGAAGGATTTACTTGTTTCAGATTTTATGTGCCTACTTTATATTCCTTTTCTTCTCCCCCCCAACCCCCATACACACGCGCCTACGTGGAAAACGGTTGGTAGTGGGGAGTAGCTCGTGTAACTTTTAATCGGCAGTTCAGGGATTCATCATAAACCGTACAAATTATAATCATAAGTGTTAATGATAAGTGTACAAATTATAATGATAAGTGTACAAATTATAATGATAAGTGTTAATGATAAGTGTACAAATTATAATAAGTGTTAATGATAAGTGTACAAATTATAATGATAAGTGTTAATGATAAGTGTACAAATTATAATGATAAGTGTTAATGATAAGTGTACAAATTATAATAAGTGTTAATGATAAGTGTACAAATTATAATGATAAGTGTTAATGATAAGTGTACAAATTATAATGATAAATGTACAAATTATAATGATAATTTGTGTGTATAATTTTATACAGGACAATCTCATAGGGTCACTGGCAATTAGTAATTTTTTTCTTAACTTACGAGGGGAGGAAAAAAAAGATTAAAAACGATTTACATTGATTTTTACATGATATTCTATATAATTATAATAACTAATATACTTTTTAAAAACACAAAACAACTAATAGTTATGATAATATTACTTATAAATAAAAAGTGAAAATAAATTAAATAATAATAAATAAAGTTAAATATAAATATAAGTAAAACGTTAACTGTGTCTTACATATATTTTTTTAATTATATACAAGAACCTGAGTGATAATTGTCATAAAAAACAATATATTAATTCACAGACATCTTCAATATAAAATATTCAAACTATTTATATTATATGTGATCTATGTAAAATAATATCTGTCGAAACACTACAAACTCTCTTAAAAATCCAGAAATAAACTCATAAAGTTGTATTGTAAATCAAAATCTGTTATCCTGCTGATTTCTCCTTTTATTGGAGCATTCTTTGTTTCTAAAAGAATTTTTGTTCTTAAAAGAATAACACCTGCCTCTCTCTTGAACAAAATCGTTTTGTTAAAAACGAAAGTAAAATTTTATGGTCATTTAGGTATACGGAATAATTTTAAAAATACAATTAATTAGATTTTAATGACAGAAGTAATTGTGTAGTTATACCATATATTAGTGTTTTTTGTGTTTTAAAAAAGTGAAATAGTTACTATAATTATATAGAATATCATTTAAAAATCAATGTGTGAATCTTTTTTAAAAAATAAAATTATTTAATTCTGAAAATATAAATTATAAAATAAACTGGAGAGAAAAAAAAATGAAAACGAAGTTGGCACTCGCGAGAATAGAACTCCAGTCCACTGGATAGTAATCCAATACGCTGACGACCACGCCACGGCGACGTTGTGTCAGGGAGAAAATAACTTGTATATAAGCGGGGTATGAATTTCGAACGCTGTTTTCTCGGATTTGACTGGCCATTCGGCGGAATTACATTGGGGTTTGAATACCCTATAGCAGAACTACTGTTATACAAAGTCTCGTCTCCAAATGAATTTCCTTAGTCGTGCCCTCTCCTTGTTAGTATTGTTAAATTAATTATACAATACATTGTATAGTGCTGATGCAGCTATAAGTGTATTATATCAGTGTAAAAATATTTTTTATTTGTGTTATTATGTCAGATTGTATTTTGCTTGTTTACTCTCAGTAATTAAAAAAAAAATTAAATAATCTTTTGCTTTCGACTTTTCTATATTATAGCGCCCTTCCTTGTAGAGTTGCCACGCCCCCTATGAGGGCGCGCCCAACAGTTTGAGAAACGCTGGATTAAGTAGAAAGAGCACTTATGCACAAAAGTGTACCAAAGGAATTAAAATCTGAAAGATGATTGGCGGGGAAAATGCTAATATTTTGGTTTATATTGGCGATGAAAACTAAGAGATTACGAGAAAATAAAAGCATTAAAGGGGAAAGAGTTCGAACCCTCACCTTTTGATTTTTTAAGAAATTTTAAGAAAAGTAAACTGATCTCAGGGGGTATACGTTTTCCTAGATACCTTTTTAAAAATTAATATATGCTTATTTTATCTATCTTACCCATCAAAAAGAAAGAAAGAAAAACTGCAAGAAAAAGAATGTCAATGTATTTTCAAAAGATTAAGAAACTAATTTTTTATTAAAATTAATGAACTTTAAGGAAATTTTCTAATTTAAAGCATACACGTAATATTAAGCATATATTATTTTATAACTAGAATACGGAGACACGAAACAACTCCACTGAGGGTGAAAGAGGATATCGAAGATGTTTCTAGTGAACTATGCAATTGCGGTGAAAGATTGCATTTCTTGGATGAAACGTCCAGAATTATTGCTCTCGGCGAGTTAGGATCTAGTAAAATCTGTTCAAGATTTTATGTTCGTATCACGTCAGATCAAATTTTAGAATCAGATGATTACCATAAAATGTGTGGAACAAAGAATAACTTGGATTTTTTTCAGAAATACTTTAAAAAAAGGGAGAAGAAAATGTGAATCACAAAAGAAAAAGTTCCTTCTATAGAAATGCACTTCACAATAGAGAATAAAAGTTCTCTTTATAGAAAAATTCGCAATATAGAGGTTTGTTTTATAGAGGTTCGACTGTATATATATTGATATTCATTTAATAAACCCGCATTTCAACTAGGTACTGCTGATGAGTCAACGGAACAGCAAAATCTGTATATCATTTGCAGGAATGGACTGAAAACACAACTTTTACTAAATATCGCACAGAAAGTTTCTTGAAATTCAAACTTTGCAACCCTATCAAGGGTCTTTTCGATGATGTATCCTTCATTAAGTCGTAACTACTCGTACCCTAACACGAAAGTACCTAATTAATGGCTCAATAGGGAATCCCTTTTTGGCTCAGTCGGCTAATACCTACTAGGCACAGGACCTGAAGATGAGCTATTCAAATCACTGCGCAGGCCACGTAAGCCCAGTGGTTAAGATCATGAACCCGCGCCCGTTTTGTTATGAATTCGAGCTTTAGTACCACTGAAGATCCACCATGTAGAAGTGATGATGTACGTTAAACCTGTTGATGCTGAAAGTCCTCCCGTTGGTGAGGTGTGAAAGTTCAGCGAGAAAGTGCCAGTATAGGTGTCGTCCTCGTCACTTGACCGTGGTTCTAAATGACGATATATGTTTAGTAGTGCGACTTTAATCGACATTTACTCGAACCAGTGCCTCAAAGCAACAACACATTGAAACACGCAATGAAAATTATTGCATTTCTCATTGCATTAAAAATAGTATTCATAGCGAATTCATGTGCATTTAAAATTAGTGTATATTCACTCTTTGTATTCAACCATTCTATTTTTTATTTATTGTAACGAATTAAAATGGATGGATTACTGCAGAAAATATTTTAACTCCCATTACAATATTTTCAACAGTAATCCATTGTCTGGGGAATCATGACGTCTAAGGTGAACCAAAATTCTTGCCCTAATTTTAAATATTTATTTTGCTTAAACTATCATAACTCAATATATGTTTTTACCCATATATTGTACGCATTATTATGAATTTTTAATAAGTTATTTTACCTCAGTCAATTTCAATGTGCATCTCCTCAGTAGCTTGGAGAATGTCTAAGTGACATTCCAGTTCTCGCCAAGTGTTCAACTGAACAATTGCTTCGCTCCTACTCAGATTACTACTTCTAGGAAGATTCTTAATGCTGCGCAATTTCTATAAATATATCACACCATCATTTATTTTGATTTTGCAATAGGGGGTTTGCTTCCATAACAATGTCGAAATTTACTCTGCACATTAATGGACGACTTCGTTTGGTGAAATCAAAGCACACATTGGGATTTCTCTTGAACCGACGCTATTTCGAAAATTAATGATGTCTTTCTTACAAATATGCCCCCGAGTTACTCTTGAAAGAGCATTCCCGTCATATACTACACAATAAACCTGCTAAAACAGGACTAACAGGATAAAACAAACGTTACATTGTTATATTAAACTTTTATTTTGTAATCAATTTTTTTTATAATGAAGGCAAGACTTTTTTTGGTTCACACTTTATATTGACTTTTCACTTTTGCTGTGGTGCTAGATATTGAATTCATATCCATAGAGCTAAAGTAAACAGGCTTTTTTAGGGTACGGACTACTTCTAATTTTTCCTAGGTGCTGTGGTCCACCCAGTGTCGGTGGCGCAAACAAGGAGGGGGTTGCACGGATCCGGCACCCCTTGTTTTTAGTCCCATGTACATAGCATGTAAAACTTAATTATTTGTATTAATATTTTTTCAATTAATTAATGCTAATTTTTTATTTAGTAATTTATTTCTCACTGTTCTTTGATCATGATAGTCTACAAAATAAAAAATATATATCTGGCGGCGTATTGGGGTTTGTTACCAGAAAGGTAGACTTTTGATTCCCCCCTCCCTTTAAAAATTCTTGGGTGCGTCAATGCCCAATGTCGTAAGTGTCGTAGGTAGGAAAAGGTCTACAGTATTTATTTTATAACTTAATGTAATAAACACAGAATCTACGCAATACAAAACTAAAATAAAAAACGAACACTTCTAAAAACGCTTTTAAAGCAAAATGCAAGATACAAATAAAATAATAATAGCAAATGATGCGCTTGTTATGAGACTATTCAAAATACATAAAAAATATAACATATTTATCTAAAGTTAGTTTTTATTGTTATAGTTAGTAGATGACTTATAGTCTGCTTACTTCACCCAATCTTGAATGTTTCCGTAAGCAATTACTTACTGCTAAAATATTCAGGTGGTTATCCCATAATGTCTTAGCGGTCCACAGGTCGATCGCGACTGACGTAATGCCCACTCTAGCCATAGAGCATATACTCGTATTTGAAATCGTCTAATCACATTGGAGCACTTATCACATAACCACAATCTATTATGCGTCTGCAAAGATTTGTCGATTTGATAAACCAACCGAGTGAATTAGAAGTGTTTGAAGAAAGCACAAAGAACCCTACCAAGAAAAAAAAAACTCGACCTCTTCTCTCGTAACGATAAAAAAGACTCGTACTTCTTACAGTGAACAGAATGAATAATAGAACTGGTAAAGGAAAGGGAAGATGGGGGCAGGGTAAGAATCGAATGTATATTCCGCAAGAATGCTTCGAAAGCATTCTTCCCGACTGAAAATTTTTGGAGATATCCCTTACCAACTTCACTCCTCTTTTATACCCCGGAGCATTTCCGAGCGGATGAAGAAGTCAGTAAGTGGATGGGGTGCTCTTTTCTTTCTTTTCTTTAGAATCGATTCTGAAGGGAAGGGAGCTGTGTCTTCTTTTTTATTGTTCCTTTGTGTATAGAAAATACCCGTATGATATAAAATCTCTGCCTCTGTACCTTTTTTTTCACTATCAAAAATAAAAGGTGAGTTTCCGAATGTTTTTGTTTGTTTCTGACTAAGAAAAATGAACAAGATGGAAATAAGTACATACATTAAAAGTAGAGATCCCTTGATGGAAGGAAAAATTATTACATGTAGAATTCTAAAGCAGAATATCATTATCAAACTTTTCAGTTATTATCCAAGGGCTGCGGTAGCCCAGTGTTCAAGGTATTGGATCATGGTTGGCATGTCATGAGTTCGAGCCCCGTACCTCTAAAGACCCGCCGTGTATGGAAGCAGTGCACGTTAAATTTGTCAAGAGCTGAAAAACGTCCTCCCGTTGGTGTGGTGTGGAAGTTAAGAGAGGGAGTGCCAGCTCAGGTGTCGTCCACGTCACTTGACCATGGTTTAAAATTACGTGGCCCGTCGTCAAAAGCCCTCGTGTAGCTAAACAGTGTGACGTTAATATTCCCTCACTCACTCAGTTATTATCGAAAAAGTAAGTTTAAATTGAGTAATTGTTTCTTAACCCTAGATAATTGCATTTAATCTCACTTTGACTCTGTAAGTAATCATTCACCTTAGTCTACGAAATAAAATCAAATATATTTTTATGCAATGAATGGACATATTTAATCGATTAAAGTTTCAAGATTACAGGTTGATATAAGCGCAAGAAAAGCCTTCTCAAATGTGAAATAATGATTCATTTGTAACTGATGTAAGCACCAAATTTTTTAGTACAAGAAAGCAAATGTGAGTGCAGTTTTTCGTATAGTCATCGGATGTCAGTTTGTGGTCTGGATTTGCATGTTCTGCATGTTGAACATGGTTGGTTAATACAGGAATCGTCAATGCTATTTGTGGATGTCGCTGGAGTTGTCGTCCGATGATGTCCCGTTCCTACCTCATTTGAGAGCGATCTGGTGACCTAGCATTATAAGACAACTCGTCGCTACCATAACATCGCATTGGGTTACAACAGCTGTAGGAGGATACCCGTTATCCTATTTGAAAATATGCCTTTGAATGGTGTTCATAAATAACAGCACAGCAGTTTGAATCACCAAACTGATGTTTAACTTTGTTGTCAGGGTGCTTGTGTTAACCAAGATAATGCTCCTGTTGGTACAATAAATGCTATTCAACCCATATGTCATTGTGTGGTTGGTTCGCATATATGTTAGCTGCTGGCGAATGCATGACCTCTTTCTAACCAAAAAAGCAACTAACTTTGGCACTAGGAGGAACCGCCTTTCATCAGATACACAGCTGATTCCCGCTTCATCCTCTAGTGATCCCTTACTTCACACATCTCAGGTTTCAAAAATTCAGCGGTTTGGAGGCAACTTAATAGATATTGTTACATTGATCGGGGGCTGGAGGATTTTATGCAAATCAGTTTCAAAGAACAAGGCAGTTCTTTAAGAGCAATTAGAATTTATTGTCAAAAATCCAATCCTTTAAATACAGGATTCAGCAGCAATATTCGCAGAATAAATGTCAGAAGGTCTTCACACCTTCAACAGCACTCAGGCACAATTATCGGTGCCTAAAATACACGTATATAAAAAAATTATTCACAAGCAATCGTTCGTTCCACAGCCGAAGTAATCACTAAGGCAATACTAACTGATCGCTAGTCAAAACAGGACTGACTCACTTTCGGCGGGCATTTCACTATTTATATCCTCCCGGATAAGTCCAGAAAAATCCACTTACATCATAGATCATGAAATTAGTGGGTTTCTCTACTAATTTCTAGAAGAATCCAGAGGGTCCCGTACTCGCCAAAAATGGTCGCCAACATGGTCGCTCAAGTCGCCAAAAATGAAGCCAACTAGGCTCTATCGCCAAGATTTTGCGCAGTTCCTATTGAATCCCCATTATAACGTAAAGGATGGCGTTGCTTGAGAATATTACAATGTTTGCGTAAATTAAATCTGATTCAGAATAAGATAAAGGCGTTACACATCCAAATACAAATTATTTACCCTCTTTTACACAAACTTCGTAACAATATACGCAATAAGGCGTATGGCTCAAAGCTGCCTTTTAAGTAACCAATTTGTAAGAGTTTGTTGTGTTACCGTTCTGCCAACTACCATTGGAATTTCTGCTGCAGGCCCAAAACGATGCGCTACAGCCATTCGCTAGACGTAGTGGTCAGTAGTGCCCCGTGGCTTTCATTAACCAGGTGTTTTTGAGACAATTTTGCATTTCACCACAAATTCAATCGTGCACAGTACACATATCCCTGCCTAGTCTTTCTGTAATATCCCGGAAAGAAAATCTACCTTTTCTTAGCCCTATTAGACGACCTCTTTCAATGAGGCTCAACGACTAAAGTTTTGTCTTTGTAAAGGCATTCTAAATTAAAATCAATTCACTACGTAAAATATCAAAGATACATAATGCTTCCACGATTTACAGCAAACATTTAAGAGCAAACCTTATCTGAATGTTCGCAGCGGCACTACTAATACCATACGCATGTCCTTAGCGCAAAACTTGAATCGACAGTCATATCTTAGATGTAAAACCACGAGTAAAAAATTTCGTTTATCTTGCGCAGCACTTTTTTGTGTTGGGTTTTTTCATCGGTGTTTCCTTAATTTATTTTAAACAAAGGATTAAAAGACATAATATTTTAATTAAAAATATAAAGGGCTTTAAAAAGGGGCATTTGCATTCAAAGTTGATGTCAAACGTGCTTCGTCATTCCGCATCTCTTCGATGACCAGACAGTGTAACGTAAGCGTCTAAAGGCGAAGATCATTTATCAGATAATATTAAATTATTTAGGGATGTGCATTTGAAGATTGTTTCTCCTATTTTTTGAAACAAAATAAACGTTTACCACGGGAAATAAAATTCTTCTTTTATTTGCATTGTATCATAAAATTTCGATTGATTCTCGCAATTAATCTACTAATTTTGTACGATAAGATGAATTAATAAGGTAACGAACTTTTGTGATATGTTTTTGAATTTAGTGTAAAATTTTAACAAAATTATTCGATTTCAATCAATGTTTCACTTAAGATGATTCCAGGGGATTTCGTAGTATAATAGATGATTTCAGAAATGTAATTGCGAAAATTAAACGAGCAATATATTTTTCAAGATAGATTTTTTCATATATTTTTATTCATTTTTAAAATATATATATTCTAATGTACGGAAAAAGAATTATTTAGTTAAATTCACGCCTTAATTAGATGGTAAATAATTAAAAATGAATTGGTAAATGAAAAAGAATGACAACATTTGTAGTTTGAGTCGAGGAAAAATTAATATGGTATAATTAGAAAGGTTAAATTGTAAATAATAAAATATTATTTGTGAAAATCAATTACAGCATGACAAAGTCATTAACCAGTCAGAAAACTCAAAAAAATTAACTTAAAAAGATAAAAATAAATTTTATAAGTGTCAAATGATTTGATTTTATTCTTTTAAGCTTCAGTTACATATGGTAACCTATTACGAATGTACTCACGATTTAAAGTTCCCAGATTGGCGTCTTCAACATAATTATTTGTTAGGGTCACTGCAATTCATAAGTGCTGGAATTATTTTCTTTAATTAATTATATAAACTAGATTGACTGTGTGTATTACGAAATAATAATACAAGTTCTAAAATATGACATCCATTGTAACATAATCAAAAACCTGAACCTGAAGAATTTCTCGGTTACAAGGGCTGTACATTTCAGAACACAAAACTTTATTACCTGCATTTCTGTAAAATGAAGAATTATATAAACATACAACACATATAATTATAAACATATAATTATAAATATACATGAAAAATATTCTATTAATTAGAAAATAAAACACGAGAGTAAAATTGGAAGAATTTTTTTTTACAATTAAGTATTCGTGTAAAATAACGTAGTTTTTTTAATATTTCAAGAAAAATTTATTGTATATATATAATCCTTAAATATGTGCAAGTAGCTATAAAGCCTAAGCATAACTAGTCAAGGAAGTATTAGCCACAGTAGTACGATAGCTAACTCCTGGCCTTAGGAACCAAGATCGCAGGTTTAAACAAAGTTTTAGAGCTAGCCAACCTCTTCACCTTTAATTTGCCCATACTACTGAGCCATAGGGAAAGGAAGGAATATTCTTAGGAGAAATTTAAATATTACAAATAAAATATACACTATACTTTTAAAAATATATATATAAATAAATATTATAATTATAAAGATAATTATATTATGAAGATAAAGTTATAGCCTACTAGTATTTACTGATATAGATTTAAAGTCGATGCAATAATGTAGATGGTAAGACTTACTTCATGAGTATGGGAACAAATTATGTTTCCCGCTCCATACAAAAGGAAAATTGTAGTGCCGCATTTATTAAAATTAGTGAATTATGAAAATAATTTTAAGGCTATATATATATAATTTAAAAAATCTTAAATATTGATATAAATATACATATATATATATATATATATATATATATATATATATATTAAAAGCATATTGCACATATTGCAATTCATCTTACATTTTGGCATTAATAAGTTTTCATCTATTAGATAGACTTTTTTTATATATTTTATTTGAAAACTATCTTTCTTTACCACTAAAATTCATATTTTCAATCTAAAACCTTTTTATAAATTTAAAAATAAATTTTATTGTATAATTATATATTCATTGTTTTTAGATATTCGTCTTATAATACAATAGTTGGTATTACTTTTCAAGTTCAACAAACAATGCTATTATTTTATTCAATTAATATGGTTAAAAACGTTTGTCACTTCTTTTAAATTATTATCATACTAATCCGTAATCGTTACCCAGAAACAGGAAAACATTCTTTTTCTTACGTTTACTGTTCTGGGGGGAGTGCGATAAATCTACCATCAACTGCATAAAAAGAGCTTTTGTTTGATGCTTTTACTTATGTATTCATATTCTTAAGAAATTGCAGTGTTTTTGAGGTCTTCTTAAAAATTAAAATAGGTAACTATAGCGTGCATTATTCCTCGTTTTGAAAGAAGAATTAAAACATTTCAGAGTTCTGTGAACGTGAAATGAATATGTACTTTTTAGGATTAGCATGCATGAATGTATCCAATGATTTGCAGTTTGCTTTAAAATGCAGAAAAATTCATTCCTAAATTAATTAACTAACCAATTTAGAAACTAAAAATACTTGTATTGACCTTTAAGGTGGGTTTGTGAGAGCTCTTCAATCATCTCGTTAAACTAGAGGGGGAGAGGGGGCTAGACTTTGTAAAAAAACTGCTTAATAATTTCAGCAAAGTAAGATATCTAGCGTGCTAGAGTTAACTATGTCTTATTTTAAGCATTGAATAGAACAATAATGTACCTTGTCGCCTATCCAGTATAGTGGTTAACGACGCTGACCGCTGTGCCGTTGAGCCTAGATCGAGCCGCAAGTCCTCTCGTGTGGTTGGTGGAAGCGGAAGAGAGGTAGGAGGCCCCTCAAAATTGGGGTGGAACCGAGCTAAATCATTCTGTCACCTGTATGGTGCTCAAAGCTCCGGCTAACTAAATGCTTCAGTTATCATGATGAATTTCGTGGGCCTTGATCTGGCATTTGCCGATCAGGTGGCATCAGTAACAACCACAACATAATGTATCTTCAACAAAAAGTCCAAGGTTCGTCACCCATAGCCGTTGTGAATGTTTAAAGTGCCGCACTAATCAAAAAATAAACAAAAGAATTGACTGTATTGACTCGTATTGCACAAAACAATATTCGGGTGATTGGCGGTGAATCTCTTAATTTTGATCGAATCTTTATTAGGGACGATCTAATATATGGATACTATTACTATTTACCAAAATGTTTTATTTGTTAAACTGATTTGGTATCAAAGAAAAAAACTGAAAGTATTTGCTTAAGGAAATTCTGAACCTCAATTTAGCGTAAGCTGTAATATTTGGGACTTGCATAGACTATTTTAGGAAATATTTTTTACATTGTTATATTTTTTAAAGAGAAAAAAAAATTTTTTTACGTTTCAAAAAATTGTACCAGGATGGGAAATGAGTTATAAAACTTTCATAAGATTCATAAATATTTTTGTTTAAAGTTTATGCATATGTAACACTGACGTTTTAATATTTATAGAGCACTACCAAGAAAATATTTTTATATCATGCTTTTCATGTTATCCGCTTTTGTTTGTTCTGCAAAAAGAGCGAAGTCTCTTGACTGGGGTGAAAAATAATGAGGTCTGCGTCCATGTGCCCCGGGGTTGCTTCTGGTGCTTTGTTCATCCAAAACATTCATATTTACTATTTTTTTTCGGGATATTATACTTTTTTTGTAATTACATGTCTGTTTTAAACAAGCACTAAATTATTAAATTATTTTCAACAAAACCAGGCATCACTGTGTGTTTTATAAGACATTCAAATGTTTCGAAGATAAATATAAGATATTTTTTTTACAATTTCTGACTCTCAAAAAAGCATTTTTTTTTAATTCCTGTAAATAAATATATGTTCAATTCTAAATTTGAAAATGCCCAATTTTTCTATCGGTAAGCAGTTTATTGCTTCCCTTACTGGTGTTCTAATATTTGTGACGTCCCCTAACTCTTTTCCCCTGCTAGGCACCCAGAATTTTTAATTTAAGAAAATACACTATGATGTAATATATGAACGATACTGTTATGAAATGTTTAAAATAATTATATATCTCTATATATAAAAATTTTTTCGCAATGTGGTAATAAATTTATTACGTACTGTCGCAACAACGTCAGTGTTCAAGTTAACTACCGATTTCGCACGTGTGGTATGCGTGTAAAAGAGACAGATGCACTTTTATTTGTCGAACTTCCTCCCGTTGGAAAGGTAGGGCAGATCAGGTGTCATCCTCGTCACTTGATCATGGTTTAAAATTACGAGGTCCACCTCCAAACAGCATTTGTGTAGCTTTGTAGAGCGACCGAAATTCGCATGCATTGTAATGTGTCGCTGACCGTACTGGCACAAAATGTATGAGATGTGGCGCCCACCAAGAAGTCATTCTTTATTTGAATGGGAAAAAACAGTTCGGCGAGTTAAACTTAATTACAATCTTTAAAAAAGATCAATCTCCCTGCGAAAGCAGGGTTTGTATGCTGCGTTTATGTGAATTCCATTGCGCTCTTCTATTGTTTTCAATCTTTACAAAACAACCTTTTTCTGATAAGAAAACAATCAATGTCAGTTTCATATTCTGCTTCGGAAAATAGGTCTTGTTGGTATGCTTGATTTTTTTAAAATTCTTACGAGCAAAATTAGTCTGTTATACTTAAACTATGTATTATACTACATATAAAACTAATTTTTCAGATCAAGAAAATTTCTATATTATAGCAAAAATGTAATGTATTTTCATACATAAACATATGAAAATACATTATATTTTTGCATTAAATGTACACTCTATAGCAAAAAAATCGAAGCACCCAGAACAAGTTATCAAATAGAAACAAAAACTGGTGGGTAGAAGGATTATGTACCGAATAGAAAAGGATTAAAATTTCAGAAAAATTGAATGATATTAATTTCATAAATGCATAACTACAAAGTAACGAGCTCAATAAGATGTTGACCCACGTCTAGCCTGGATGCAAGCTGCCACATGATGTGGCATAGAGTGATAAAGCATCATGATGGTCTCCTGCGGTATTTCTTACCAGATTTGCTTCAAATGTCGCGCCAGGTCATCAGCGTTCCCTGGTATATGCAGTCGCCTTCCCATCATATCCCAGATATGATGGGAAGGCGACTGCTCGATTGATGGGAAGGCGACTCCCAGATATGCTCGATTGGGGAGAGATTAGGCGCTCTGGCTGGCCGAGGAATTGTTTGACAAGCTGTAAGACAGTTCATAGCAACACGTGTCGTATGTGGTCTGGTATTATCTTGCTGAAAAATAAGTCAAGAGTACTGCAAAAGGAATTGGTAGCAAGGCAGTTCTCAGAATGTCGTCGACGAACCACTCTGCTGTAAGTGTGCATCTAATAACAACCAAAGGGGTCAGGCTGTCAAAAGAGATGGCACGCCAGACCATAACTCCTGATTGAGGCGTGAAATAATGAAAGCAAGATCGGCACGCTGCCCTGGGTGTCCCCAGACACCTCTTCGGTGATCGTCAGGACACAGTTGGAAGCGGGATTCGTCACTAGACACTATACGTCCCTTGTAAGCATGATTCCAACCTGATCGGGCCAAGCACCACTGAAATCTGGCTTGACAGTGTACAGGTGTCAGTGGCAGGTGTCGTAACGGTCGGTACAAGGGTAAATTTTGTTGAATCAGTCATCTGTGAATGGTCGTGTTGGACATTCGAGTACGAGTCGCACATCTGATGGTTGATAACGATGAATCAGGTACTGTGTCTGCTTATCTGACAATCAATCTGTCTTTACGATCTGCTGAGGCCCTAGGTTGACCGCTGCCATCATGACGCTGAAATCTGTCACTGTCCATCCATTTTTTCCAGCATCTTCTAATGGTCGCATCGCTTCGACCCATATGATGAGCGATTCTCTGATTTGCCCAACCTGACTCACTCTTTCACTTAAATGGTACGAACTCTTTCAAACTCTGGCAGTTGCTCGTGATGAGTTAGAATTCTTCGGTGAGGCATTTTTTCGTCGTTGAAAGGTATCCTAACTCGCAACACAACAGAAATTCGACCATCAGATTGAGAATCCCTTCTTATAGACATCTGCTGAGTGCGCAGTTCCGACGCGCTATAGCTCCCACTATTCATTCATTAAACACAAAATTTAATCATTTGCATGTTCGGTACACAGGCCTTTGCGTACGAAATCATCTCATTACAATCGGGCAACTGCTTCTTGGTGCGTCGTGGTTATATATATATATATATAGAGAGAGAGAGAGAAGAGAGAAAGACAGACAGATAGACAGGCACAGAGAGAGAGAGAGTGTATATGTTTTGTGATTTAAAAATATTTTATTTTATATGCAATATGTATACTTTTTATTTTCAGACAAGTTTATGCTACTTGTAATTCTGATGAATCCAAGCTTGATAACATAAAATACATTAAACATTAAGTTATATTTGGTGACACATACACATTTTTGATTTTCTCTCAATAGGCTCAATTTATGACGATCACAGGATAAAGACAATCGCGTGTCCTTCATTGAATTCAAAACTGACATTAAACTAACCGGTGCTTGTTGTTCTGTTTGTGAAATTTCAATGAAATTTTAGATATTTTTTAAATGGGTAAAGATCTTATATATATATATATATATATATACAACAAAAATATATTTTGTAATCTCGTGAATAATTTAATTTTTTGCTGTCTTTCGTATCAATAAAGTATTTCTTCAGAATTTCTGAAACATGGAACAACAAAAACTATTTATCTCAGAGTATTACGTGCTATCGATTATGAATTTTGGTGTAGAATGTTGGTAGCCGCTAAAAATCAATAAAACCCACAGATAATTACCTACTTTCATTTTCAGTTTTAAATTATCATTTAACAATAATTTTCCAAGATTCTTGTACAGGATTATCGTTGAGAGAAATGACATTGGTTAAATTTGAAATTGGCTGGAGGGACATTGGTTGAAAACACAATATGGGTTTCATTGATAGTATGCTTGTTTCAATTGGTGTCACCGGTTACACTTACTAATCTGATTACTATAACTGTACATACTATATTTTTTACTTTATATTTTATGTACAAGCATTTTTTCCACTGTTCTGAATCATCTGATTTCTTTTGCTTTAAATCTGTAGAATTTTTTCCAATAAATTCAGATAAGATTTTTTACCTTCGTCGAGGTATGGCAGGATGTACACTCCAGTTGGAAAACTCCATTTTCATTCGGCTAGAGTTAAGCCATCCTTCGCAGAACTTTTGTATTTAACATGAATGCATACTTAGAACTGTCCGTAATTACCTCTACAGGCATGAGAGAACTTTTTCTTCAAACGTCATCTTGGGTCAGCGCCTGGTTGATTGATTGATGCGGTGCTGATTCAGAGGATCTCTTTGTTCCGTCTCGCGAACTTGGAGAGAAATCTCTGAACCACAAAAAGCATGTCCTCAGGTAAGGTAACCTTTTTCCAGTAATTTTCAATCCATATTTTGTATTATTGGGCCTATTCTAATCTTCTTTTCTCCACATGAGTCGTCAACAAGTGCTTTTTTTGTATACGTTCCATCCGACTTCGTATTAACAATCTGTATTGCTGTGTTGAAGCTGCAATATTAACATTAGCTGCTGAAATAGATTCAGAGAAGTTAAAACTGGTTGAACGTGTACTTTTACTATTTAATAAATGCAAACAAAATTTCCACTCTATCCAGAGAATCGACCAGAAAGTTTCATTCTCACATTTCATGTTTCCTATATATATATATATAAATACGTCCAGATTTTTTGAATACTCGCTTTACTGACCTCCCCATACTCCTCTTACCCATTTCTTTGTTTAAGGAGTGTGTTTCTTTAGTGTTTTGCACTAATATCCATGGGAGTTCGTCTGCCCGGAAAGTGTTGTAACGTATTTCCTTGTGAACCTACTTTGCCACAGCTTCCTCTACTGTAGAAGAATAATAGAGGGGAAATTCAATCACTAAGCGAGGGCTTTTTCAGATGTATCTGAGCTGTGGACGGGTAAAGCCATGGAATTTCCTGAGCCTCTATTGCATCTCAAGTACAATTCATAACAAAATGGTAGTTTGTTAAGAAATTTTGAAAATGTATATATGGCATCTCGGAAATTTTTTTAACTATGTCATCCCACAGGCGACAAGATGTCGAATTGCGTGCGTGCGTGAGCAAACAAGCTATCAAAGTGTCGAGTGGCACATCTTGTCGTCACTTCTCCTCAAGAAAGTTTGAATGAGCAAATCAAAGATAAAGACCATGTTTAGTGTGTTCCTTAACATCTGAGAGATCATCCACCGTGATAACTATCCAGGGATCAACATTAACTCTAAATTTTACGTGGAAGTCTTAAAGAGACCGAGAACACGGATCCGGCACTTCAGATGAGACACCAAAAGGAATTGGAGGCTACACCACACAATGTGCACTGCCCTCGACAATAGTTATCTGACCAAATATAACATGGTGACACTGTCCCAAGAATTTTTTTTATTTTCCGCTTAAAATTTGCCTTGAAAGAACACCCTTGCAGAACATTTGATGCTATTGAAGCAGCTTGTACAACAGCTTTAAAAGGGATCCTTTAACAAGCCTTAAGAACGCCTTCGCAGCTTAGAAATTGTGCTGTCACAAATATATCGACGACGGAAGAAACTATTTTAAGGGGGCATAGTACCTTGCGAGAAAAAAAATTGTTCATTGTCACATACATGTTACGATTCATCATAAGTTAAAAATTTTTGCTAATTTTGATCTGAATTTTATATATTATCTATAACAATGCATAAACTTTAAGAAAACTAGAGAAATTTTGTTTTTTAACAAATACAAAATTTTTAAAAGGAAGATAAATATATACCAAATTTTAAAAAAAAATTACTTACCTCCTGTTCCCGCAAGATAATTTTTAAATTATGCACTTTAGAATCTTAATTTTTGCATTAAATTGAAGCTAAATGTAACCTTTATTTTGTATACGACTTAATTGAAAAAAATCTGACATTTTTTAATATTTTTTAAAAATAAAAAATTCATAAAAAATATTTTTTTAAAAATTTTCAATTTTTATACAGTTGCAAATAAAAATGTATTAAACCATAAAACATAATTATGGCATACAGAATAAAGATCTATGGCTAGAATATGCATGCCAATTTGTGTAGCTCTAGAGTAAAAACTTTTTTTTACAATCTTGCGGGAAAGTGTAAAAAATTGAAACTGGGAAAATCAAGTTTAAAAAGATATACATTTCAATATTTCAAATAAAACTTAATACATAAAATTTAAAATGATCCTGCTTCATATGTAGTGCCTTCTATTTCTGCAAAATGCTCATTCGTGGCTTTTTCTTCTCATTCTGCTAGCCTTACGGGCCTCTAATGTATATGATTTTGATTTAATTTCGGCATTTTTTATGCGTGCATAACAGTAAAATGTCCTATTTTAAAGCCAAGAGCTTTCATTATCTTTAAACGTCGCGTCATTCCCTCATTAAACATCACTATAGCCTCATTTACTGCTATGTCTACAATATTTTTAGATGACCCAGAAGTTTTGGGGCAGTACTTCCAAACAGTCGAGTTGAACGACTCATTAGCGTTTTATGTTTTACCCCCCCACACACACATTTTTTCAGCAGTTTTGGTGCAAATAGTTCTGCTATTATAGGCTTTATTTCATCCATTATGGCAATTGGCACAATATTTTTATGTTTGAATAAAGAAGCACTATTTGTAGCAACTGCCTTTTGATATCTGCACCACGAAGTATCACCAATTGGGCAGAAAGGATGCATAGGTTCCTCATCAGTGGACCTATAATGACAATAAATTGCCCATATGGCTTGACGCATATCACTAACGGGGGGAGCTATTATTCTGTCTAACAGCATTGCCATAATGGGTGGTAATTGTATCAATGAACTTATCAGTCAGACGATTTTTACCACTGATACTCTTACCGTCTGATGATTTTTTGCCACGATTCATTGTTTTTAATTTTCGCAGTCTAACACCCAAACGTTTTTGTATATGGCCAACACATTCAACTTTTTCGATACAATATGGTGCTCTCCTTTGAAGCTCTGTGAAGGCTTTTGTGTCCCCCTCGCCGATATACTTAATATGTTTCGCTTTTCGTTGTGGCACCGATCTTTGAAATATCTCCTTCATCCCGTCTACTTCCATTTTACTGGAAGAACGAATATGGTTCTTTACACAGTGTGGTTGATGTTTCAATTTCCACTCTTCATATGAATGTCCAGATTTTGAACCTCGCCATTTTTCACATCCTTTACAATATGAAGAGAGAACAGCAACATCAATCACTTTCCCTGTAACATCTCCAATGACACTACACACACCAATACGTGAAGTGTGTCCACGTCTTTTCCATGTACCGTCACCACTGACACAGATTTCGTTACTTCCAGAAGCTGATACGTCTTCTTTCGCAGCATTTTTCATGGAGTCTTCTGCTACTTCACGACCGGCCAAATTTATTTTTCACAGTATCCTTTTGTATGGCTTTTGTGATACTGGCGGTGGCAAATCAATTGCTGTGCAAAATTTCTTTAATCCACAAACACTTAGTCCTACTGTGCGCATAGCATAAGTTATTCGTATATTTACGTCATAGTCCTTACTTGAAGCAATAACTGAGGAACTTTTAAAAGTGGTCAATGTATTGCATGAGTAGTATTCAACATAAAACTCAGACACCAATCCATACAAAATCTTTTCTTTCAGAACTGTTTTAGTATTGCAGTTAGGACATATTAAATATTTAGATAGTTCAGATAAGAAAATATCAATATTCATCAATCTGTATCCATTGGGTGGATTGGAATTTCTTACTCTCTTATCAAGATAATTTTCTTTGCACGATTTCTTAGCTGAAGCAGATATGCAGTCAAAATCAAATGTATCTGATGTTTTGCGAGTGTATTGGTTCGCATGAAAACGCTTTCGTTTTCGGCGATAGTCACTGCCTCTACGTTGAGCTTTACTAGACATTTTTTAGTAATTAAAAAGATGCAAAAAAACTTCTAACAACAAAAATTTAAAAAGCTTACGAATTACGAGAATAACGAGATAACACTCAATAAAGCAGCAGTAAACAGTATAAAATACAAATGCAAGCAAACAATACTTGGAACTAGGGCAGTTCCTTCTCTAATTAAAAATTAGCAACAACTGGGGAGAAAATAATTTCAATAACACCATCAATTTCAAAACCGAAACTAACGAACATGGTTTGTTTACATTGCATTAAAATGGATAATCCAGTGCTGACGTTTGATATTTTTTATTGCTATTGCCGTAATTTTGGTCCGATTTTGACGCGGTTTGTTTTAAAATGCTCCTAACAGTCTGTATTAATTTTTAAAAATATTTTTGAAAAATTGATTTTTTTGCCATTTAAAAGTACTATGCCCTCTTAAAGGACACAGTTTTATCATACATATTTGCTCATAAGTTTGAACCCTGTACAATTGAAGACTCACCGTGTAGGGGAAGCCGATTCAAGTTATTTTGACACCAATTAGCCAACGTTATTCATGTTATTTTAACCAAACTTTATTATATCACAACGCAGCAATGTGAGGCTCAATATCCTCCCATTGGTGTGATGTGACAGTTAGGGGAGAATGATGTGCCATCTCAGATGTTGTCGTCTTCACTTAAACGATGTTTAAAATGACGAGGTACGTCATCAATAGTTGTCGTGGGGTTTTATGATGAGACGTTAATGTAACTCTCAATCACTCATCAAAAATTTTCGATCATTGGCAAAATGATTGTGATATTTCGGAACTGATTTGGAATGTTTTACTCTATTTTTATGAGAAATAAAAAACATTTTTAATTAACTGCTTAATCACGTCATTATACTAAAAAAGGAACGACAGTACAAAAAGACAAACTCTTAATGTAAAATTTGTTATTCCAAGAGCTCATAAAAATTATGCGCGTGAAATATTACAACTTTTTTTTACTTGTGTGCCATTTATTTCAAAATCACGAGCCTTCAGTGCCGTAAATGAAAAAAGAATAATCCTTTTAAGGAGCTTTTAATCTTGGAATAAGCGGGAAGACTTCGCAGACATCTTTTTAACTCGTCCTTTGTAATCAGTCTTTTAAAAGTCTTTTTTCTCCTTCAAAGAAGAGGTAATGGACGATAACAGAAATTTTCCGAGACAAAATCATAAAAATAACGAGAATTCAATTTGGTTTTATTTTTCTTTCATTCTTTCAGGCTGGGAGAGGCACCATTAGTGAAAGCAGAGGGAAACCATTTTGGAATATTTTCTCGTTTTCTTATTTCCTTGTTTCTTTCTCCGGATTCACGCTTTTGATTCGATTTGCCGCGGATCTTTTTTCTCATTAGAGAATTCATTAAACAACTCCAGGATCTAACTCGAGAAATTTTTATCGACATTCAACGTTTAGATTTCCTTAATAAGAGTAAAATTGACTTAAGCTTAAGCCAATATATTCAAATCGCTTGAAAAAGATGCACTCATATTAATGGCAGCAGCGAGGATTATTGAATGTTAAAGTACTGAGGATATGTCTTAAAGGTCGATTCTCGATAGCATTGAATTGCTGGAATAACATTAACTGTTTTTTTTCTTGTTTTTTCTTTTCTATTTCTCAAACCAACAATACAAATTTTAGATTACTATTGAGAATTATTTCTTTTGGAATCCAAAAAATAATTTGTTAAATCTGAACGTTTTAATACTCATAAAAAGCTATCTGAATCAAACATCATTGATCAAATTTAAAATTCTCTTCAAAGAAATGTGATTGTATATACAGGCTGTCTATAAATTAGTTGTGCAATTTTGTAAGTTAAGAACTTCCGAAGTATTAAACGAAATTAAAAAAACCCGCTTGAAGTCAGACTAGTACCCTAAGGTTTTTCATAGATGACGTCAAGTGTCATAACTAACGCTACCTTTTAGAGAACGGTCATTAGTTTTTGTTCTCCATAACGCTAATGGAGATCTACAACTGTGCTGAAAAAGGGAAATGATGTCTTTTGTTTCATGAAAATCATTCTCTTGTGCAAATACGACTGGAATTTGATCTAGAATACAAGAAAAAATATCCTAAACGAGAGATACAACTATCTTATAGTTTTTACCCGGACATGCTACAGGTTTTCCATATGCCAATCATCAAAGAAAAAATTGTGTGTGTGCTTATGACCACACGTTAAAAGCGCGTATTCTGGCAAGAGTTCGGATGTTCCAACTGTTCGGATGTACTATGTGTTTTTTTTGCGATATTTTTGCATGCGGTCGTTAAATAGTTCACTTTTTTCGGGCCCATTCATCATGAGATTTGTTTATTTTATTAATTTTCTAATAAGAGCAACGTTTAAACAATTAATGCATTCTTACAAATTTATAAATGAATATACATGATTTAAATGACAATTATTCTAATTATTAAAAAATATTTATTATATTTATATAATATATATGTTTACATGGTACTTACATACTATTGCAATAAATTCAACGTTCAAGGTTACTCGATAACCCTGATTTTGCATGTGTCAAACGTGCTGAACTGGTAACCATGTTCTCCCTTTCATATATTGTCACCAATACTATTACATTAATACATAAGTACCGTTTTTATAACTTACGAGCTGGTATACCTTTTTTCACACGGATGAAATGAAAGACTAAGCATTACACGTTGAAGGACAAAGAAGTTTGTAATGAGTTAATTTTACGTGAATTGCAATTTAAACAAAAAAAGCTTTTTGTACATCTCAGCTGAACAAAAAAAACATATTTGTTAAATCTTAAGTCTGTAGATCTAATAGCTGATAAAAATTATTTTTCTTTTATTTATAAAGCCCCCTATCTCTCTTATGGGTCGATTTTTAAAAACACATGCCAAAGCTGATCTCTGCTCAAAAAAAGTAACATATTGTTACACATTTTGTGTAATGAATGCTTAAAATAGTGTACATAATTTATATCTGAATGTGCAATACGTTAACATTACTTTCTGTTGTATTTATTTTATGTTAAAATTGTAATATTCGCAAGCAACGCTGTTCCTTACATTATAATGGCGAATCAATGAAAACATAGAAAAATATTGCCTATATAGCCATGTTGGCATCATTTTCGGTGACCCTGTTGGCAACTTGGCGATTAATTGAACGGTACAGAAGTTGATATGCCTTAGCACCACCTGGTGTGGAGCTGCTACAAAGAGGATAACACAAAAACCTTCTCCACAAAAAGGGAATATACATGCCACAATTTTCATAGTAATCGCTTGAACAGTGTGCGAGTGAAGCGAGGTCGTATATACAAACATCCATTTTTACATATACAGATATAATGCCGCATACTGTTTAAGGCTAGGAAAACTTATGCCCTGAGAGACGTTTACTTTACCTAAATTTCTCTCAGTGGACAGAATTCGTACTCTTTCACATTTTATGCCTTTTTTTTATTTCCTCTTAATCTTCTAGTTGTCATCACTAATATAAACCAAAATATTGCCAACTTTCTCTCCAATTAACTTCAACAAATTATGGATTTTAATTCTTTTAGCGCATTTTTATGCTTCAATGCTCTTTCTACTAAATCAAGAAATCGATCCCATGTTTCGTTTCCTCTTGGCTCAGGCCGTACTATTATTTGTACAGCTTTAAAAAGTCTATCTAATGAAGGAATACTTTCAACGACATAATTCGGTTCATTTCCGCGTCCCGTTTGCTGTTGCAACTCGTCTTCAATTTTACGTTGCACACCTGGGGACGCAGGAAAGTGCAATACACATTTCTTATCTTTTATAAATTCTAAGGATTTCAAAAGTTAAAGTAGCTGATCGTCCTCCATTAGGGAGGACAGTCCTTTTATAGGTTGTGTCCTTCTTCGAAAGGGATGTACTCCTTTTCAATATTTTAAAATTATAATCTACAAATCTCTCTATTCAGAGATGCCAGGCTGAGAACTGTTACATGTTATGTGCTGTTATAGCACGAATTATCAGAGATATCAAGGTATTTGTTACATAATCTGACATTTGTTTTTCACAAAATGAATCAAAATATTGATAGCAAACATATTTCGATTGTAGAAGTTAATCTTATTTTGAAGGATTTTGTCCTTCTATATAAATTACGATTTGAAGAAAAATATATTCTTCTAATAATACTAAAACAATTGTCAAACTTAGATGAGTAATATCTAGGCATAACGAAAAAGTTACCAAAGAAGTGTAGATCTTTTTACCAAACATATTTCCAATCTGTCGAAGAATGGTCTGAAACAAATATTACAGGACATATCAGTTTTCAATGGTGTTTTTTGACTTAATCGCTAGTAAATTGGGCAGATACAGAAACTTGTGTTCAGTTTTTATCAAAAGAAATGTCCGATATTAAAATCGATGATATTTGTGTTTTTGAAGAAATTAGAAGACTGTGTGTGTATTTAAATTTTGATAAATTAGAACAATGGGAAAATCTATATGCTGAAATTGGTAAAAGATGCGTTGAAATATTTAAACATTACAAAAATGAACACATTCCATATGAAAAAAAATATAGTTATAATTGTAGAACTAACGTTGTGCTGTCTGGGAACTAATGGAGCATAGTTGAAAGTTTTTTTCAATTTGTAATGATTTTTGGACAAGTGAGAAATCAAGATAGAATGTTGATATACACACATTTTAGCTCTCTCTGCAGCACTTACCCTTAATTTCAATATGAAGAATATTTCTTGCTCCAAAATTTCTGGTATATTAAAGAATGATACAATGACAAAAGAAAATAATTTAAAGAAAAAATACTCGCTTAGGTAAATAATTAAAAGAGATGTAAAAAACCGTAATTAGCGTATTTTTGTTTCAATTAATAAAATGTTTTGTATATTTGTGTTATAATTTTGTTTAAATTGTTCATCCTCCTTTTCATTGCAAACAACTCTGAGTTACCTAACAAAAGTACTTCGTTTAGTAAAAGTGGTCTTTATAACATGAATCATGTACTGTTTCACCGATTTCTTGTTATACATCTAGCAAGTTAACTTTTGTAACATTTTTAAATTTTATTGATCATGAACAATGTTCAATGGAAAATCACACTCCTTTTTACTAGATAATCCATTAAGACCTCTGGTTCTCAACGTAGAGTGGCAGCTTGATAACAAATTGTGAAATTGTCTTGTAATAACTACCAGAATCCTTCTGTGTTCGGCGCAATTTAGGCAGAATGGGCTCTTTCGCCATAAAATCAAACACTCAGTACCAGAATCCCTCTTCCAATTTCCAACATAAGAATAAGATTTTTTCAAAATTATTTTTGCCTCCGCAACTTTTTCAATTCCTACTATAAGGTCACCTCTCTCTCTCTGTATATATATATATATATATATATATATATATATATATATATATATATATATATATATATATATATATATATATATATATATATATATATATTTATCTTGGTGGAATTTTCAATCCTTAAAATAAAATACATTTTAATGCGCTCAATTGAGCTGAAATTTAATATACAGGATTATTTTGGATAACAATACAGTAATTTAGTTATAATTAATAAAAATTAATTGATCAAAACTAATTATTCAAAGAATTACAAATACAACCACGTTAGCATCATTTTTGGTGACTTGGGTCAAAACTTGGGAAAAAACTGTTTCTCACATTTTAAAGCATTCAATTCCACTAAAATTTTATATACACGATTGCTTTCCATGACAATACGATATGAATATTAATATTTATATTAGATGTAACTATTTAATAAAAAGTAGCTAAAATAAAAATTTTCTTTGTTGATCTATATATATATATAAGTAGGAATTGACTTTTTTTTATATTACTTGTTTCTTGTTCTCTCACTAAAGTTGAGTGGAAGTGGGTTGCATGATAATATTAAATGAAATAAGTGCAGTTTTTAAAGAAACAAAATAAACTCCACGAAAAAAAATATGGATTTAATTTTAATTTTAAAAAAATAAGCCTAAAAAGTTTTTTAGTTGGAAACTAAGAGTGAGTCACCGATACGAGCACTATTTCCAACTAAAACCGAGAAAAACTGAGTAGCGTAATTCACTTGAACCTGGTGTGTGCTTTCTTTAAATTCCCTCTGAAGCAAAACATGCCTAGAATATTTATCACTTCAAAAAGCCATGAAGTTACATATTGCAACAGGATGGCGTGTCATATCACTACCATAACGACGTTACGCTTAACCTCAATGCTAAGGTAAGTTTGGATTGATCGTGGAGGTACTATTCTAAGACCACCAGGATCACCAGATTTTTCATCGCTGGATTTCATTGTGTGGGGTTTTTTAAAGGATCAAGTGTACACTCCGCTATTCCCTGCGTTCATTCCTGAACTAAAATTGTGAATTTACACTAAATTAGATTTATCAACGGAAACATACTGATAAATTTGTGGCAGGAACTAATTTACCGATGGGACATTTACAGAGTAAAGACAGGAAGTCACATCTAATATTAATGATAATAGTAAATTTGTACTTTTTCTTTACCTTATAATAATATGTGCTTTATTTTCCCCCTGTAAATCACAAGCAATAAACAATTCTTTCTGCCCTACTAATTTGTAGAACCATGTATATATGTAATACAAAAATAGATAGATATATATTCGTAGCCTTTAACTGAAAACTTATATGATGCAACATGAATGAAATTTTTGCGTCAGTTTTTCTCTCCAGACACCAAACCTGCCCTATAGACTTAGTATCACCTCTGTCTAGGAGAAAGGAACCAGTAAAATCCTGGAAACTCCATAAATCACGACTTTTGGGGAACTTCCCTGTTCCTTATCTCGTCTAACTTTCCCCATTTAAATATCGTTGTAGCCCCCTAAGTCGAGATTCTTACGCCTGATAAAAATCATTGTAACTCGTTTCTCCAGTGTTCTCTCAACAAAGGAAAGCCTGAACATTAAATGAGCAGTTTAAACTCAACAGTTTTCTTTATTGGGTCTTTGAAATATGCCATATATTAGGTTGGGGGAAAAGAAATCCATTATTTTTGCATGAAATTCAAGACTTTATTTAACATGTTTCGGATTGTCCGATTTGGGTCAAATATACACCATTTTGTTGTATAAGTTGTTGCCATTTTAAAGGAGCTTCATAATGCCTCTCTCATAGAAGTCTTGGTCCTTATTGGCGAAAAACTCTAGTAATCGATTTTTACAATCATCTATTGATCCCAATTTCTTATCACTCAAGAAGTTTTGCAATGCGAAAAAAGGTGGTAATCGCTTGGTGTCTGGTCTGGACTACATGGCGGATGTATTAAAACTTCCCAACCAAGCTCCCATAGTTTCTGGCGAGTCGCTATATACGTGTGTGGCCTGGCGTTGTCCTGATGCAACCCAACACCTTTTCTGTTGGCCAAATCTGGTCGTTTCAGGTCAATCACTAGGTTCAAACGATCGTTTTTAACAGTAGAGTTCTGAATTGAGTGTTTGGCAATATGGAAGCAACTCATAATAAATTATTCCTTTCCAGTGTCACTAAATACACAATAGAACCTTTCTGGACATTAGTCCTGTTTTGGTCCCCGTTTGAGCTGCTTCACCGCGCTTTGACCACGATCATTTTTGCCCAAATATTGTCGTATGTGACCCATTTCTCATCTCCAGTCACCATCCGTTTAAAAAATAGGTCGATTTCTTTCCGTTTGGCCAAGACTTCGCAGACGGAAATTCGACCCATCATGTTTTTGGTGTTAATTGGTGTGGCACCCAAACATCGAGCTTCTTTTTGAATCCAACGTTGCGTAAATGGTTTAAAACTGTTTTATGGTCAGTCTTTAGATCCTAAGTGATGCTACGGCTGCTAACATGCCGGTCAACTTCGATTATTTTTATGATTTTATCGACATTTTCGACGACGGGGCTGCCTGTGCGATGTGCATCTTTAACATCAAAAATGCCTGAACGGAATCGACGAAACCAAAATTACACGTAATTATATGTTACAGTATCGGCACCATAAACACCATTCACAATTTCAGCCACCTTGCATGTATTTTCGCTTTTATCAAAGAAAAACTGAAAAATGTACCGAATTTCAACTTTGTTGACCTCCATTTTTAGCTCCCTGTAACTCACAACTGAATGGACCAAACAAAAAACAGCAAAAGAATTTTTTAGTGTTAAATGTCATCTTGAAAACCAACATAAATTTGAAATTGTTTGATTGATACTTCACGAGATATCGCCACTACAGCGATCTACAGAAAAAATAATGGATTTCTTTTTTCCCTGACTTAATATATACTTTTGACTATATATTTTGAATATATATGAACGAAAAATCTTGAATAAAAAAATCCCCGATTAAATGACAATGTATGGGCGCATCAAATTAAAAAACGAGGCAGAATTTATAATAAATAACCCTGAAATAGTCTGAAACTCATTACAATCAAGGCGGTTAACTTGTCTATTTTCAATAGCCTTTCACCGAAGAATGAGCGGACGCAGTAGCCAGGTCCTCGATATTATCTCTCTCTCGATTTGCGCGTCTTAGTTCTGATACCACTGAAGATCCACTATGTAGAGAGGCTGATCCCGTCGACGCTCGAAATTCACACGTTGGTGGGGTGTGGAGTTTTAAGTGTAAGTGCCATATGACGTGCCCGCCAGATACCTTGGCCGAATTTCAAATTTTCAAGTTCCGTCACCAAAACTCCCATGGAACTTCACAATATGACGTTAATAAACTATCATTCCTCAAAATAAAAGTAAATTATCTCTGTGTTTTGATTTAAATCACAAATTGATTCAATTTGTCATTAAAGTAGTTCCAGATCAACACAACATATTTTTAACAAACAAGCCTCGTACTTTAAATCTCGTTCAAGTTTCGAGAACGACACTTAATTACATGCAACGGTTCTTAAATGCACACAATCAGTTTCGATGTCTCTACAATGAAAACCTAAAGTTGTCTGTATTATAAACTGATTATCTAATTTATTAGTTTGTAACGCAAAAAAGGAATGTTTTTCCTAACTTTCAGCATTTTACACAAGATGTTGTGGAAAATATTTTTAATATGGAATTTCTGATTATAATGATTACTTATATAACGATATCTTTCGCGAGGACAAATTACGGTGATAACTTTCTACAAATAAAGCATAGTGTGAGTAACATTAACGATTTTGTAACAATTGAAAATATTATCCCATGGTATCCACCCATTTCTTCTGTTAAAGGAAAATTTGCGAAAGTTTGAAACCAAATTGGGAATTTGGAACGTGTAGTCGCTTTTCATATCTTTTTTAACCTTATGCTAATAGAATCAAATGCACTTACTTATTGATGAAGCAAACTCGAAGAAAGAGATTTGCAATTTTTTTTATTTGGTTTCACTTTAAAAGATACTGAAATGGAAACTTTTAAAAGCAAGCTCTGAAGTTTAATGTCGCTTTCTCTCTCTCGTTCCTATTTTATTTATGTGCTCCATGGATTGGAATAAATTTTTTTAAAAATGCATAAGTTTGTTATACCAGGTCTGAAAGTTTGAAATTATTCTTCAAGTCAAGGTAAAATTATTTTTCCTCTCCAAGTAGTTCTCGAGTAATGAGAAACAGAATGTCTACTTAGACGAAGCTAGGTTAGAGCTGATCATGAAGGTTTGTTTTATTCAATGTATTTAATGCCAGGATTTGTTAGAATGTGTCATGACTCCGTGCTTCGAAGAATTTTGGAATTTTGGTGTTTAAGACATCGAAAAGAAAGCTTCTTTCCATGAAAGTATCTTAATTTCCTTCAAACATATTTGACAACGAAAACCGATGTCATCGGCCATTCATCTTCTTCATAGAAAGCTTCGACCTCTTCAAGAGCACTCATTTAACACATCATTAACGCTGATTTCACGCGGGAGTGAACTCATTATACCTCACACTTTATGGCAACACCCCCTCATCAATAGTCTTCATTCACTCCAAACTATTATTAGATTTAAGGTTGTATTTGTGTTCACTTTCATTGGGATAGATGGCATGAAAATGAAAGTATGATAATTTATTTTTCACATACGATATATTTTGACGGCTCGCCATATATTTTTTTATATTTATATATTTTATTTGGGAAATATAAATCCTGGGGGAAACCGAGAGCTTTTAAGGTATCCAACTACCCTAAAATCATGATTTTTTTCAAAAAATTGACCAATTTTATTTTATATGCCATCATTTTAGCTTTATAAAAATAACGAGTTCTTTATTTTCCATTCACTAGAAAAAAAACTGCAAGTGTTTTAGTAAAAGCAGATGCCATTACTTTAAGCAAGATGTCAAACATAAAAATGCGTTTCACTCGAAATGTTGTTTTTTCAAAAAGTTCAAACGGGGACAGCGATTGCTCAAAAAGTTTTGAAAATAATTAGCTGGAATTTTTTTTTGTATTTTATGTATAACAGTAGAAGTGTTTTGACCTTCAGATTTATCAATTACTGTTTTATTTCAAAATTTACAGTCCCTTATGGGAATGTAATCACTTTTTTTTAAGTAATTTCATATAATCAATAAGATAAAGTGCTCCAGTTTTTATAAAAATTAAAATATCTCTTATCCTGAAGGCCATTTCAAACATGAATGACAAAGTAACACATCAAAATTGAAAAATTGGAAACTTGTTCATAAAATTTTTGTATACAGCGGGCCCCGCTTATTTAATTTTTTGTACATTTTCAACAATTTTTTCCCTTTTTAATAATTTTTTTTTTTCTGTTTTCACACAATTTTAGGATTTTTTCCTTAAAAAATATTAAATAAATCTAAAAACCACAAAAAAATCCCCATATCTCCATTTTTTTTAAAAAAAAAATTTGTCGCAAGTAGTTGGATACCTTAAGGTTGTAGTAATATTTTCTATGTGTTTAAGTTTAACCTATAAATGCCCATGTATAAATAGTATCCGTAGTAGCACAGTAGCTATGGCCACAAGCCGATGGACATCTTGTCATGAATTCAATACTTAATACCGCTGAAAACCCCTCATTTCAAGAGGCTACTGCACGGGAAGTCTGCTAGATGTCCCTACGCGAGAGAGGCGCGTGGTAGCTCTACGAAGGGAGCGCGAGCATATTGAAAAGTCAAAAACAAAAGATTATTTTGAAAAAGTTATTAACTTACTGAAAGCAAACAAATAAAAAATTCTTACATGATAAAATAAAATACATATTTACACTGTTATAATATACTTATAAATGCATCAGTACTGCATGACGTATTTTATTATTAATTTACAAAACTATAAATTAGGAACAATTTTCATAAGAACCAGTGACCCCCCCCCATGGGTTGATCATGTATAAGATTATACACAAAAATTAACACATATGTTAATAATTTGTACTATTTATTATTAATTCCTTAACTACTGATTAAAATTTATGCAATTCGCTCCCCATTGGAAAGGGGAGGAGAAAAGGAATAAATAAGCAAATGCTCTGAAATAACTAAATCTTTGCAAACAATGCCAAGGTCTTTTATTGCATTCCAAAGCCTTCGCAATAATTTTATGAATAACAGTGCACAGAAAATATCGTATTTCGGAAAGACGTATATATATACATCCGGATCAATTAATGCTTTGGCTGAACGAGACGTTTATATACGCCGGTAGCACTTAAGAGGTTAAAATCGTATTGTAGCTTTAGCGTCAAAGTATAGTATTATTGAATTCATTACATTGTTATTGTATGGAGGGGGACGCGATGAAAATTATGATTGAATATTGGGTCGCAAGTATTGAAAGTTTGAGAAGCACTGGTCTATAGCAGTATTTCTCAAACTGTGGGGCACGCCTCCTGGGGGGTGCGATAACCTTACGAGGGGGCGCGGGCATATCGAAAATAAAAGATTTGAAAATAATTAATTTACTGGAATAAATTAAAACAAAATACTTTCACACATAATAAAAAATGCACTTTTACTCTGATATAATTTATAGGCGTGCGATCTTAAGTCATCAAAAATAAAAACTTTTTCAATACTTAATTAGCTATCTTTGATCCTATAACCAAATAAAAAAAACTTTTATTTGATTTGCTGTAATCCCATGATGAGAGATTTTTTTATTACGCTTTCTTTTTAAACCTAACATACTACTCTTTCAGAGAAAAAAAAAGATCCCAGATCAAGAATCGAAAAAATTTAGGAACATAAAAAATTCATCTCTGTCATTATTTTGGAAATACTGCGCATTATAGCTGTAATCTGTTTCACCTTCTAAGTTATTGGTACAGTTATTTATGACCTTTCTCTTATGTGTGTTTGTTTCTCATTTACGGAAGTCGTAAGTAATGTATTTCTCTGTTGCACTTCTTTCCATGCAAAAGAGTTTTATGATATTTGGAAAACCACGGAGAGAGCACACTTTGAAAGATTACTTGGCCAAGACTTATTTTTATGAGTATTCTAAAACATATATAGCATAACGAAAAACGTTTTACACAATTTTTTAGCAGTAACATACATATTATCATAATGAATACACTTTTTTTACCCGGAAGTGGTCGCGCGGGACACACTGATTACGAAATCGTTGATTCTGGCAAAATTGTTTGTTTGTTACCAAAAAAAATGAAAAGTCCTTGAAAGTAGATAAGTAAACTTTCTCTTAATTAAACTATTCACTGGAATTTCAAGATTTGTATCGTGTACAATAAAATAATTATATTAAAAAAAAGGATTGGGGTGACTCAATAACCCCGCATGACGGTATCGAGCACGCACCTGCTCCCGGGTTAAAACATGTTGAAGTCTTTTCGCTTTAAATATTAAAAATAATACAATTATTCTTCATCGGAATTTTATATTATTGTTCATTATTTAACATCAATTATAAATGCTAATTCTGTGAGGCTTAAAATTACAATTCGCTTAAAGCTAATTATAATTTGAACAACCATTTTAAAAAAAATCATTTTACATTTTTGTAAGCATTGTCAAGCACATGGCTTTGCTCTCTTTACAATTCAGCTATTGTACAACTAATGTTTTATTTTCTTATAAATGAACTATTGCAAAGAGCGAGTGCTTCGGCCGGTATACTTTTAATGTATCAGTGCAGCACAGAGTATTTTATTACTAATTAATTAATACTACATTAAGAACAAGTTTAATAAGTATTAACGACTTCCATGGGCTTGTCTTGCAAGGCAAAGTTTTTATAAGGAATGCTTATGATTAGAAATTGACCCTCTGAGTTATTTTTCTATATTTAGCAGATATTTATATTTTATCTTCTAAGCAGCCACCGCATTTTGTAATATGTTCAATTTATAAATTAGAGAAAGGAAAAATAACTTAATAATTAGCGTCAAAGTGCATTATTATTGCATTCAGTACATTATTAATGTATAACGGGGGCGCGATAAAAATTGTGATCGAAAAGGTTGAATTGAAAGTTTGAGAAGCACTGGTCTATAGGGATTGTGGATTATCCTTCAGAGAAATAGATTAACGTGTTGGACGTAACAAGTTTAGGGACCTGCCATCGTTCCAAGCAGGAGAAAACGACGGACCGACGGGGTCGATTGCATCCACCTCGTTGCACCACTGCCCGTGATGACAGGCGGATTGTGCGCATCTCAGTGATGGATCGTGCAGCTCCATCCCAATCCATAGCACAATACATCCAGCTTATTACGCACCATTCGGTATCCGTTCATACCATTCGACGCCGTTTGCAGCAGAGTGGAATGTCGGCAAGACGTACATTGCTTCGTATACCCTTGACTGGTAACCACAGGCGTTTGTGCTGCCAATGATAGAATGAACTGCGGACATGAACAACGGTCTAATCCCGCTTCTACTTCCAATATCACGATGGTCAGATTCGAGTTTGGAGGCACCGTAGTGAGAGGCTGCTAAACTGTTGCATTATGCATCGAGCCACTGGTCATGCACGCGGCATCATGAATTTAGATGGTATTGAATTTCACGGCCGCTCCCCTCCAGTACGCACTGATAGTGGGTGCACTGATCTGCATCTCTGCGGTGTTGGAACCCGTGCTTCTTTCTTTGCATCCAGTCATATTCCAACAGGATAATGCTCTACCACAAGTGGCACGCAATTCCCAAGAGTTCTTTACAAATCAGATTCAGATTGAATTTCTCTATTGACCTGCTTGTTCTCCTTAACTATCACCAATCGAAAACGTGTGGTCCACGCTTGCACAACGAGTGGCTCGGGATACCACCCCCGCATTTAAACCAGATCAACATTGGCAATATATGGAAGCGGCACAGATTGCTGTATCTCAATGATACATCCAATGCATCTTTGATTTCATACCGAGGCATATGGCAGCGGTTATAGCCAACAATGGTGACTTCACAAACTATTGATTTTGTTATCATCCACAGGTCACAACAAGCTGTAATTTTTACGGTTTGATCTTTGTATAACTTGTTATCTCCAAATAAACTTTGCTGTTATATCTCTGGTCCTTCTTGGTGTTGCATTGTGTTTCCAGCAGTGTATAAGTACGAACTGCTAAGGCCGCAAAAGCGTAATCACGAATATGTGTTGGTCACGAATTAATGACCGACGTGTCATGTGAGTTCCAGTCATGAGTTATGAGTGCCTCTTTATAGAAGGCTGATGTACGTTAAATCCGTTGAGGTTTAAAGTACTCTGTTGATGTGGTGCAGTGGTATGGAGAAGGTGGTGCCAGCTCTGATAACATCCTCGTCAGTTGACCGAGTTCAAAATTACGAGTTCGGTTCCCACTATCAATTTTTTAACATTTCAATTATTTTTAATTGCATATTTCAACCTTTACATTAATTTGTTTTGCTTATGTGATTGTTCAAACAGGCACAATAAATTTTATGAACAACATATTTTTTATTTAAAGAGGGTATTTTTTTATATACCAGGTGTTTCTAAGTGAATATATATCGTAATTTTAACACTTTATAGTGTTTATAACATATAGCTTACGAGTATAATTCAAACATCGAATGAAAGATTACCTGAAACAGTTTCACCTACAAGCTTATAGATGTTCATTGTGGGCCCCATTTGTCACGCGGCACACATCAAGTCATAGGCGAGTTCATCCCAAACTTTGTTCAGTGCGTCTGAGGTAATTCTTGCAACAGCTGCTTACATCCTGTGTCTAAGTCTGGAAGGTTAGCTGGTAACGAAGTTACGTACACACAATCTTTAATGAACTTCCCAGATAAAAATCACATGGCATCAGATCGGATGAACGTGGACACCATGCGAAACAAACTTTATATGCCCTTTGCGGAAAACCCATTGCTTGGGTACAATGATGTTCAACCAATCGCGGACTGAGAGATGACAGTGAGGTGGTGCACCATCTTGCTGTCAAGTGAATTTATCTGGTTCACTTTCTTCCATTTGAGGAAATAGCCAAAGCATCAAGATAGACAGAACCAGTTACAGTTGGTTCTCCGAAAACACAAGGCCCATACATTTTCTGCCGACATGTGGCACAATACACAACCAATTTAGGCGAGTCTTATTGCGTTTTTAGTACCTCGTGAGGATTTTCTAAACTCCAGATGCGCGCATTATGGACGAGTGTTCACATGTCCACGGAGGTGTCCGCCGAAACGCTCGTTGCACAGTAATAGCAGATCGTGTCTTTGCAAATTGGGGAACACAAAACCTCTCTTGCTGTTCACTAGTCAACATTTTTCTACTAGCGCGCTGATCGACGGGGAGTGGGAAAAAAATTCAACGTATGTTTTACGCGCATGCGCACACATTCCAGCAGGCAAAACTGTTTCAATTGGTCTTTAATTCGATGTATGACTTATACTGATAAGATAAATCTAATCAATACTATAAAGCGTTAAAACTCCGATATTCATCGATAAATCCCCTGTATAACATTGCATTCGCGTGAACAAGCAATTCGTGGGTTAAACTTTTAATGGAAATTGTTTGCTTACCTCCATCATCTCAACGATCTCTTATATACAGATTTAATGTTTATTCTAATTTTTTTTTTACTTCAGATTTCTTTGATTGGATAAAAAATATTTTTCGCTATTTAATGTTTTCTGACAGAAATGAACCCATTTTAATTAATTTAATTCAATTATAACTGGGTTAGTTTACTAAAAAGTATAACTGAATTTATTAAATGTGCTTGAAGGCATTATGAGACAGATATTTTTGTTTCACATCTTCATTCCACATCTGAAATTTAATAAATTATTATAGATTTAAAAAAAAGATATTGTTATTTCATTTATGAAGATAATTTTATTTCTACATCTTTTAATTAATTAAGATTGATGTCAGTAACACCATCAATTCTTGCCGAGAGTTTAAATTTTACTTTTCATTTCTATAATTTCGAAAATCATCGTGTAGTAGAGTTGATTCACGTTAAAAGGTAATAATGTCCTCATTTTAGCTTAAATAAATATATTCCGTTGTCTTTTGAGGATGATTCAAAATCTCCGTCGTCAGCAACTTTCATATTGGTAATCAAGTCTCTCTCTGACGGTTCATCTACTTTCCTTTTTCACCCTTAAAATTAAACTATACTTTATCAATGAATTGAAACCTTGCTGAAATTGTTTTCAATATCAATGCATCGCGAATAATAGGCTCCTGTAGCACTGAATGAATAGATACCATCCCCCCTTTAGCGTGGTCGTGGTAGCCTAGTGATTAGGGTCTCGAAATCACGACATGCGTGTCATGTGTGAGTTCAAGCCCTGGTGCCACTGAAGACACATCGTGTGGAGGGGTCGATGCGCATTAAGTCTAGTGGATCTCCGTGGCGTAGTGTGGTAGTTCGGAGAAGGGCTTCAGTTTGGGTGTCACCGTCTTTACTAGAGCAAGATTCAAAACTGCGTGGTCCGTTGTCAGTAGGACTCGTTACCTTTATAATATAGGGTGTAAGTATGCACGTGCTCGGGAATGTCTTAAAACTTTTTTTAATTCTTATAGAAAAAGGACTATTATTCTACGTAATGGATTAGTATTGATCAAACGAACACAAATTCTAATTTTCATTCTTGTTCAATCTATTGCATTTTGCAGATTCTGGAACACTTGAATAAATTGATATTACCCAAATCTGGCGAAAAAAATTGTTTAACTTTTAAAAAGGAATGCGCGTTCTCTCTCACTCTCTCATCAATACACTCTGAGAGTTAGCAACTTAAACATAGAATATATTATTACTTGTATCACTCGAAAAATTAGACGCATTTTGCCAAAAAATAAATCATTTTTAAACAAAATGACTATAGGAATTTTTATGACAAGAATTTTATAGTAAAATGAGAAAGCTAATTAATTTCTCAGAGTTTGAATCTAATTAAGCTTTGATTTTTGTGATCGCTTTTTTAATTATCATTCTCTTTTAATATTTCACAAAGAAATTCGGGTTTTATTTCTTGAAAATAAAAGTTATTTTGATATTTCTAATCAGTGTTTCTCTCATTCATATCCTATATAAAATATTTAATAAAGAAATAAAACTGTAATTTAGTTTCTTTCATAATTAATTACTTTATACTTAATTACGAGAGAGCTTTCTTTATATACATTAAAAGTGAATAAAAATGCTCTATACCAGAGAAAAAAACTGCAAAAATTATTTGATTCATCTTCGCAGTAACGTGTTATAAGTTATATTTAATTAATAATTTTAAAAAAGGATACCTGCACATAAATAATTTAAACTCTTTTAAAACTATTTAAATACAATTAAAAATAAAATTGCAAAGTATATATACATTTTATGTATCGATTACATAATATATTTATGACTAAAAAGTAAAGTAGGTTAATTGTATGTTTTGTCTTTATAATTAAAATCTTTTGTATAAGTAGAGAAAAAGAAATTTTTGAAAAAAAATATACACACGTGGCGATATTTTCCAATTACAGTGTAGTAGTTTTAATATTAACAATCAATAACAAAAACGTGCTACATTTTTCTACGGATAACTACCTGCTCTCCCGAAAATAACACGTTTACCTTAAGAATTTTTTTTATATCAGGGTTGTGTGTTTTTTTCTCTCGAGATTATAATAGCTAACTTTCGGCGATTAAGATATTACGTGCTATATTGTAGAATTTTTTTTACTGTTATATTTCCTTTTAATCAGTTTCAAACATATTGAAATTATCAATAACATACAAGACCGCATCTTAACAATTTCTACTAAATATGGAAAGATATTTATGCTAAACTACATTTGTTTCTGTCCATGATTAGGTCATCCATATTTAATTTATAATATTTAAATGTAAATATACTTTGAAAGGACTGCAGCTTGAAATTTAATAACAGAAAATAGCAATGCTAAAAATGTGTACATTTAAAATGAATTAAAGTCTAATTTTTCCTGAAAATGGTATACAATTATTAAAACTATTCTAAATATTTAAATTAGTATCTGATGCTTATATTTCCACAAGATATTTTTATGATTAATTTATAATTGTTATCATTCCAATAAATACTCTAAAATTGATAAATATTTGCCTTTTGGATGTAGACACTAGTATACATATCTCAATATTAGTTTCTTGACAGTCTAAATTAACAATTATTTGACTAAAAAATTAAAATGTTATAAGAAGGCACATTATTGATTATTCATTCATCAAAGGCAGAGTCGGATTCAGGTCATTGGAGGCCCCTGGTGGTAAAAGGTTTTATCCCTATGGGCTCAAGAGCTGAAAAACTAAAATAGGGAAAAGAGTCTCTTACTTTAAATTCTAAAAATATTATGTATTGTACAAATAACAAAACGCAACAGCTAAAGAAAAATCTTAACTGTATGTAAAAAAATTTAAAACTTTACAAAAAGCTTACAGTTTTGCTATACAACTTGTTTTCCCTTTGGCAAATTCATCAATTATTTTTACCTTTTTCTATTTTGTCCCAAACATTTTGTTCTGTATTATGGTCCTGTTGCTCAATTTTGTCTTTTCTCCAATAGTACTTCTTAAATTATTTTTAACAAATTTTAAAACTGAAAAAGATCTTTCACCCGATGCATTCGATATCCGTATCGTTAAAAAATATTTAAAATATTATCGATACATTTCTAGCAGGACTTTTTATTGTATCTTTGTTTTCTTTTCATTTCTTGTTCCAATTGATATCGTCAAAATTAAAAGATTCAACATTGTCTTTGTAAGTTTCCTTTAATTTTTGTGTAGCTTTCGTTTTAGTATCAGGTTTTAATCTCTCGTCAAAAATACAATAAATAGTTCTATAATAGTTTGATAAATCTCAGCTCTTCGGGAAAGTTCTGCTCTTGCCCTATCGCATATGACATAAAATGAATTCACTATGATTCACTTCTTTACTTTCACCGAAAATAATTTTTTTTCTTCAGCTGCCTGTGAGCTTGTTAAGCTTCATCTTCAAACGAAAGCCCTGATAAATCAGTTGCTCCTTGTTCCATTTTTCCAAATTTATTTCAGAAATTCGGAATATAAATTTCTAGAGATTTTAGTAATCTAGATCCTTCTAATTATATATTCACACTCAACTTATTAGAAGAAATTGCTAGTAGCATTTATTCTCTTGGGTATGGTATTCCCAATCATGGTCATTAGGAAAGTTTCATGTTTTCCCTATATTTCAAAAGGAAAGTAGCTCAAGTATTGTGGTCTTTTTTAACTCATTTGTTCCACGAATTTCAGCCAGGACCGCTTTTATTAATCTTCATCTTGTTATAGCCAAAATTCAACTAACTTGAAATAGTTTGCTTTGAACATAGAAATATCTTTTGTCACGTAACTTCATTTGATTTCATTACTAACATACACTGATGGAAATAAAAATCCCATCAAAAAGAAGGATTTATGCTACATCGACGAAATTTTGGTAGGCGTGTTTACACATCTGAAAGATGAATTTGATTCAAATTTATGTTAGGCGCATAAGCGTGACGCTAGTTGTGCCATTTTAAAAATACGAATCAAGTGTCTTTGAATACGCTTTATAAAGTTCGTGGGTGTTATTTATTATTGAGATTTGACGTTGTGAGAATGTTAGTCCAGAATGACTATAAGTAGACAAATAAGCCGTTCTGAACAACTTGCTGAGTTTAAACGAGGTAGTATAATATGGCTAAAACAAGTAATATATAAAAAAATTAAGTCAATTCCTATTAGATCAACAAAGAAACATTTTATTTTAGCTACTTTTTATTAAATAGTTACAATTAATATAAATATGTATATAGATATGACATAATCACAACAGTAAGTGGTAATTAATTTTTATTCATTATTATTTAAGTATCGTATTATCATCCGAAACAATCACGTATATAAAATTTCAGTTCAACTGAATGCTTTAAAACGGAAGAAAAAACATTTTCAAGTTTTGAGGGAAGTCGCCAAAATGATGCCAACATGGCTGTATTTAAAATTCTTTAAATAACTAGTTTTAATCAAAATGCATTTTTATTAATTATAATTAAATTATTGTATTCTCGTCCAAAATAATTATGTATATAAAATTCCAGCTCAAATGAGCGCTTTAAAATGTATTTTATTAACGATTGAAAATTCCATCACGATAAATAAATAAGTAAAGATATAGAGAGTGTGACCTATTAGTAGGAATTGAAAAAAGGTGTATTTTCTCTCCACAATATTACAGAAAGACTTGGAAGGAATGTGTCAACTGTGCATGGTTTTTGGCAGCAGTGGTAGCAGGAAAGCACTATCTAAAAAAAAATGCGGTTCAATCCCGTATGGATCGCGACTAACAGAGAAGACCACCGTATTCATCACATGTTTGAGGAATGTAGTGCACATACAGCAGAAATTACAGTTTTTTCCGCCACCAGAGCAAAAAAGTGAGCTGTAACAAATCAATCGTTTGAGAAATAACTCCCAGCCTGACGCTCTGTAGCATTCATACAATTAGCTCTAAATCATTCTCATCGGTGATGTCACGCTAGATATTAATGGAGAGCGGAGTGGCAATGTAGGGAGTTCGCCGATCAAATCTTTTACTGCCTTGGTGCCACTGATTCAGTGGCGTAACGGAGAATACTAGGGACTAGGGTCCCCCTGCAAAGTCAGGTTTGGGTCACAAGCCTTACTTGGTCTCAGTCAGGTTATGGAGCCCTAGAATCCTGACCCACCCCCGCGTTGCAGGGGTTAAGGGGTATACGTAACGCCACTGCTGTGTTGGTTGTATATTAATTAGAAGAGGAGCAGGTCAGTGGCTGCGAACAATCTTTCCGCCGCCTAGATACACTAGGCCTGTATCTAAAGTTATAGTCTTGCGCGAGCAGTTTTCTTTGGTTGTAGGAGCATTCTCGAGGTTAATTCACACACCCTGACTGCAAACGTGTACGTTAGTCTGGCGATTCAAATTGTTGCAGTGCGATTTATAAGCATCATTCAAGGGGTGTTTTCTGACAGGATAACATGCTCCCACATACCCTGTTATAATCCAACAAATTATATTCAACGCGTTACGTTGGCCTCGCCAGATCTTTCTCCAATCGAGCACGAATGAGATATCATTGTACGCAATGACATCTTCATCTACAACCAGAATTGAACAACCAAAAATTGACCGACAAAGAGCAATAGGCATGCGATTCAATCCCACACACCGGTATACGGTACCTTCCCGACATACGGCATGTACGTTTGCATGCTTGCATCTAAAATTAGGGCTGTTAGACTGGTTTTTAATGTATCATTGTTTCACATTTGAAATGGCTATATTCGAGCTTACATTAACCTGTGGTTTTAAAATTTTAATCAATTAAATATGTTACCGAAATGTTAAATGGTATGTATATACTGACGAAGTTTCATTAGCCGACAATATTTCATTTTCTTGGTGATGGGATTTTTTTCCCATCGGTGTAAAATGTACTCGAGAGTAAGTAAGCACAGATGTGAACTAAAAACAAACTTGCTTGACTTGAATATAATTCATTTCTTCGAAATAAAATTTAGCAAAAAAGAAACGCATGCGACAAATTTGTAGAGATTGCAACAAAACATATGTACGGAAAAAAAATGGCTAGAGCTGCTGCACGATTCAAATACGGGTGAAATCATTGGAATTGCAACATCGGTACAAGATCTTTTTGTTACATGCTGAATTTATAAATGGAATCCATCGAGCTTTGGGCCCCTGTCGGTCTGCAAGTCCGTCACCTGCGTAACCCGCCTCTCATCAAAGGTAGTTTCTTTAAATAGTTAATTGTGAATTATTGATTACTTTTTCGCACATTGAAACAACACGAGAGTTATGGGCTTGTGATTTTGAGCTCGATAAAGTGAAGAGCCCACGACAGGAAAAACATCTGTTACGAATTCATGAGCATGACCATTCTGTGACTGCGCCTGTTAATTTCTTTAAACGCGAGCGCGCGCGCGGACCCTATTTCCCATTCTCTTAAAAATTGACATTTTAAAATAATGAAAAATAAAATGAAATTTGCGCAAAACATTTTCAGTTCTTAGCATTTATACAATATTTGCCTTTTTCGTTTGTCTTCCCGTCTAATTTTCATTGAATGTACAGTGCTACAACCTATAAGAAATGTTTGCAGCTTGTATTTGGGACTTTTGCATCATGTTCGAATTGTATATTGTGCAAAGCTATTTTTATCGCTTTAATACCCACTTAACTAAACTTGAACAAATTTATTTTTTTACCGGAATGAGATCTTGTTCGTGAAAAACATGTGCTATAGCCATTTTTTGGTAAAAATGTAATCTAAAGACCAACCAGATATGAGGACATTTCACCTAAAAAGAATTCCAATATAGAATGTTACATGGATATAGTGGAGGAATTTATAGATTTAATAAATTCGAAGTATAGAAACATTATGCTGCGAAGATCAACAGTCAGCGCAAACATAAATTAAAAGAGAATATATTTTAAAAATAAATAATAATATAAAAGGTAGGAGAGAGAGAGAGAGATAAATGATTATTATAAAATTTTTTTGATAAATTAAATGCGCTACTAAAGTGCTAATAAGCTAGGAAAAGTCCCATACATTCAAATATTGAATTTGAAAGATTACAAAAATTAAATATGTTCTTTTTTTAATTTTCAATCTGAAAGCTTTTAACAGAATTTTTCACCGATGGTTTTCGGTGGTTAAATAAGTAATTTTATTTCTACATATTTTTCACGTCGTTTTAGTTCGTGCCTATGAAAAATTATCAAACTTAATAAAATATTTTTATAAAAGCTCTGAAAGAACTACTGTCAAAACTTTCGTAAAAACGTCATCCGTATTAGAAAAAGTAGAATATTCTTTGTTATCTTAACTTGTTTTTTTTACTGTGAGTTGATGAATATTCTTTTTCGTCCTTTTATTATAAACCGTTTTGTCTGATAAGAAAATCACCACCATTTTAAAAAGAATTTTTTTAGCTGCTAAAAAAGAGTAAGAGCCAAAGTGTTGATAGTGTCATCTTGGCTCCTACGCCTTTTTTTGCTATCTCTCTCTTTTTACTTAAGAAAAGGTTTGTTATATTCGATTAATTTGATAATTAAATACACTATTCTCGGCCGTACTACATTTAACACGGGTCAAAGTATAATTTAGAGAATAATTTGCTTTTCGTCAGGGCTTCAGAATAATTATACAGTTTTTATTAATCATGGTTTCGAAAACGAAATTAAAAAAAATCACGAAATTATTGGATGGTCAACTAGCATTAATAAAACTGTCAGATTAAAATAATATGCAAATTCCAGCAACAAATTTAGTTGTTATATTATTCTATCAAATATATATTCCAATAAATAAAAGAAACAGAATTAAGTTTATTAAAATTATGTCCGCGTAATTTTGTTTAAAAAATAACTTATATTGGACTTGGTTATGTAACACATTTTTGCAGTGTAGAAAAAGATGAACTAAAATAAAAATTATACGTTAATACATTTAACAATCTTTTTCTACTAGGAGCTTAAGCATTATTTCTTATGTTTAAAATAAGATAAAGTGTTTATCACCAAGAATACAAAAAAGAATGCAATAAAAAAATGAATTAGAAATACTTTTATATTACATTCATGGCAAAGATCAGGATGAAAATAAAACTTATTCTCTAGTTTTTTCACTCATATTTCCCTTTACTAACATGTGGGACTACTTCATCAGATATCGGTAGCCGAGTGGTCTAGGTATCGTATTGGGGCTGGTTTTGTCACGAGTTCGGGCCCAGTACCACTAAAGACCCACAGTGTGGGAGAGCGACACACGTTAAATCTGTCGAGAGCTCAAACGCGTCTTCCCGTTAGTGTGGTGTTGTAGTTAGGAGAGGGGGTGCTAGCACAAGTGTCGTCCACGTCACTTGAGCATAGTTCAAAATGACGGGGTCCGTCTTCAAAAGCCCTCGTGTAGCTGAAGAATGCGACGTTAATATTCACTCACTCACTTATCAGATATGTGAGCTTCATTTTGTGAAGATATCATGATATTTAAAAATAGGTATTTAAATGGAATAGTAGTATTTCTCTATTAAAGGATTGTAAGATGAATATTTGAGAATACCAGGAAATGTCACGGAATATTAGTCTTCGTGGTGGCTTAGAGGTAGCATATCTGCATCGTAAGCCTGAAGTTTCTTGCTTCAATCCCGGCTGGAATCGATAGATTTTCTGAAAGAAAAAGGATACGCATGCATGTCAAATGATTATGTGAAATATCCTTTGAGTGCTAATTTTACTGTGGTTCTCACGGAAAAATTAAATTACGGCAATATTTAGCATCGAACGAGAGCTTGAATGAAAGTCGAAATTGAAGCGTCGAAATGTAGTAGAGAGAAATGTCTCTAGATGGGGCCACCACTGAAATGGCTCTCCCACTTGGGGAATCAATCCTGTCTTCATAGGCCTTTGATCCAAAATGCAGCACTATTAAAACGATAAGTTAAGATTATGAGTTTATTGATAATCTAACAACGAGAATGACACAGAAAAATGTCACGAGTAAGCTTATCTGAAGATATTAATAAATTCTTCAAGCTGAGCTACTTGGAGGCATCACATTTAAAAATAAGTATTGGTAAAATAATATACATTTCACTCTTTGAATTTCGTTTAGGGTAAAATTAATCCGTAAAATTATTTTTCATATTTTGATTACTCGAATAAAGTATGTCTTTTTATTTTCTTTCCTGTCGTTCTTAATTCGGATCCAGTACTGTCTGTGTTAATCCGGTGCAGTTCTGTGTCATTATTCCTAAACTGCTATGCACAAAAACGTATAATGAGTTTTTTTTTATTTGGTACAAGGTTAATGCATTGATATAGTCTGACATTTATATAGTCCGATTTTCTTATAAATTATTTTCTAAATTCAAAAAATGAATTATTTGTTTTTAAATAATAATATAATAAATTTTATGTAACATTTAAAACTCACTTTCAAAATCATTGAAAACTTCATTGAAAAAATATTTTTAAAATGCTACGAAATTTATGCCCGAAACATGAATTTCAGGTTTTCGACTAGGATTGGAACCATGATTTTTCAAAAGCGCGCAAACGAACATTTTTTTTAATATTTGGTGTCACTTTGATTAGAATACACGTATAAAATCGTTGTAAGAACATTATTACAATAAAAAATTATTGAAATACAATACTTTCTCAAAAAAATGAAACTAGAATTACCTATCTTGAAAACATTCTCCTTTTATGAAAAATGCTTCCATAATAATAATAATTTGCCTATAAATAATTCAGAAATCCTTTTTACAGAGCCTGAATTAGGATTATTGAAATCTTTGTGGTGCCGCTCTAAAAGCAGATATCAGCTTCCGGGGTCTGTTCGAAGTCTGCATCAATCCACAGCCTCATTAGAAATGTGTTAGTTATAAATGTATAGTTAATTTTTAAACACCCCAAATACATGTGATTGGTAGATCAATGTGTATTAAACAAAAACAAGAAAACCAAAATAGAAATAGTCTTAAAAGGGGTCTATGGGGTGTTAATTTTTTCTCGAGAGGTGAAAATATAAACCATTTTCAAACAGGTATAGATCTTTTAAATGTAAATTAAATAACTCGAATCTTTTACACATTATTTACAAAGGCTTCAAAAAAGTACAAAATATTTCAAATATGATCCCGATTTAAAAATTATAAGCATATGAAAATAAGAAATAATTCTGTAATAAAAATAGCATTGTGCACGCTATTTTCTAAAATAGTAGCCTCTGATGTATAAAATTTTATAGAATTATAAAATGTATCATACTCTTTAAACCCTACATCATTTAAGAGTAATATATCTTTTGTATTTCAAAATATTTGAAAATATTGAAATTTTGAAAATTTAATTTTTTTTATTTTTTAAAAAAATATAATTCACATTATTCTACTACTATATAAAAATACTACAGTGTAGTAAGGATACATTTGACTTTATAAATCAACTTACAGCTAGTAATTTAAGCTACTATTTTAGAAAATAGCATGCGCATCGTTAAATTTAATAATATTTCTTATAGAAATGTTTCTTATTAAAACATGCTTATAATTTTTAAAATTATGATTATATTTTAAACATTTTATACTTTTCTGAAGCCTCATTCCTTTATAAACAATGTGGTCAAGATTTGAATTAATTAATTTTATTTTCAAAGAGTTATATGTATTTTAATACTGTTTATATTTTCACACCTCCAAAGAAAGTTAACCTCTGACAAGAAAATCATGTGTCGTGAAAGAGTACCTTTGTATAACTGCATTTACCAGCAGAGGGACTGGTGCACGTGAAATCAGTCAAAGTTTTCTTCTGGGCTGAGAAATTTGGAGAGGGGACACCAGCTGAAGTCTCATCTCTTTGAACAAGTTATGAAAGTACGATACTCGTCACCATTAGTCTTGATATTGGATCATAGAGGGATGTGTCAATTAACAATCAATCCTATAAAACTACTTTTCAAGAAAATGGAATCAATTAAAAACGGCCACATGATAAATGCCATCACGTGTTCTTTACTGAATTCAAAACAGAAATTACTCTATTTTATTAAACTTTATTAAACGAGTACTTAGAGTTATTTTGTAAAAGTTAGATAAAACTTCAAATGTGCCTATTGGATAAAGATGTTCAAGTATTCAGATTCTTCAAATTTTTTTAAAAAATCTTGTATTATACGTGTATTTTTAATAGTAGTGATTTTAGTTACTTATGTGTGATCTATTAAAATTGTTTTAAGATTGTCGTGGTATAATACGGTATGCTGTTTGCAAAAAAAAAAAAAATATTGTAAAACAGCGCATTTTACGATTACAGTTCAATACTAACCATTCAGATCCATATTAAGCAAAATAAATATTTTTAATCTATTCTGATTTACTCATAAAACGTTTTATTTATATAAAACGAGACGTAAAAGTGCTATTTTTTTAGAGAGAGAAACCTTTTTAAATCCCACATATTTTCTCTTTCGCCTGCTCCTTTGAAATGGGAAGTGACATTCGTATTTGGAAACATCAGAGAAATGCATTGGCTGTTCACTTTTCCATGAATTTTAAGTCGGAGTCTTCCTTTTACGTCACGCAACTATCCTTGGATGAAGATCAGATGCGATAGATTTTGAGAAAAGGACATGTGTTGTGCGCGAAAATGTATTCAAATCCTTTTACACGCAAGTTCGAAGAATGTATAGGAAAACATTTCTCCTGAATTTATCGAAGAGAAATCATTTCTAAATGCACTATATAGTTTCTTGGAAAGTTTATTCGGTATTTTTTGTGTTCTTAAGCCAATCATAAAGGCGGAGTTTATTAAATTTAATATTTTTGAAACACCTGAAATATTTGCTGTTTTTTTTAATATTTTTGAAATAAGTAAGAAATATTTTGATAGTATAAATTTTGGCTGATTATTATATGATTTTCTTGCATTAAAATTTCTAATAAAACTGTTGTATGAAGCGAAACAAGAAGCAACCAAAATTCTTCTTTATTAAGTGGTACAATGTGACTAGTACTATTCAATTTAAACACGAACGCAACATATTTAATTATGTAATATTTTAACGTGAATTTCAGATTAAACAATTAATTATCACTAGTCCTAACCGTGTACAAGATAAAACGAAACTATGGAATTTCTGAAGATTACTTTGATAGGGACTATTCTTTTTTAAGAGTTATAATCACAGGAAAGGTTACTATTAAACAGCAAAATATGTTTTAACCCCTTAAGAACCGGCGAAATGAGAAAGAAGCTTTTTCGCAGGCCCGCGTCTTCCGAAAGTACACGCACGCACGGGACCCAGCGAATTTCCCTGCTAAGACTAATTTTATTTAAAAATTCACGTAAAATCTTAAATGCAATCAAATACGCTAAAATTTATATTTTACTATAATAGATAATATCTGAATATACAGTACAAACATTTTAAAAAATTAATTCTTAAAAAATAAATTTAAAAAAATTTCAGAATAAAAAAAAATGTTTTTATTTTAATAAAAAAAGTACTCTTTTACTCTTTTCGCAATGATTAAAATAAAATGGACGCAAAACTTACAAAATACTATCTCGCAAATTTCAAACGATAAATTACCCTCACATAAACTTGATGCTGTTCTAACTGATACAAATCTTTTAAATAGCTAATTTATCGTTTTTGTATTATTAATTAATCCTTATAATGCTTTTTGCTTTCTTAGTATCATTTTAGTAACTATGTTTTCTGTTCTTATGGTTTTGGAACTCCAAATGCAATAACAACGAAAAAGGATCATTTGTTTTTATTGAATTAAAAAGGAATCACAGTTAGAACAAAGATTCTTTTTCATTAAAATTGAGTCATCACATTTGTTATATGAAGATCTGCTTTTAAATGTCTTTAGAGTATTAAAAGTATTGATATAAATGTGAACCACAAATAAAATAAATACTGAAACTATATTATGAACAACTATTATGAATGTCTAATGCTCTATAAACTAATAAGCTTTTCTTCTGTTTCCAACTTAGTCAAAATATAAACAGAAATCCAGACCGCAATAAATCTCAAAACCTTTAACGACCGATTATGTCGAAAAATCTAAACATGTGTAGTTCCTTACATTCATAAATATCCCGGATTTAATTTTAAAAAACTCGGAATCGAATGCACACATTGACATTCAAAGTTTTGGAAAACATTATTAAAAAAAACGGACTTTAAACGCCAACTAGTGTCTTGTAAAAATTAATATGAAAACGTTCCAAACTCTGATCACACCAGTGTTATCATGGATCTCAGAGAAGGTAAAGCGCAATCACATATATGATACGATGGGCCCTGGATGGAGAAACACGTGATCACATATAAGTGATCAAGGTCCTGAACGGGTTAAATACATAAATAATGCAGACCATTTTCGAATGGTTTTATGAAACTATAAGAACTCATTTTATCATTTAACAGAACTATATAGTTAACTCGTGGCTTAGAGGTAGCGTTCCCCCCACCACCACCTAGACCACAAACTGACTTTTAACTATACCAAGTATGTGGTTAGCTTCTTTACAACCAATAGATAGCTATATAATTTCCAACCTAATATCTTTTTGTATAATCAACCACTGACCATCGATAAACATGCAAAATATTTGGGTTTCATATTGGACCCTGAAATTCTGGAAAACAAACATATTGACAATATTGTATTTAAGGCAAGAAAACGGCTCAACATCTTGAAATATATATCTGGACGTGATTAGGGAGCAAATGCTGGTACTTTGAGAAACACGTACATCACAATTTTCAGGCCCATCTTGGAGTATGGCATTCCAGTTTACTGTAGCGCCTCCGCTACAGATCTTCAGGGACTTGAAAAGGTCCAGATCAGCGCTGCTCGGATCATTAATGTCCTAAAAAATACTAGTCCCTCAGAAATAGTACTTTTCGAGGTACACCTACAACCCCTTAGCCTTAGGAGACGTGCATGTCTATTAAAATACTACAACAAACTCAGAAGTCTGGATTCTCGAAATCGTACTTCAGCTTACTTCAAAGATTGGTGTAATAACCAGATACTCAGGAAAAACAGTCCCTTCAGCCAAATGGTCTCTTTTAACCTTACCATTGGTGTTGTGGAACCTCATCACCTGTCACAATGTTTTGACCCAGCGGATGATCTTGACGGGGTCTTCTTCCATCCAGAACTACCAGTACACGTGAATAAACAAGCAGACCATTCTGCCTATCTAAAGCAACTAGCTCTAAAGAGAATTGGAGATATACCAATTGACGCCGTTCAGGTTTATACGGATGGCAGTAGAGACGATTATTGCGGATCCGGCAGCGGAATTTACATCAAATCGCAAGACCATATCTTAAGAATGCAGAAGAGAAATCCAGACGGTTGCTAGGGTTTTCGCAGTGAGCTAATAGCCATTGATGAGGCCCTTGGTTCTTTGGCATCTCTTCCAAATGGAAAAGAGATTTCGATACTGTCTGAGATAGTAGAAGTGCAATACAGCACTTGTCCAATTGGTAAAGTGTGAGAGATAATGTTGGAGTGTCAATACTCACCAAGTTAAAACTACTTTCTACATCTCATCAAAATCATCTGCAGTGGATTCCCTCTCACATAGATCTAAAGGGAAATGAGATAACGGACACTTTTTAGCCAAGGCTGGCGCTTGCGAGGTACCAGAGCCGTCAACACCCCTCACCTTTTTGGAGATTTTCTCTAGAAAAAAACACCAGAATAAGACCACTTGGATTACCCCCCCCCCAAAGCACCATTGGTATCAGTGTTCTCGTACTGGAGGCTCTCTGGCTCACGGTTTTACAAGACAGGATTAAACTCTTCTAGCCCACTTTCGAGAGAAGCGGCCATATCAAAACAATGAAATTTTCCGAAGGACGCAAGAACTTTGAAATGTTCACGAACTGTTCTTCTGAGTCGGCCTCGCCTGCTCACATCCTCGAGTGCCTAGAGCTTACCAAGCAGGACTTAGCAGACGTTCCCTTGCTGGTGTTGGACTTTCTGAAAGTGTACGATGTCATTTTGACCTGGTCTAGCACTGCTGTTCAATGGGGGCGTGCAACAACAGCAACAAAAACAGGTTTCGGGTTTAATCCCGACAAAAGTCGATTATTAAATGCGAAAATCGTAAGCTTGCGTGTCTTATGACTATGTGGCATGTAAAAGATCCCTTGAATATCAATTTGGCCCTGGTACTCTTGGCAAAATTAAGTCATGAAAATATTTAGCATCCGACGAGAGCTCAAATATAATAAATTCAAGCGTCAAAAATTAGGTAGTGAGAGCCACCACTAGACATAAAAATGCCCCAGTATTGCGAACTGATTCATTGTTTATTAGTTGTTATATTAGAAGGTTGTGTTAGCAGCTTTTTTTGTCAATTTTTTTTCTTGGTTATTTCCTTTGCCAAATTCCTTCGTTTACATTTTGTGGCCGCGGTAAACGAGTACTCATGGTCACGGACTTTTGGCAAGTGTTGTCGAGTCACATGTTTGAGTCATGATGCCACTGAAAACCTGCCGCGTGGAGGGGCTGATACACCTTAAATCTATCGAAACTGAAAATCCTCAAGTTGGCAGAGTGTGGAATCTCAGTGTGTAAGTGCCAGCTCAAGAGGAGACACTTGGACATGGTTCAAAATTTCGAGTTCCGTCGCCACTAGTGCTCATGTTGCTTTTAAAGACGATGTTGATGAATCTTTTTCATCATTTTGCATTGGCTTCAGAGGTATTGGGAAGCCAAAGTTTTATTTTTTTGACGGTTTGAGAAGACGGAATGTCCCCCCATACATTTTCAAATTGTATGGGGGGATTTTAACATTTCTAAAATACCTTTCTTTAACCTCAAGAGCAATTAGAAGCCATTAAAACCTATTTTTAAATAATCGTTGAAACTGGGCCATGCCCATTTGAAGGGAGAAAAATTTAAGCAAAGTACTTCTTTTTTGCTTAAAAGTTGAACATCTGATATAAACCAAAGCATTTATCTTTTACTAGCTGCATGGCCCGGCGTTGCACGGGCTATCTCTACTTTTGTAAATTTTGCCTTTCTTTCACAAAATCAAAACTTCTAATACTCATTTTCAAAATGACTTCCCCCCTCTCCACCGCTTAACCCAGCGTTGCTCGATCTTTCTCTTTTCCTCATGACACCAGCATTTCTGTGTATGTATTTGTACGCGCACAATGTGAGTAATTACTAAAATTACGTCAAAAAATTTCTCTTTTTCGAAATTTGTTCCATTCCGCTTATTTTTCATTTAAGACAGTATTCTTTCCCCTCTGTATAGCTGGAACACGTTTTTTAGTGTAAAATTATCGTTCTATCTTCCCCTCCTTCTCACAGATAAGATAAAGCTTCAAATTTCGATGTATGACTTATAAAAAAAAAAACTTGCTTTAGAGTTAAAAAATTATTAATGTGAAGCAATAAAAAGAAAACGATTCTGATGCTAAGAGTAAAACAAAAAACGCTCATCATTTTTTAATAATAGTTAGTTTCTAAGAATCTAAAATAATAAAATAGATTTCCATGAATCTATCAATCGATAAACATATAGTTAGCTTAAAAAAGTTTCTAAAATGTATTTTGATCCAAAATAATAGACGATGTACTTTATACTTAACAAAGAATTCATTTCGTAATGAAATAACAGAAATAAAAAATCCTTTTAAAAAACATATATGTACTTATTAAAATCAAATTTCTATAAGTAATCAATAAATGAAAATTTTACAGATAGCTATTGAATCTGTAATTATTTTTTGTGTGAGTTTTATGAAAAAAAATTACATCGCGTTTTAAAAACGTCTGAATAAAAAGAAGTTCCAAATTTTCCCCTGGTGGTGAGAAATGGTACTAATTATGCGTTTTAAGGTTTTTGATCAATATCTTTTTAACCAATTCGAATATCGGAATATAAATGGTCAAAACTGATTCCTCGAATCATTCTCGAAATTCTGGTACCTTCGGCGAGTTACTGCGTCGCGTGGTTCGTGAGACAATATTGAAGCATACATAGTTTACCTACGAATTTTACTAGTGTAGATTGCTAAAAAATTGAGCCTTTTATTTATTTTTCATTTCCTAGCCGATTAATCTCTCTCTCTCTCTCTCACTATAAACATTATAATCAATTTATTTCAAAATGTAAATTTTGATGTTCGATGTACCTTTTCTGAGAAACAACTATTCACAGGTTTGTAAACTTTTTATGATATATTAATGATGGGTAATATATACTAAAATGAGCTTTTTGTAAGAAACTCAAAAATCTATTTTTTACAGATGCTTTATGTGAAAAGTGGGTCAAATTTTGCAATGTTTGATAAAATATTTCATAAATTTTTGAAGAATTCAAAATGAGCTAAAAGCTCATTTCAGTATAATGAGAAAGGTGCACTTTAATTGCATGAAAAATTTCATGCATGTACATGTAACAGATTTTGAGAAAAGGTACATCGAAAAAAGCCAATTTAACATTGTCAGTATAGAGAGAGAGAGAGAAAGAGAGGTTTCCAACTCCCTTTAACATCTTAACTCAATAAGCCTTTGCGCTACAAAGTTTCGTTGGTGCCAGAGAAAAGAGGTCACGTGATGAGTCATTTATTTATATAAATCTTTTTAATTTTTGTAACTAATTTTGAGGCAAAGGTTAAATTTTTCTTTTAAGGCTGTCTTTGTCATATGTTCGACATAGTAAACTTAACATGGAGCCCATTTTCAGACAGAAAAAAATGCCTCAATTTTGTATTAAAATTTTGTGATATTGTAACTCATACATTTGTTAATAATATAGTGTTTTTAAAATTTTTCAAAATATATATATATATATTTCATAAATAATTATTCTTTTCTTTTAACTTGTAAAGGGATGGCTCATTTAGCATTGCGGTATGGGAAAAAAATACGAAACACATTTTGTAAAAGAAAAAAATAGTCAATTCTTATTAAAATGAGAGCAGTATTATAAAATAAGTGATTTTCTACGGGATAGCGACACCAGAATATAATATTAATGTTTGAGTACTTTTATGTAAGAAAAACATTCCGTATTAGGGTCCTATTCTTTAACATTAGCCGAAGACAGCCTTAAACTGAAGTACAAATAATTTAACATTCCGTTACTATTAAGTTTGCTATGATTCTTAAATCTATTTTTTAAAACAAAATTATTCCTAATGAAAAGGGAGGGGCTGCAATTTTATAACAAAAAAAATATTTCAAAATTCAAATACACAAAGATAGCGTACTCTAAATATATTGAAAATAGAAGCAATTTGATTAAAATAACTAATTGCTTATTTTCTTAATTCTCAATTTGTTTGATTTCAGAAATGCAGAATTGTTTGTCTACTAATGCATGCGCTATTTTAACTCAGATGCGATACAGTTGTAAAAAAAAATGAGTAAAAAAAGTTGTTACTTTATAAATTCACACACAATAAGAGATAAGTTTCATTTTTTAATTGTATTAAATTTTAGAATAATATCTAGGTATAGCGAATTTGTAAAATCTTCCAATTATTTCTTTTAAGAAGTAAAACAGGAAGTTATATGCATATTTTTACTTGCAAGTGAGTAATGCAGCTCAATGATAAAGCCATTTGCATTTTAATTAGAGGTGTAGAGTAAATATTTTAGGTTATTATAAGTTAGTAATAATAAACTAATACATTTTGAAAGTTCATTGATGCTGTAATAAATTGTAAATAAAATATTCATGCTCATTTAAAACTAATGAATTATTAAAATGAAAAACAAGTTTTTATTTCAAAATTCAAGAGAAATTACAGACAGTGGAATGAAAAATAAAGATCTTAGACAAACTTGAAAATTAAGTTACACAAACACCAATGCAGCATAAAATAGATCATATGTGCTAATTGCTACGAAACGGAACGTAGAAAACTATCATCTTGTGAACTTACGTCTTTGAAAATGAACAACACAAAAGAAGTAAGCAATAATGGATTCCCACATTTAAGTTTGAAATCGCTGTAATAATACTCCCAAACAGCTGTTATCTGTAAGGTGCTCTAAAAACATTTTTCCATGTTCAAATATCACCCCAATACCTGAACTGAACCATACTTATTATGGAATTAAACAGAATCTCGATAGATGTCAACATCAAATCTACGAGATTCTCATGGTAAGAATGAATATTTTTCCCAAAGATTTCTTTCTTTTAATATCCTACAGCCTCTCGTAGCTGTTATACCTGAGAAAATCGACATTAGCCCTTAATGATGGAAGGTATTTCGTCGTTAGAAGGAATTACGAGATAATGAAACATTTGCTTCTCTCCTACACCAGTTTATCGAAGTGCAGAATCTTGTACTGGAGAAGGTTGGTGTCGAATTTAAGTGCATGCATGTTAAGTGAAAAGGGTTGTTTGACGTTGTAAAATAGCTTAGGAAATAAAGGGTTAATGGATGCTGTAATAGTCAAATACAAATGGAGTTTGCACTTGATTTGTGTAATATGCTTCGATTATTTTATATAAACATGCATACGCATATTTTTTCACCATACGCTCCTTGCAGTTGACAGCCACAAGACATAAATAAAAATTATAAATTAAAAAAAAAACAATTAAATTGCTAAGACAATAACTTGTTGGTAAAGTGCATGCTATGCACATAGAAAGTGTATTGATCGTTTATTAACTTATCATTTTAAAGAAACACGATTTCAAAGGCGATGTTGTCGGGCCCCAGCTTCGAGTCCTCATGCATGTCCGTGGTAGCCGAGTGGTCAAGGTATCGGATCGTGGCTGGCCTTGTCACGAGTTCGAGCCCAGTACCACTAAAGAACCGCCGTGTAGGGGAGCGATGCACGTTAAATCTGTCAAGAAAGCAAACGTCCTCCCATTGATGTGGTGTGGTAATTAGGAGAGAGGAAGGGGGCCAGTTCAGGTGTCGTCCACGTCACTTAACCATTGCTCAAAAATACGTGATCTGTGGCCAAAAGGCCTCGTGTGCGACGCTAACATTCACTCCCTCCTTCGAGGTCTGATACTACTAAAGACCGTCGGGCTAAGGCAGCTTAAATCTGTCGGGGCTCAAAATACTCCTGTTGACGTGATTTGGAAGCTTGGAGAGAGGGTATTGGCTTAGGTGTTGTCATTATCACTTGACCGAGGATAGAAATTACGAGGTCCGTCTTCAATATCCATCATGTTGTTTCAGAGCGTTGTGAGAAACTTCTGCCGGAAGTTTCTCTCTCACCGTCTTGCCTACCTACAAGGGTGTGGGAAGAATGAAAGCAGAACAAGCGAATTTCATAATCAAACGAACTAACCAACAACAATCTATTCCCAAAGGGAATGTTAAAGGAGTAGCACGGAGAAAGCAATGATAATTAAACAAATATGTGGAATCAGCTTATTTAACTCAACCTAATGTATCGTTGATTCCTATCCTCAAATCTATTAATTCAACCCAGTGACAAAATACCACTCTTAATCCTTACATGTGAAAATAAACCTAATTCAATCTCACCTACGTAGCTAATATAGCTGCTTCCTGCCTCCTTCTTAATTATCAAAACTTGACTTATACAGTCGAACTAATTTGAATATTACGGTTTCTTTGAGAACGGTGGCTGTGAATTAAACGCGAATGCTAGCCCAAAGATTCTCGAAGAGAACTAGTGGAAGGTCACGTAAAGATCCGTCACAGCGTGATCTCAAGAAATTGAGAAAATAAATACAAGGGCTCTTGTGGATGGACCTCGTTATTTTTTACCACGGTCAAGTAATGAGGATGACACTAGAGTTGTCACTCAACTCTCCAAGTTTTCATACCATGCCAAGCATTGTGCCTGGACAAATTCAACATGCATCAGCTCTTCAACATGACCAGTCTTCATAGGCACCAGGATTCGAACCCATGACTCGTCAACGTCGGGTTCGATTCCTTAACCATAATTACTCAGCTAGCGTTGCCCTCACTCATCTGCTGCGTTCCTTCTCTAAACACAGTTCTTCGTATTTAATTATACAAAAAATAACATTTTAAATTCATTTAATTTGCAAAAAAAATTAATTTTCATTCATTTGCTCTAGAAATGGAATATCTTTTGTTTTTAGAATTGATTTTTAGCCGTTCTCTTCTAATAACAGTTAAATATTTTCTTTTCAAATTTAAGTCAATCGAATAAATCATTTTGCTTTTAAACTTTTATACACTCTTGGACAAAAAAATTAGCGCACCAAGCAATAATTGCGGGATCGTAACAATACTTGGCATTAAGGTACATGCCGAGTAGATGTGCAAATGATTAGAAATGCAGCGTGAGATGTGCATTAGGTAGAGCCGGTGGAGGACATTTAACTTCATTTTCCGTGGAGTATGAAAAAGGTAACCAAAGCTTGTTTGAATGTGCTGAATAGTTTACAAAGTAAGAGCTGAGGTGGACATGCAATTACACCGTTTTCGAGGACAATATGAGCTGACCAACCAGCTTCCATCATGTCGATGATTCTCCTCTCTCAAATAGGCGAGTAGCTCGTCAATTAGGCCACTTTGATTGTGTTGTGAGAAGGTGTTGGAACCAGTGGATCCGAGAGATGTCATTTACACGAAGACCAGGCTCAGGACGCTCTCGATATACCAGTCGCCGAGAAGACCGCCACATGGAAGAAATGCACGCGTACAGCCAACTGCTTCATCGGCCGCCATCCAGGCACTGGTAGCACCTTCAGTAAGTGTCCCTCTGTCTTCTCTAACCGTAAGAAAGCGCCTGTCTGAAGGACATTTGTGATCGCGGCGCCTTTTACGTGTGCTGCCCTTGACGTCCACACATCGACGCCTCCGTTTGGTGTGGTGCCGCGCATGAGGAAACTGGTCTGCAGCAGAATGGAAAGAGGTCGTCTTTAGCGACGAATCCGGATTCAACCTCAGCAGTGATGACAATCGTGTTCGTGTATGGGGACCCCTTGGTGAACGCCTTAATCCTGCATTTGCTTTACATAGACACACCGCTTCTACAGCTTCTGTGATGGTATGGGGTGCCATTGCGTACAATACATGGTCACCCCTAGTATTGATCCGGGACACCATGATAGCCCAGCGGTATATCCAAGACATCCTGCAACCACATGTGTTGCCATTCATGCAATGGCTTCCAGGAGCCATTTTTCAACAAGACAATACTCGGCCTCAAACGGCAAGGGTGTCACAAGACTATCTCCGCACTGTTATTACTCTTCCTTAGGCTGCCCGATCCACAGATTTATCTCCATTCGAGCATAACTGGGATCATTTGAGACGATGAGTTGGGCATCCCATGATTTTGAACGAGCTAGAGGCAAGTTTACAACAAATAGGGAACGAAATGTCTCAAGACATAATACAAAACTTGTATGCCCCAATGTATGATGCGATACGATCGGGCATTGATGCATAGAAGTTTTGTATGATGTCTTGAGACATTTCTTTCCATATTTGCTGTAAAGTCGCATCTAGTTCGTTCATCAACAAAGTATTAAATCCTCCGTTCTTTTGCCTTTTTCTCTGTAATAAATGATCATTTTTATTTGTTTTTCTAATCATTTACTTATATACTTACGTATCAATACATATGTAAATTTTCGTTTCATTTTGACGGCTCCTTGGTGCGCTTATTTGTTTGTTCATGAGAATAAAACTAGTAATTTTACACAATTTTCAAAAATATTCGGTTATACATATATTTATTACGGACGTAACGATCTTTTCTGCTCCATTGCGTGGATAATTATAGTCAACTCCGAGCAATATGAAAAAAATTTCTCAGTTTTTTTTATTAATTAAAACTATACACAAGTGTTTTGACATTTTATTAAGTAATAATTAACTTTTAATATACAACAATGCCAAAAAGCTGTAGCTTTGAATTAAAAAAATGAACGACATAATTGAATAATGCATACTTTTATTGGATGTATCTCTCTCAGTTTTTTAATACTTTTAAAATTCAGATTTAAATATAGTTAAAAATTTGAAAAAATAAACATAAATTTTTTCACCGAGTACCTAAAAAATATTTATATCATATGAAATTTGTATATTTTTCTGAGAAAAATATCTGAATGAATGGAAACAAAATAAATAAATAGCGTATATTTATGCATTTCAATAGAAACCCTGAAATAATGCATTAATATTTCTAAAAACCTATTTGTAATTTAGAAATTTTCCATACGTTTAAGCAATTTCACTGTATACTGTATATTCTTGATTCTACATTTCCTGGTCGCATCCTTATACATTTATACGCGGGTATTATTCAAAAGGATTTTTTTGAAGCTGGTATTTTATTAACTGTCCACCAAAACATTTTTTTTTTTTTGAAGAAACAATGTATTATATTTTTTACCATAAAAGAACGGTTCATATTTTTAAGCCACAGTGGAAAGCTAGCATATACTTTGCAATTGTCTAAAACATATTTAATTTTATTTAGGAGAGTAGGAAGCCTTTATACCGACAATGTTAGTTTGGCTGTTTTCGATATACAGTTACTCCCAAAATTGAGGGTACACCTACTTTTAAAACGGGAATCAATGTTTAGAATGAAAAAATTATATTAAATGAGGGAAATAATTAAAACCTTTAAGCATAGATGAGTTTATTAGATCATAATTAATTATTTTGAATGATAAAACAAAATATTTCTTAGTTTAAACATACATATAATAACTTATAAAGAAAATTAACAGAAATTAATAGCCACAAAATTGAGAGTACATGCATCTATTTTCCTGCATAAATCATGAATAATAAAGAGTTAATATTTAGTAGCATAACCTTTTGCTGATATGACAGCTTCCAATCGCCGAGGCATCGATTCCACAAGATGTCTAGTGGTCTCGGGAGCAATATTCAGCCATTCTTCTTGCAATACCGTTTTCAATTGTTCCTTGCTTGTAATTTGATGTGTTTTTGCACAGATCTCTCAAAGTGGGACCACAGATGATCGATAACATTTAAGTCGGGAGACTGTGGAAGTATATTAAGTTGATTCCGACAATGGTAAAGCAGCCATTCTTCTACAACAAACGCAGTGTGCTTGGGGTCATTGTCTTGCTGGAATATGAAATTCGACCCCAATCCCAAATTATCAGCACTTTCTTTCAAATTATTTTGCAGAATATTACGATAAGCCATCTTGTGCATGATTCCATCAATGAATACTAGCTTTCCCACCCCCGACATAGCCATACACCCCCAAACCATCACCGACCCACCTCCGTGCTTCACAGTAGGAATTGTGTGTTTTGGGCGGTGTGAGGTATTTGGTTTACGCGACACCATACGACGACCGTCACTGCCGAAGATGTTGAACTTACTCTCATCACTGAAAATGATTTCGTTCCAAAACTGTTGAGGCTTTAAAATGTGTTCTTTAGCGAATTTCAATCGCTTGACTCTATTCCTCTTACCAATTAAGGGCTTTTTTCGAGCTACTCTACCATTATAGCCAGCCTTTCTTAGGACTCTTGGTACCGTTTCTGCAGAAACCGATCGACCTAAGGTATAAGAGGTACTGGCTGCAATTTTAGGAGCACTAATTTTAGGATCAATCTTCACTTGATGTATAACTCTTCGCTCGGTTATGGAGTTCATAATTTTCTTTCTCCCTCTTCCTTCGTTATTTGCCAGCATACCAGTCTTCTTAAATTTTTGCAGGATTTTTTGGATACAGTTAACACTTCATCCAACTACTTTAGCAATATTCAGCTGGGATTTACCTTCATTTGACAGTTTAATAACAAGTTTTCTCTCTTCGATCGTCGTTTCCTTCCGATTCTCCATTTTAATCAAGACATCAAATCACAAACATAAATTTGTTATCAGATAGCCTTTGAAAGCCTTCCTTTATTATAGATCTATTATCAAATTTATATTTAAAAAAATACTGGTAGTTTTGCATAGTGATTAAAGAAGTGTACCCTCAATTTTGTGACATTAAAATGGTGTAGTTTTTCTTTCAAACCTTCATATTTTTGTTTCAACCAATTTCCATGTCTTACATTTAATGTTATTTGGAAGAGTAATGTATGCATTTTGAATGTACAAAAGTGCGTTAACATAGCGTATTAATTTCTACACCTGGTGATCCGATGGTGAATTCGGAATTAAGTGTACTCTCAATTTTGGGAGTCACTGTACCTTTTCTCAAAATCAGTTGTATGTACGAATTTTTTTATAAAAGAGTAAAGTACATCTTTTTCATTCTACTGATATGAGCTTTTAGTTAATTTCGAGTTTCTTCATAATTTATAAAATATTTTATCAAACAGTGAAATTTGACTCATTTTTCACATAAAAAAATTTGTAAAAAATAAACTTTTGAGTTTTTACAAAAACCTCATTTCAGTACATATTAGCCATCATTAAAAATATATATCATAAAAAATTTACATACCTGTGAACAGTAGTTTCTCAGAAAAGGTATATCGAATATCAAAATTTACATTTTGAGATAAATTGATTTTAATTTATACAGTTGAGACTTCTAATCGGCCAGAAAATAAAAAAAATAAAAGGCTCAATTTACAATAAAAGATACATGTTTTGGTTTATATCAGACTTTCAACTTTTAAGAAGAAACGAAGTACTTTGTTTACATTTATTACCATTCAAATGGGAGTGTCCCAATTTCAACGATTATTTAAAAATAGGTTTTAAAAGCTTCTATTAACCTAGAGGTTTAAAAAAGGTATTTTAAAAAGGTTAAAACCTATACAATTTTAAAATGTAACATTTTCAAATTGTCAAAAAAATAAGATTTTAGCTTCCCGATACCTCTTAACATTTTAAAGTTGATTTTCCTGTTGAAACAAAAGGGAACTACTTTTATACTATAGTTTCGAGATAAAAAATTTTCAGCCTCAAAGATGTCAAGATAACTCATAGAATAGCGGCTAAGACTTAATTTTGGCTTAGATGGAAAAAAAATACTCATGAAGGCATTTTTATTTTTATGAAAACATTTTTTTTAATTTGTAAAAAGGATTTTTAGAAGTATCAGTATAAATAGGAAGTTCTGTCGTGTCACATACGATAATTTAAAAACTTCTTTTTTCGAACTCGTGGAAGTTTTTGAACTTTAAAAATAATACAGCTAAAGCAAATAATTATTACCGTTTCTTTGTAAATTTCTGTATACAGAATAATCGATTTTAGCATATACGGAGTTCGGAAGATTCTTTTTCACTGTATGTCTCCATATCTACTTGTCTCAATAGAATTAGACTACCATTAGATGACTGGGACTGTCTTGAAAGAGTTAAAATAAAATATAAAATTCTGAGCATTACCGATTAATTAGTTACTTAAAGTTACTGTTTGAAAAGTATGTATAAAAATAATAGCTTCACAATATCATTTTGCATTTTGTTACCATTATTTAATCTTTTTTTCAACTATGATTTTTTCCCCTAAAAATGCTCTGTTATATATACTGAACATTTTGGCATGACTTTGAATCTTTTAAACGAGGAATTTCATTGATCCTTATTAGTAACATTCTCAACTTTAAATTTTATTTGTTGAAACATTCTGATATGTATATATATATATATATATATATATATATATATATATATATATATTTTATAAAACCGAATGCGGCATTATATTTTTTCATTTTTCACATTGCTACAAAATCGTCAATTCAACTCTGAATTAGCAATAAATGTGAAAAAAATCACCGTTTAATATTGATAATCAATAAAATGTCTAATGTATTAATTCTTTAAAATTAAATGGCGAATTAAAAGGAAACATAGAAGTTCCTATCCAAATAATGAACCTTTAATGAACTGAATGCATTCTAACTTCTCTAATTTTTTCCCAATCATTGTATATATAATCTCTGGTCTTCTTTCATTCTACATGAGAATTCAGAAAAAGATATTTTTTTTGAACTTGTAACGAACTCTTCAGTCTTATTTCGTCGTAATGGAACACCATTCTCACAAATTTTCAATAAATCACTCTCGTTTCTACAATGATTTCAGCACACACACACACACATACGAAAGTTTAATATGCTTTTTATATTAAGAAATATGAATTAAGTTTTAAAATTTCTCAAAATATTTATTCTGATATTAAGGGAGCATGTTACGCATATTGAAATCAATATATGGAAGATAGAATTTAAATTTCGAAGAAAATACTAATAAAAGCAGGAAAGACAAAAATACTAAAGGTGTTAAAATCTAGGGGAAATTGTATCATCTGATTTGATTTATTATTTCTTCTGCTTCATCAAAATTCAAATAAAAGTGGTGATGTTGAAGTAGAAATTAAAGAGTTGGTCTTGAGCCCTCCAAGACATCTCGTGATAATTAATTTTTATCCTGCCCTCCTAGCGGAAAATAACCACATTTTTATCGCACAAAAAAGTGAAAGGTTAGCGTTTTTGAAACAGGATGATGCAATCTTGCGACACCAAGAGAAAAACCTTTACCGAAAATCATAGGATTCTAAATTATTTTGGTTAACCAAAACTATAAAAGGTTGAGATTTTGAGAGAGAACAAAGAATATACTATCCTGACTGTTTGAGGTGTTCGTTTGTGTTAATGTTGTACTTCTTATGTCACGCTTCAGCTGTTTGTGGAAAATAAAAATGTGGATATAAAATAACAGCCTCTTCATCCTTCAACACCTGCAACAAATTAATTCCTTCCCAAAATGTTATATTACAAGTTAGAAATGTCCCAAAACACGTCAAATTATTCCATCTATACGTACAAATTGTATAAAGTTATCATCAATTTTGTGGAAAATTCATAATTATTTATGTATTTTATTGTTTTGTTACAAAATATAAAAATAAATTAAGCTAAATATTCTTATTTTGAGATATACTAAAAATCCATTTTACTAAATTTAAAGATTTAATTAAAAGTAATAGATAGTTGAAAAGAGATATTTTCATTTTTTATAACTTTTTCCAAGATTGTATTAAATTCTTAATTCATGCATTTTATTGTCTAGCAAGAACACCTTTTTATCCTGACTCTTTTCAGAAAGTCCTTCCTTATCATTCTATTCTCTGAAATCAGTTCTCCAATTTTAATAAAGAAAATAGGAATGGAAATCTTTTTCTTCGGAAATGAAGTTCAAAGAAAAACCTTAATTGAAATGTGGAACACACACGTACACGGATTCTTAGAATAAATTAACTCCATTGCTTCGCGGGTTTCGCCGCTAAGTTAATATTCTTATGCAAAGGAGAAAAACCAATATTCTTTATGTAGCTTCTCCCATTCTATTGATTCGTTATTTCAGGTGAAATTAACTCCTGGAGTGAACGATGGAGATATAATGTTCTTTTACCACCCAAAGGAGAGCTGGAATAAGTGGAAAAACAAATTGAAAATAAAGTTAGCGTTGGGGAATGACGTCTTCGAGTTCGGCGCGCGTGTGAAACAGAACACGAAAATTCATCTTAAAATGTCTGCTCTTTTGGAAATAATCAAATGTGAAATAGCTCATTTATTAAATGTCAATTAACGTAGCCTTCTGAAATTACACGTGGGCTATTAAAGGCAGACCTCATAATTTTGAGCCTAAACATACAGGGTGTCCCAAAAATAGCGCTTAATCTCTGCACAGAAATATTCTTCGATAGCAACACATAAAAATACCAAAAGAATCGAAGATGCATAGCTTACGAAAAACAAAAAATGGCGTCATAGACATATTGGTGACATGAGCAGCGGTATTTTTAAATACCGGATGTCTCTAAATAAATATATATCGGAGTTTTAACGATTTATAACATTTATTATATATAACCTACAAGTACGATTCATACATCGAATGAATCAGTAACGGAAACAGTTCAATGTAAGGCCCATTCGTCACACGGCACACATCAAGTCGATAGCCGAGTTCATCCCAAACTTTGTTCAGTGCGTTCTGAGGTAATTCTTGCAACAGCTGCTTCAGTCCTGTGTCTCAAATCTGGAAGGTCCACTGGTAGTTGAGGTACGTACACACAATCCTTAATGAACTCCCCAGATAAAAATCACATGGCATCAGATCGGATGAACGTGGACGCCATGCGAAACAAACTTTATATGCCCTTTGCGGAAAACCCATTGCTCGGGTACAATGTTGTTCAACCAAACGCGTACTGAGAGATGCCAGTGAGGCGGTGCACCATCTTGCTGCCAAATGAAGTTATCTGGTTCGCTTTCTTTCATTTGAAGAAATAGCCGCACTTGTAGAGCCTCAAATAGGCAGAACCAGTTACAGTTGGTTCTCCGAAAACGAAAGGCTCATACACTATCCTCCGAGATATGGCCCAAAAAACATTCAATTTAGATCAGTCTCGTTGTGATTCTAGCACCTCTTCTAAGCTCCAGATGCGCGTATTATGAGTGTGCACATGTCCACTGAGGTGTCCCCCGGAACGCTCGTTGTACAACAATAGCAGATTCTGTCTTTGTAAACGGGGGAACACAAAACGCTTTCTGTTCATCAGTCGCCATTTTTCTAATATCGCGCTGATCAGCGGGAAAAGGGTAAAAAATTACGTTTCAGGAGCACACTCTCTCCTGACAGCAAACCAAACTGTTCCAGTTGCTATTTCATCCGATGTAGGAGTCATGCTGATAAGTGAAATATATTAAATACTATAAAGCGTTGAAACTCCGATATCTATTTATAAACACTCTGCATTTTTAAAGACAGATGTTCAAAGTGTTATTCGCTAATATCCATCCAGGCTTGATTGTTCCGTGCAATGGAGGAGTGCACGTGTAGCAGCAGCGATGTGTCCACCGAAGTGCAAGTAGTGTGCAGACGAGCAATAAAGTCCGTTCGTGTAGTCATTCCCTCTCCTACACCAATTCATTGACATGACCCCATTGGCAAAAAAATCTACACAATGTGATCGTGGAGGCCATAGAACCGGACTCACATACCTCATCAAGTGGATGGGGTATGCCATATCCAGTCCTCATTTCAGTCTTCGTGATTTTCAACCTTGGCCAAGTGACGAGGATAATACCTAAGCTGCTACCCATCTCCAAATAACCATACCAAAGAAAGGATATTGAGTTTCGCCAGATTCAACGTGCATCGTCTCCCTGTACATGGTGCTTCTTCGATGTTACCAGGACTCGAACCCGTGAGACTTTAACCACGAGTTTGTGACCCAAACCACTAGGCTACCATGGCTTTGAATTTTGGAGATACCTAACGTTCATTTCACCTCTGGCCATCTAACAAAAGATTCTCAAAGCAGCAGTTACGAAATTTCCAATGACTTCCGCCCACAGCTGACGAATAGTCATGATCTGGTGTTTATAGTTAAGGTATCCGACTACGTTCGGAACCGTGATTTTAAAAAAGCGCATAAATGGATAATTTTCATGATATTTAGTATCACTCAGATTAGAATGCATGCATAAAATTGTTTTAAGTAGTACATTTTGACAAAAAAATTTTATTTAAATATAACATTTTGGCAAAAAATTAACTTAGAATAATCTTTTTTCCAAATGTTCTCCTTTTGTGAAAAATGCTTCTAGTATAATAATACTTTGTCTGTATATAGCTCAGACCTCTCTACAGAGGCTCAACTATAATTTTTGAAAAATTCACCTTATTTTCAAAGTTACCACCAATTTAAATAATTATTGGCGTTTTTTTCTTAAAATTGAATCCCTCTGTTGTCGTAAAATATGAATAAACCCACTTCTAAGTTATATATTTCAAAAATTGTAGTTGAGCCTCTGTAGAGAGGCCTGAGCTATAAACAGGCAAAATATTATTATAATAGAACCATTTTTCACAAAAGGAGAACCGTTGGAAAAAAGATTATTCTAAGTTAATTGTTTGCCAAAATATTGTATTTAAATAATTTTTTGTCAATATGTCCTTAAAACAATTTTATGCACACATTCTAATCTCAGTGACACTAAATATCACGAAAATTATCAATTTATGTGCTTTTGCAAAATCACGATTCCGAACGTAGTCGGATACCTTAAGTAATTGATTTTATCACTACTATATAAAGGCCTGTCACAACTAAAGATTTCTTGTATATCGGAGATGATGCACGTCAAATGTGTTAATGTACTTGTGTTCTCATACATACTTGTGTTCATGGTGTGAAGCGTTTGAAAGTGGGTTGCCAGCAGAGATGTCATCCTCGTCACTCCACAAAGATTCAGAATTGGGATGCTCGACATCTCAACGATCCTTATATAGCGAGATAAATAATTAAGCAATGAAAACTCGAAATATTTTAAATATTCACCTATTATACTGTTGAAATTTTAGATGAAACATTTCGGGTTTCAGAAAATGAAAAAGATTTTGCCATATTCGCTCATAAAAAATACTTGCTTTGAGACAAAAAGTCAAATAAAAAAAAACTTTAACACATAATTGCTTTTATTTTCTGTAAAAAATGATAAATATGCTTGGATTGCCAAATGAAAATTTAGATTTTTCTTTCTTTTTTGCAGATGAGGAGAATGAGAAACTTGTTGGAGTCATCCTAAATGGATCTGAATCCGAATTAGTTTTCTCCGAACACCAATACGTCAGTGATTCCGTAAGTATTTCAATATTATTTTTTCAGTCTTCATCATTCAATGAAATTTTTATTGAATGCATAGAACAGTTTTTCGAACGGATTATGTTTTTTTTTATTCGTTAACATTTTCAAATTCATACATTTCAGAACGCGCGCGGGACTCAGAATTACATTATTTAGAACCAGCAGAGAATTAGAGCTAGAGTTAGATTGCAAAACAGGTGGCTATTTTATTACTAATACGTTACTTTCCATTCACGCCAGTGCAAAAACTCTGTGTAGTCTTGTGTGACGAAATTCACAAATTACGACGTCGATTAATAAGCGAGCAAGCGAGCGAAATTCTAAGGCTGCACTAGATTTAAAACTACGTTAAAACTAGATTAAAAACTTGAAAGAATCTTGATTGAGAAAATTACGGGAGAAATTATATCTCTCCCCCCATAAACCACAAATATAATTGAGGTATGGCTGTTTTTCAGTTATCTCGTGCAAAAAAAGTAAGGCTGTTTTAAGGCTGTTCGATTTGATTAAACTTTCATTCTTCAAAAGTAATTTTGGATACTCAAATTGTGTCTTCTAGTAAGGGACTGAATAAAATAAAATACTTATTTTGAAAAATAAATGCATAATAACTAACATATACAAAAGAAAATTTCGTTTTGAAAGTGCGAAATGTTACATAAAATCGTATTTTTAAAAAAAAAAAAAAAAAACTACGCGCATATTTTAGCTGATTTTGAAAGTTTTCAAATTTTCTCGAGTAAAAGTGATTTTGAGAGGGGTGTCGAAAAAGAAAAACCCACCTCTAAATTCACTTTCTTTTCTTTTTCCTCGCTAATACATCACTCAATAAGTCATGGGCTTAAAACATAGAGGGCTCTACCTTCTAACTTTCCTAAATCTTACCTAGTAGTACTAATTTTGCCGGCTGGCGGTTTAAAGGAAGACATAAGTAAAAAATTGTCACGATACTATCAAAATGAAATTCGCTCAAAAAAGGTGACATAGAAGCACCTTTATCTTATTTCATAGCATATCAAAGACCAGAAACCTCAACATTTTAAATGTCCGACTGGAGAAGATTCTTGGTGCTTTTTCCAGGCTGCTCTTGTATGTGGTGAAATACCTGGTGCTCCCGTAAATCAAACGCCTTAAAGGAAAGCTCATTTAGCCAAAATTATACCAATCTATCAAAGATTAGATTTAAAATAATTTCTTCAGAGTTCCATAAGATCTGTGACACAAAATGCAAACGAGAGCCTTCACATAGCATCATTTGGAGTAAATGTTAATAAGAAATGCCATTTACACGACGTCGAGTAACTATTGATGTTGTGATGCAGTTTGTGAATTTATTTTTGGTAAAAAAAAATATTAGAAAATTTTCAAATGGAAAATGGGCTTTCTTCAAATAAACAGTAAAAAATATTAGCTGTTTGGCTAGATTATTGTAGTTTATTAGATGAAAAGACAAATATTGTCAATATATGCAATTGCTCGAAAAGAAGTTGCGTTAGCAAAAAAGCGACAAAACGCCTCTTTGATTAAAAGAGAGAAGAAACCTCATATAAACCTGGTGGTTTTTAATAATATTTATTAAGAATAAATTTTAATATTGCTAGAATTTAATATTTAGAATATAATTTTAGTATAATTTAATTAATAATATTATTCAAAATGTATATTTTATAAGTCCACTACAAGTTTATAGGGTATTTGATACATATTGTAATATTTTAATATATTTATTTAATAATATGTAATAAAATTTAGAATATATTTTACTGTGTTAAAATACTTACTATGACGTTAATTATAATATATGTAAGAATTAATGCTACGTCTTAGCCCGTTCATTTATATTATTGACTTTCAAAACTTCAAACGTTTTTTTCTCGACTTTATATATTTGTCATGATGATTATTTAAAATGAAAGGACTTTTTTTGTATTTAGTATAAATCTTTGAAATTTTTTTCTGGTTGTTTTAAATAAAAGGTTTGATAATTATGTGCATAGATTAAGGATTTATATGATGAGCTATTTTTAAAAGATCCACAAAGTTAGATATAGCTGGGGGTTCTTTTTTTTTTACTGATTTTTATCACTTCATTCCCCCTATTTTACCTTATTTTATTTACTTTTTAATATGTGATATGTAATTCAGGATGCATTTTACGTTAAAATGCTTCATTTAACTTGAATTTTAATACATATTTATTAATGAATAATATATATATATATATATATATATCCCATATCTTTCCTTTATTTTTCTGATTTCAAAACTTTAAATTGCTTTTTTCCTCGGCTTCTTATTTTTTATGATAATTATGTGTTTAAAATAGTAAGGCTTTATTTTGTATTTACTTTAAAATTTTGAAACTTTTTCTGGTTGTTTAATATAATGAGTGAGATACTTCTGTGCATAGAATAAGTATTTAGTTGAAAAGTTATTTTTTTAAATGTATAAAGTTAGATACATAAAGCATTTTTTTTACTGTTTCTTACAGTGTCTAAGAAAAAAATCTGAAAATAAAAGTATTGCTCGTAATTCCAATCCCATGCACATAATTGTAAGAAACACTGCCAGGAATATCAGAAAAAAGTGGTTCAAAATTATTTAAATTTCTAAAAGTAGTAAAAATTTAAGGTTTTTGAAAAAATTTTAAATAATTGCTTGTTTAAAAATAGTATTTTGCTTATGAAATTCTTATTGCATATGTGTTCGAATACAGTACATGTAATTTTTTTATAACTATCAAAGTAAAAGGAATTATGTGCAAGGTGCTGTGTTCCCTAAACCTTTAAAATATTGAAATCTTTTTCGGTACAATCAATCCATCTTAGCGGGGTTTCCTCCGGCTTTGCCATAAAGATTTTCTTGCAGTAATGATCTGCATGCATTCTATTCAGATGACCAACCCATTTAAGTTTCTGTAATTGGACGAATTTTACAATTTCAGGTTGCGAGTGTAAAAGTATTGAGTTTGTAATTATATTTTCTTCTTCATGATCCACCTGGATTCCACTAAGAACACAATGTAATATCTTTCTCTCAAAAATTCCCCAAACTTCCTTATCCCGTTAAGTCAATGCCAAAAACTCTTATTCATAGGTCAGATCAGATCTTATAAAACTTTTCCAAAGAAGCAATTTAGTTCTTAATTTGACAAAGCTTGACTTTAAATAACTCTTTAGGACATAAAAAGAAGTATTTTCAGCAATGATTCTTTTGTAAATTCCCGATAACAACTCATTTTTATTATTTATCTTCGTTTTAAAATAACACTATTAACTTTTTTCAAATTCCTAATTGCCAATTACAGTATGACTGAATTGAAAGTCAGACTTTAAGCAAAAGTAAATATTTAGTTTTGTTTTCGTTTAATTAATTCTTTTAGCACCTTGTTCTAATGCAATAAATGCTTGTTTGAGAGCTGGTGCGGTTCTGGTAATAATGCCAATATCATCGGCATAAGCCAGTATTTGAACTGACTTATTAAAAATATTTCCTCTATATAAAAATATTGACCTTTGAGTTCGCCTTTTTTGATTGCTATAATAAACAAGAGGCATGGTAACACATTCCTCTGTGGCATTCCTTTTTTCATCATAAGTTGTTCTGTAAAATCTTGTATGCATACTTGATTTTTTTTAGTGAGTCAAAGCTACAAATGTAACAAGTGTCTCAGGAATTTTCAGTTAATACATAGTTTTAAGGATAAATTGTCTGTAAATATAATCATATGCTGCTATAAAATCGGTACAAGATTGTGAGTCCCAATTCCAAATTCTGTACATTTTTCAAGAATCTGTTTTAAGTCGTAAAATGTGCTCAGTTGTATATCTTTATTTCCTAAATTCACATTAAGGGCTGCGGTAGCCCAGTGGTTAGGGTATTAGAGCATGACAGGCATATCATGAGTTCGAGCCCAGTACCACTGAAAACTCGCTGTGTAGGGGAGCGATGCACATTAAATCTGTCGAGAGCTCAAAAGTCCTCCTGTTGGTGTGGTAGTTAGTAGACGGGGTGCCAGCTCAGGTGTCGTCCACGTCACTTGACCATGGTTCAAAATAACGTGGTTCGTCGCCAAAAGCCCTCGTATAGCTGAACAGCGCAACGTTAATATTCACTCACTCACTCCTAAATTCACACTGATATTCGTCTATCAAGTTATCAACAAAAGGGCAAAAGTTTGTCGAAAATAATAGTAGACAAAGTTTTATAGGATACGCTAAGAAAAGACAAATTCTTCTATAATTATTACAACATAGCAGATCACCTTTTTTTGTGCATCATGCAAATGGTACTAAGTTTCCATTCCGTTGAGAATGTCTCACTGTCCCAAATATGTTGAATTAATTCCTTTAGAAACTGTACACAGTTAGGTCCCGCAATTTTGAAAAATTCTGATGGTATGTTGACAGTCCCAAGCGATTTATTATTTTTCAGTTTTTTTAAAGCCTTATTCACTTTTATTAACTAGGGGGAAATCAGTAGGTTCTAAATTTCTGATTGTTGATCCACTAACTTTTGTAGGTCAAAATTCAGCAGCTCATTCAAATTTTCCCTTTATCTTTGAAGAATGTCAAAAAATATTGCAATTTTTCCATCAGCACGGTGTAGTTTTTGGCTTGAAACTTCTTCGCCCACAATTAATTTCATGAAAGAAAGACCTGCTGTCTTCTACTCCCCTAAGATGTCCAATATCCTTTAAGACAGGTTGTAAAACTCCTAATATTACGGCCTATAATGTCTTATATCAGACATGCGTCAACGTACAAAAAATTAATATATTACAATTTTTAGAATTATTGATTACGTATTATATATTTAATGTATGTTTTTCAATGTATTTTTTCATATACGCATGTAGTCGTTTTATATATTTCGTATTATTTTTTTTCTTAAATGTTAAGTATAAATATTTGTTTTTTATTTTTTGTACAAATCAATAATAAAAGTTAAAAGGAAAAACCACAGTTTGGCATTTCTTTTTAAAAGATATTTGAAGTCAGTTTTCCCAAATATCAAATCAAATAATCAAAACTTTGTTAAATATATTGAGCTAATACATTTTTTTTTAAATTAATGATAAATGTTGATAGGGGTTAATCTAAGACTTTCTGATTTTTTTATTTTTCATTTAAAAAATTCTACTAAATATTTGTTTCGAACATAGACATTACACGCAACAAATTATAACATTTTGGAAACAGATCTACAAATAATTATGTAAAAATTCTGGAATTCCAACTTCGTTACATTTTTGCTAAAGTAAAAAGCGCATTGAATATCAATTGTAAGTTTTCATCAAGAATTTCAATATCGAGATAGAAGTTAAAGAAAAAGACAAAATTGTAATTCACAGCTATAAAAATCAGAAAATCTTCAATTGAATTCCTTTGCTAGAAATTTAAACTGGTGAGCCTATTTTGTAAAATTTAATTTAGATGATTAAATTAATAGATATTGATAGCTTTTAAATTATCAAATAGCATTGTAAAAATATGATTTTTTCCTTGAAGCTTAACGAATAAAATGACTCGTAATATCAACTGAGAAATCCAGGTTCTCGATCCATTGTCGGTCTTTTAACTCAGCAAATTCATAATTTTTCCCCCAAGAAAATTAGGATTTCTTTCGGTGATTTGAAAAATCATTTTTACACTTTATGGCTCAAAAGTCATTGAACTTCCATATAATATGGTAGATTCATGTATCAACATTTTATGTACCTTGCTGTTTGCATGTTTTTTAACCTTGCAACAACTCCTTTGGTAATACCAGTCATGCGTGTGGTAGAGTACACAATCAGTTACAGAATAAACAATATGTTCCTTGGTAACTTACACTTCTTCCAAACTTCCATGAGTGTATCCACTTCAGTAGTAATGTTATGCATAGAAATCATATTCACAAAAGCTCTTCACTTATTAAAATATTGCAGTATAAATTTTAAGACTTTAAGAAAACAGATCTCTGACTGCCTCTGAGGTCACTCTGTTTTTTGCCTCTCGCTGATTGGACACTCCAGAGAGAAAAAGGAAGAAAAATATATCAGTTACCGTGGTGCCATCAATAGTAAATAATATGCATAGATGCATCTAAAAAATTTAATAAAAATTAATTTATAACATTAACATTAAATTAGAAATATTAATAGGACACATGAAAAATAATTTTAAAAACTCTACTCTCCAGGTCATACTAGTCATTTCTTTTCTTTTTGACTTTTTCTATGACACAGTTGCCATTTCCATAATAGTTAATTTCAGTAAATGTTCATCAATACTTTCCCATTCGTCTAATTAAAAACATTTCAATTTCGTGTCCATTTCATTCTGGTATATTTCCTTTATATCTGTATCTTTCATCAGTTAATAGTTAAATTTATCTGATTTCACCTCTTGGTTCTTACGGCCATTGGATTCTTGCTCTAATTTTTATCATTACTAAGTAATGGTCTGAGTCAAAATTTGCTCTACGATACGTTTGACATCCAGTATCCCCCTGTGATGCATGTTTAAAATCCATTAAGGCGTGATCCACACAATATGGACATCTCCCTGTCATTTTGTGTATAAGTTTGTGTGGAAAACAAGTGCTAGACACGATTATATGTTCTGCAATAAAAAATATTAACATCTGTGCATTTTTATTTGAGCTACAATGTAGCTTGTGCCCACCAATGGTTGGTCTGAACTTATCTTATTTCCCAGTCTTAGCATTTTCAACACTATTTTTATATCATGTTTGAGAATGGAAGAAACAGTTCTGGATTTTTTAATAAAAAGTATCCTTGTCTTCCACACATTTTTCCTCTCATGGAGAATGTATATTTATTATGCTATAGTTTAAAAATTTGCCTCTCAATCTGATTTTGCACAACCTAGACGATTTGGCCTCAAAACCAATGATAAAATGCCAAACGTTCTTATGAACAGTGAAGTCTGTGCCAAACATATATGTTCCTTAGAAACTCAACTTTAAACCGCAGTGTAATTTCTGCCATTTTGAATTGCCTGCCCAATTCATATCATTTTCTGAAGAACCATAAAGTCAATCATATAATTAGCCTTGATTTCAGTTAACAAAAGATACACCCTTGCTTATATAAAGCGAGCGTATAAGTTAAATATTCCCAATCTCAAATTCTTAAAATTCGTTCCAAGTGGCATCCGTTTTGGCAATCCAAGCAATTCTTTTGATTTTGTAACAAGAGAATTTTTTACAGGGTGAGGTAGTCGTTCTCACGCCCAAAATCCAACCTGGAGGACCAGGCCTCCAAATTTATAAGCCTTCTGAAGGCAGAGATGTCCAGCTATAACCCCGGACACTGGGTACCTATTTCAGTCGCCTTTTACGACATACATGAATTACATGGGAATATTTTTTCACACCCGGTCACCACACGGGAGGATTGATAATTATTCCCCCTAAAACTGCAGTAAGTACATCATTTGTAATCATGGGTGCTAATGATTTGATAAATGAAATCATGATGAATAAAATGATAGTTTAAATAATATGTAACTTACCATGGTTGCTATGGCAAAGTATATATAAAAGTCAGTTCCACTTTAAAAAGTCTCGTCTCTATTTAAAATACCTTCGTAATTTGTTAAAATCTATCCTAAAAGAGAATATGTGTGTGCTCCTAAAGTTCTTACACTATAAATTTACCTATTTTAAATTAGGAATATTTTTATTTAAATTAGCGAAGTAAATACATAATTAACGTAAAATAAGATTACAATGAAAATTATCATTATTGATTGAGTGAAAAAGTATTTATTAACGTCAAGGGCAAAAGCAACGCAAGGGCTAGTGGCAACGTACCTCATAATTTTGAATTACAGTTAAGTGACGAGGACAACACCTCAGAGTTGATTAAATAATATGTTCACGAGGTAGCCTCGTGTTGCTGGTTGAGCTAAGTGCCGCTAAAGACCCGCTGTGTAGATTGGGCTAATGCAAGGTTAAATCTGTCGAAGCTCAAATAATCATGACCATGGTTCAAAATTAAGAGATTCGTCACTAACAGCCCTCGTGATGCCTTATATTGGCACGTTGATATAACCCGCACTTGCTCTCTTTGCGATAGAATAATGCCGCTTCGCAACAAATAATTATTTTGTTTATTATACCACAGTGATATATCTTTCCTACTAAACCTTTTTCTTCATGAAGCTTTTTGACGATCGCTGTAGTTGATCGTCAATGCTAAAAAATTACATTTAGTTAAATTATTGAGTTCACCTGAGTAGCAAAGAATGGACACTCCATCAAATTAATAATAAAATAACAAAAGAAAATAATTTATAAAAAGCAAAATTCTGGCAGATTGAAATCACGGGTTCAATCCTTACTAATATTATAAACGTGAAAGTTTGTATGGATGTTTGTTACTCTTTCACGGAAAAACAACTGAATGTATTTTAATGGAACTTTACAATAATATAGCTTATACATCAGGATAACACATAGGTTATAAAGATATTGTGTGAAGTTTTCAAAATATAACGATAATTGTTAAGAAAGTAGGAAACAATTCTGCCATCTGCAAAACAGCCCGCGACAGCGTATATCTATCTTTTTTGTGTGAAGCAAAACTTTCTCTTTTGTTTTGTCTACGCCATGCCTCAATGCGCTCTCGCTTTTAATTTATTCCTCTCCTATCAGTGTAATCACTATATTTTTTATTTCGTAATAAAACTAGATTTCGAAGGGAGAGATGGTGGCAAGATTTTAACATAAAATAAATACAAGAAAAAGTAATGTTAATGTATTACACTTCCAGATATAAATTATTTACTCTATTTTAAGCGTTCATTACACAAAATGTGTAACAATGTGTTACTTTTGCTGAGAAGGGATCAGTCTAGGAAGGTGTTTTCAAAAATCGACTGACAGGAGAGTTACGGGGAGTTATAAATAAATAAAAATCCCTTTTATTAGTTATTAGATCTACAAACTTAGAATTTAACATATATATATATAGCTGAGATATGCAAAAAGCTTTTTTTTCTTTTAATTTGCAATTCACGTAAAATTAACTCATTAAAAACTTCTTTATCCTTCAATCTGTATTGTTTAATTTTTCAATTCACCCGTGCGAAGAACGGGTATACCAGCTAGTATCTATGAATTTGCAAGCGTCATATTAAATTCGCAGTATGCGGCACACTTCTTTGTCTTTCTCCCCTTAAAATACTTCCTTTCAGAATGCGTATTCCTTTAACTATTTAAAATATTAACGAGTTCCTTCCGGCACAACCGCATTCTCTGCGAGGAGGGTAAACAAACGCCGTTCCATGACAAGCTCTTTGTGTAGTTACAAATTTTGCAATGTTTGCGTGACGTCATTATCTTACCCATCCGAGCATTCAATTCATGCGACAGTTAATGGCATTAAGCGTGATTGCGTCCAACAGTTTCCAATTTGATTGAGGAGTTAAGTTAAATTTCACAAACGCTGGGGAGGGGCTCAAAATGCTATAAAGGGGTACAGTTGCTTATAGGAACGAAGTAAAGAATCGGTTTAATAAGCAATGCGCACGAACACGTTTTAATAAATTTCAAGGATTTAATTCCTAAGAGGAATAATCGGAGAAGAATTTATTGCACCGAAGCAAGACAGTTTTAGTCGCAATACTTGAATGAGTGAATATAACAAAGTTTGGATTTAGAGGTATAATTTATGACCCCACAATTCTGAGAAAATTAATTTACTGGATGGAGAATAAATTCCTTGAAAAATTTTCCTTCTTACCTTTCTTGTAAAACCGTTTTAGAACTTCGATTTTTAATTTAATAATTGTTAAATCAATGCTTCTCAAACTTTCAATACTTGCGGCCCATTTTTCAATCATAATTTTCATCGTGCCCCCCTTCCTTACAATATCAATCTATTGAATTCAATAATGCTGTACTTTGACTCAAAACTACAATATGACTTTAACCTCTTAAGTGCCACTGGCGTATATAAACATCTCACTCAACCAAAGCGTTAATTAACTTGAACGTAAATATACGTCTTTTCAAAATACGATCTTTCCTAAGCACTGTTATCCGTAAAATTGTTCCGAAGGCTTTGGTATGGAATGAAGCGACATTGACAGTGTTAGTGAAGGATTTACTTACTCAGAGGATTTGCTTATTTATTCGTACTTGGAAAAGGGTGGCATTGAGGAGCGAATCGCGAAACTTTTTCCGGCAGTTAAGGGATTCGTTATAAACCGTACAAATGATCAAGATAATTTTTGTATATATAATTTTTTTATGATAAGCCCATGGCATCACTGGTAAGTATTAAACTTGTTCTTGTAGTACTGTTAATTCATTATGAAATACTTTATGCAGTACTGATACATTTATAAGTATATTATAACAGTGTAAATGTATAAATTATTTTTTATGATAAAATAATTCATTTTATTTGTTTACTTTCAGTAAATTAATAATTTTTAAAAAATATTTTGCTTACGGCTTTTCAATAGGCTCGCACCCCCTCCTCTAAGTGTGCGCGCCCCACAGTTTGAGAAACGTTGTGTTAAGAGGACACAGCACGATTCAATTAACCAAAATCGGTCGAAAAATCAAATTTCAATTTTTTAGCCTAAATTTTTCTTTTTATACTTTTCTATATCCTCACAAAATTTGAATGCTCTAAACTAAAAAAAATGCAGAATTATGATAGCTTTTACGTTCGTTTTTATTCACATCCCTATGGCAAATCAAAACTTTAAACTGACGTATCTCAGAAAGATAAAATAACTAGTTTGTCTTCATTTAAAATACTAAGGCTTTTTTTTCTATTGCGCCTAACGCTTTGAATTTTTTACCTATTGCCAATAGTACATGTAACAAAAGTTGGTATGCATTTTTGAATCAAAGCAATATTTATTTTTTTAAAAATAATTAAACTCAGAATTTATACATTTTTTAAGGAATTTTCAATAAACATTCATAAAAAGAAGTATTGTATGAATACCACAATCACGTTAACGCACAAAACCCATACCAACTTTTTTTATACATAGTTTGATGTACTTGTAAATCAAATTTCATGCATGTACGTCAATTTTTGTAGCAGGAGTAGCACTTTAAAATCACTTCAAAAATTTCAAGTTTTTTCCTTAAAAAATTACATGGCTAGATTTTTATGAAATTTTGAGCGCAAAATCTGTTGAACATAGTATGCATACATAAGAGGCAACCAAAAAAATTTTAAAAATCCTTAAATTAAAAAATTTTGCGTAAATCGTACCATGTCCCCTTAAATAATTGGAAAATAATGTTAACCGATTATGTGTTATTAACTTCCCATTTTCAAACAACATAAGTGACCTTAGTTGCCTTGAAGTAATGGTTACGAGCTCAAATCCGGAGTGTCACGGGTTCGAGTCCTGGTGCCACTGAAGACCCTTCATGTAAAGGCGGCTGATGTACATTGTTAATGCAGATTTAAGGCCCTCTCGTTGAGGTAGTGTGGTGATTTGTAGAAGGTGTGCCAGCTCAGGTGTTGTCCTCTTCACAAGAACGAGGTTTAAAGTTGCGACGTTCGTCACCCATTGCCTCGTGTTGCTTTACAGTGCACCGTTAACACCTGAAAATGTTGAAAGAAAAAAGACCTTTCTATTTACTTTTAATAACATTTTAAAGCTTCAATTTTTTACTTTATCGTTTTCATATTAATCGTTAATGGGCCATGGGTAGCCTAGTCGTTAGGGCATCGGACTCCAGATGGGAAGGCCTGGGTTCGATGCCACCAAATAGCCTCCGAGTACACACGGGGCGCGTGCTCGTTAAATCAGTGGGTCCGAAAGTCTTGTGGGCAGTTGCAGCTGAAACCACGGGTGCAGGGCCTGGAGAATATTTCCCTCCAGTTCCATGCCTAAATTGTGGAGGTGGAGATAGATGGTGTCGCCATTTATCGTAACGGAAGTCCAACCTGTCTCAGGCTATGGCAACTTTCATACCTTCCCTACCGGAAGGACACGACGACAACATTAATCGTTAATTAATGAAATAAATAACTGTTAAATATGTATACAATTAACATCGTACCTTGAAGCCGAATTAAGGAAATTGGTTATGGACCATGGATTTCAATCTCGATCAAATGATGACACCTACTTGAGATGGCATATCACTCTCCAGACTTCCACATTACGCCAACCTATCTTTGAGTCTCGACACATTTAACGTTCATCAGCCGCAATGGCGTAGCTAGTACTGAGCAGGCGATGTATCAGAATTTTTTGGGTACCTATTTTTGGTATTGCTTTACATGTTACGATTTTTTGCTGTCATATGTTAGGGGCCAGGATTGATACGGCTGCGGCAGCTACACCCCTAATCAACCCATCTAAACGGCAGATTTGTATAGAGGCACCAAAACTCAAACTTATTACTCAACCGAGGCAACGCCGGCCACGAGTTCGCGATCACAACTAGAAATGTTTCTCGTTTTTTTAAAAATTATCAAAAACAAAATTTTTAAAAATCCTTAAAGCTATTTCTATAATACTCCTAATCAAAATAATGTCTCTTAAAAAAGGCAGAAACCATTTTTGGATTAAAAATATTAAATTTTAGAAAGATTTAGTTCTTTATTTATAAAAATTATTTGAATGAAAACAAAATCTCCTTTTATTCCAAGCGTTTTCGTATTTAGAAAATAAATCACTCATTAATATTAATTATAAAAAAATTAGGTTAGATTCCGCCATGAATTTTTAATATATTTTACGTCGGTACTTTTTTATTCGATTTCCTACTCCCACTATTAAATTGAATATAATTGATGTCTTTAATTCGAAGTTACATCCTATGTGCTTTATCAAAATCTAAACTGAAACAAAATCAAATCAAATCTTTTTCTGTCGTCTTTCATTCAAGCCGTTGGAACCCCTTCAAGCCGAGACAGAGAGTAACATCTGTTGCAAATTGATTTAATCTCTCCCGTTAGAAAAACTTTCTTTTAATACGGTATCTCAAAGGTCGGTGAGTTAAACCACGTGATTCACTAATTACCGCATAAAAATTGTTTATCAAGCCACAATGAAATCTGGCATCACTGGGAGCGTTATTTCTGGAAGCAGGGTTCAGCGGGAACGATCTTGCTGAGATAATGGTCTTTTGGGAACGCAGTGGGTTCCTAGCCCCTTTGGAATCTGTCACTACGAATAAATGATATTAAAAGCAAAAGAGATGCAATATCTCCCTCTCCAAAGAACGCTTACTGTGTCATATTTTTGGATGCAGCGAAGTTCTGAAGTCAAAGACCTTCCGATATCATTGGGGTTTTTGCTTCGTTTTTTTTCGTACATTCTCGTTTTATCTTTCGTTTTTTGATAAGCATAGTCAGTGGATCCCAGATATACTCTATTTATGGATTCATTTTTATTCTAAATATCCAGCCATGAACTCCCAAATGAAATAAGTATTTCAATGCATAATAGAAAAAAATATTAATTTAAGGGGACATGGTACGATTTACTCAATAATTTTTAATTTAAGGAATTTCAAAAAATTTTTGGTTACTTCCTATGTGTGCATACTATAAGTAAAACATATTTTGTGCTCAAAATTTCATAAAAAGCTGGACATTTATCTTTTTAAGGAATTTAAAATTTGTGAAGTGACTTTAAAATGCTACTCCATCTGCAAAAATTTACGTACACGCATGGCAAGTAGGTCAATCTATATATAACAAAAGTTGGTATGGGTTTTGCGATAACATGACTGGTATTCGTACAATTCTTCTTTTTATGAATTCTTATTGAAAATTTCTTAAAAAAAGTATAAACTCTGAGTTCCGTTATTTTTAAAAATAAGCATTGCTTTGATTCAAAAATGGATGCCAACTTTTGTTGCATGAACTATTTGCAACAGGTAAAAAAATCAAAGTATTATGCACAGTAGAAAAAAAGCCTTCACAATTTAAATGAAGACAAACTAGTTATTTTATCTTTCGGAGATAAGTAAGTTTAAAGTTTTTATTTGCCATAGGGTTGTGAATAAAATACGAACGTAAAAGTTATCATAATTCAGAGCTTTTTAATCTTAAAGCTTTCAAATTTTGTGAGTTTATAGAAAAGTATTTAAAGAATAATGTAGGCTAAATAAATTTAGATTTGATTTTTTGACTAACTTTTATGAATTGAATCGTTCTGTGTCCTCTTAACTTTCATGCGAAAATTTGTAAATGCTGTCGTAAAAATGAAGCAAAATTAAAACATTTTAGTGTCTGTTCAAATTATAATTTTTGTGTTTTAAAATATAGAAAAGTATTTTTTCACCCATGAGAAAATTTCATGAGAAAATTATCTTTGTCTCAATAAAAAGAAAATACTGAATTATGTTCAAAGCTAGAAAAAAATTGCTGCCTTCACTTTACATAACGAAACCATGTCTAAAAATAACTAACTGTTCGTTACATGTCTAGTTTTTTTTATACTGCTGATATATTTTAGACAAGTTATTACACGTAGAGGCAAGACTTTGTCACTGTTTAAACTAGCATATAGAGTTGAATTGGCCCAACTTCCACCACTCCAAGCTTGTAATTACTTGTGTTTTATGTACTTAGCTATGAACAAATTTTCTAAAATTTTTAAATTTCACTCCATATTCAACACGTAAAAAATTATCAAGTTATTTCAACTTCCATATAGAATAATAGAAAATGGTTACAACTATATTTTACTGTATATTAAATCTTTCACGTAGCTCTACAATGTCCACGCATTTTAATCGCTTCTCGTACAAATGTTTTTGAAAAAAGTTTCAAAAAGTCATCACATTTTTTTAATTTTATTATTAAATACAGGGAAACGAAACAAAACCAAATGTGTAGGTTTTAAGTTGGTTTTTTTAATTTTTACAGGCGTAAAAGCATTCCGTTTTAATATCAGTTTGCTATCACGAGTTATCTTGTACAAATGGGAAAAAGTTAAATATTAGTCTTTGTATCAAAGGTTTTGAAACAAGGGACATCATAAAGTGATAACTGGCATTCTGTGCACTGGTATCTAGTCTCTTTTCTTACTGTTCTACTTCTGGAATCTTTTTTATGGGAGAACAGAGTACACTGACCCGTTGGATTTGATTTTTTTCAGTAGCAGGAATGACATCTGGAAAATGCCCTGATGTTAATCTGAGTGGTGATGGACTAATGCTGGGTCTTCCTGTTGTGACAGAAAACTCGTAACGATGATTTTCTAAATATATTTTTTCTATCTGGATTGTTTAGGTGATCGGGAACCTCCTGATTTACAGTACAAAATGTAGGCTACATACACAAGCACCACTTCCACTATTTTCAATAACCACCTCTTCATAATCACTCTCTGAAAAATCATCGCTTTCGCTATCTTGCATCATCGACATTATTTTACTTTTTTTCACACAACGGAACCTATCCTTCTTTATACATTACTAATCTAAACGCCGACGTGTACTTACATAGGGAAAACACGTCACCAGTCCGACCAAAAGATTCGCGAAACGAACAAAACCCTGATAAAACCAATGATACCGAGTTTTCTCGGGATAATAATTAACTACAATATGTACGAATCCGAGATGACTCGGGATAATTAGGCAAGCGATTAATTTTTCACGGACTCCCTCAGCAGTGACAAGGACTCCAATAGGAACCACTTTAGGAACCTATAGTATAGGCAAACTTAAGTAAGTAGTATAGGGTCTCGGTACATATTCTGAAACTTTTCTTTCACCAAAAGTAATAAGATATTCTTAGGAAATTTGAAATCCCTCCAGTTTTAAAGAGCATCTAATTTTTACGTTCCTCTTCAACTCAATTGAGAAATTTTAAGTCAATTGTGAAGAATAAATTAAAGTGGGAATTAAAAAACTGGTAAAATTAGATATTTTCAAATTATACGACATAAACTTTTTAAGTAAACAAAACCATAACATTACATGAAAAATGTTTTATTTAAGGTATCCGACTACGTTCGGAAACGTGATTTAAGAAAAGCGTATAAATAGTTAATTTTCATGATATTTAGTGTCACTTGGATTAGAATACACGAATAAAATTGCTTTAAGAATATTAATTGAATAAAAAAATTATTTATATGAAATATTTTGGAAAAAAAATGAATTATTTTCAAGCATTCTCTTTTTATGAAAAATGCTTCTATAATAATAATATTTTGTGCTTATATATATAAAGCAAAGATTTCTCTTTAAAGGACCTGAACTAGGAGTTTTGTAAAATTCACATTATTTTCAGAGTTACTACCAAATGATATGATTATCTGTGTTTTTTTCTTAAAATTTTTCCACTCTGCTGTAATAAAATATGGATAAATCCACTTCTAAGTTATATGTTTCAAAAATCCTATTTCAAGCGCTGTACAGAGGTCTTAGCTATGAATTGGCAAAATATTGTTATAGAATCATTTTCCACAAAAGGAGAAGATTTTGAAAATAGGTCAGTCTAAGTTCATTTTTTGCCAAAATATTACATCTAAATAATTTTAATGTAATAATATTCTTATAAAAATTTTATACATGTATTTTAATCTAAGTGACACTAAATGTCATAAAAATTATCCGTTTATACGCTTTTGCAAAATAACAGTTCCGATAGTTGGATACCTTAACAAAAAATGTAGCATTAAAATAAATATTTTTTGAGATAAAATAATGATAAGTTTTATGTATGTTATAAGTATCGGATTCATTGATTGCTTTTTGAGTATTGAAGCTACATGAGAACCACTAATGAATGGTAATTACGAAACATGGCTAAATGATGATGAGACCCCAAACAGTATTTTTCTCCTATTTTTCTGTGCGATATATATTTGGTTTGAAATACACATTTTTTTAATTATTCATTCAAAAATCACCCGATTCAAACAACTCAGCATTCGAATGATATACAGAATATTTCTTTAAAAATATAAAGATAAAATATAGAATTAGTGAATTTTATAAAATTTTTGAACATGCAATTTTAAAAGGGCTTTTTTATTTCCTCACTGAAGTCGAGGATATTATTGGAGCCGCGATAGCCTAGTGATCATGGTCACGAGCTCGTGGCCAGCGTGCCGTGGGTTCGAGCCCTAGTGCCACTAAAGAACCGCCGTGTAGAGGAGCTGATGCTCGTTGTCTGTCGCTGGGCATATGGCTCGCGAAGCGAGCCTCCATCCCATATCATAAAGGTTAATGGCGCCTGGGAGAGTTAAAGTCCTTGATGAGGTGAAACAGCATGGCTTTCTTTGAGACGTAGGAGAGATTAATTAAGTTATTGAAGTTAATTGAAGTTGGAAAAAGTTCATCCTGAAGTAGCTGGGTAAGTTCCTTGCAATTTGACGTTAGGAGGTGTTGGAAATCCAAAATCTTTTTTTTAGAGTTTTACATTTTCAAATGGTATAGATTTTAATCTTTTTTAAAATACCTTACTTTAACCTCTAGGGTAATTAGAAGCTCTTAAAACCTATTTTTAAATAATCGTTGAAACGAGGGCCACGCCCATTTGAATGGCGAAAAATGTAGACAAAGTACTTCATTTTTGCTTAAAAGATGAACGTCTGATATAAACCAAAACATGTATATTTTATTGTAAAATTGAGCCTTTTATTTATTTTATTTCCTAGCCGATTAGAATTATCACTGTATACATTTAAATCAATTTATCTCAAAATGTAAATTTTGATGTTCGAAGTACCTTTTCTGAGAAACTACTGTTCACAGGTATGTAAATTTTTTATGAAATTTTTGCAATGATGGGGCTGATGTATACTGAAATGAGTTTTTTGTAAGAAACTCAAAAGTTTATCTTTTACAAATTTTTTTATGTGAAAAATGGGTCACATATCGCTATGTTTCATAAAAATTTTATACATTATGAAAAATTTAAAACTAGCTAAAAGTTCATTTCGGTATAATGAGAAAGGTGTACTTTAATTATATGAAAAATTTCAAACATGTACATTTAACAGATTTTGAGAAAAGGTACATCGAAAACAGCCAATTTAACTTTGTCCGTAGAGAGGTTTCCTACTCCCCTTAAACATGTCGAGGTCCCTCGGTACGGAAGCTCGTAGAGGGAGTGTCATCTAAGGTGTTTTCCTCAGCACTTGAGTGTGGTTCTAAATGACGGAATCAGTTCCCCAACACCCTTGTGAAATTTTATAGTGTGTATGATGATAATAAACACTCACTCAATAGTAGAAATCAAAACATTTCATTTGTGTAGCTTGCCATCTAGCGTGGTTTACAGTTGTGAAATAAATCTGCAAGAATAACCTATTCGTTATCAATTCCTGAAATTTGTTCAAATTCGCAAAGACTTCCAGTGGCATTGAGTTAAAGTCGAATACCAGTAGAATATTAAAATAATAATAATTTCTCCTCGAAGTTAATAACCTAATTTATTAATATTCAAGATAAAATGACCCTGCGACTATTTACATTTGAAGGACACAACGCTCAAACCCGATGGAATTACATTCTTGCGTTCAATATTCTCTCTGTCTCTCTTCTATTCTAACGCTGGAGACGTTCGAAGTGTCAACTGCTTTTTGTTAGGCAAGGTGAGAGATACTTAATTCCGACACAATGATTCCAGTGGTTGCTTTTGACATTTTAACAATTGCATTTTTTGCGATAATTAATTGCGCGTTCAAAAAGTCTTTGTTCTCAAATGGTTTCATTGACAAAAAAAGTTTCTAAAATTAACTTACCGAATGTTTTTCTGTGACTTCGAAGCTTCTAAAAATAAAGTACTCCATACAAGAAATTCGGTCAGATTCAAAAATTGGAAAACGTAAGCACAAATGACAAATTATTAGCTTTGATTCTATTATTTCTATTATTTCTATGTTCTTTAAGATGTTTGTAGTTTTAATTCTTCATGATTTCTATTAATATTTGAGTGTGTATGAATACATATTCATTTCTAATTTTTATAGATACCAGATCTATTAATACGTAAACTAACATATGGTCAACATAATTTAAAGCACTTATAATTAGATTATTAAACAGAAATAACATATTAACTTGCAAGAAAATCTTCAAAACTGAAGTTTTGTGAATAATGTAAAAAATATATAATTTTTAAGCCACTGAATTGTCTTCAATTCTTAAACGAGTAGCAATGTTTGAAGAAAGAAAGAAAGCTTGACATCCTCTCTCTGTCGGGAAATGAAATGTGAAACGTTCGTCCATCCCATATCAAAATATATTTGGTCCTTGAAGCGGAGAGGCCTGGATTGAGAGGGAGCTTCCTGATTAGTGGACTAAAAGAATCAGTGAGTTAACACTAGTAAAAATGTTTTGGGTAATAAAACTATAAGAAAACTAAATAAATAAAAATAAAGTGAAACATAAGATTAGTAATGTCTTCACTAGTATTTAAAAATGAGTTTATAAGTATGATAATGCAAGTAAAGCAACTATTTCTTAATGAAAATGTATTCTTTTAAGTGCATTCAAAGATGAAAATTGTAAACATAACTGTAATAACTTTTCTTCTAAAATTTTGGTAAATCTTAAGCCATACTTAAATTGCATTGAAAGATAACTGCAATACTGTAATGAGAAATTTAATCTATTTTTAATTACAAAAAACACAATTTTAGAAAAAAATAATTTGTCATTCATTTTTGTTAAGTTTTTCTTTGCATTAATTAAGTGCTTCTCAAATTTTCAGCACTGGCGACCCAATTTGCAATCATAATTTTTATCATGCCCTACTTATACAATAATAATGTATTGAATGCTATACTAATGCACTTTTTGAGACTCTAAAACTACAATACGATCTTAATAATAAACCGTACATCTTCACAAGATAAGTGTTAAATTTTGTATATATGTTACTTTTAAGTAATATATATTTTAAGTTAATTACTTTTAAGTAATAGGATAATTATTATATTTTTCTTTTTCTAATTTTTAAATTAGAACAGATTGTAAAATGATATTTAATTAAAGATTTATTTCCTTCATCATCCATTTCTAAAGGTACAAATATCATTAGAAAAATAATCTAGTCTATGTTGCGTTCTATCATATTCATCACATCTGGCAAACGTTTGCGTGAGTCTGGGCAACCTATCGGACGTCTGCGCAAAACATGTCAAAAGTTGTATCTAGTACAATTCCATTCTGTTTTGGTCGAGTCGATACATCTATAGCTATCGAATCTGTCTTGAATGTACATTTTATAATTTACGCGTTAGTTGTAAATCACGGTATTACGTATTTACGGTAGTAGATTAAAACAAAATCATAGAAATATTTTTAAGTCATAGAGAACATTCGATGATCATAAAGTATCAACAAGTACGCAGAAAAGCATGGTTCCGAAAATTAAATCTAGGATATACTCTAAAGAATACTTAAATTTTGGATTCACTATTACTATTACTGAAAAACCCTGGGTAAAACTTACATATGTACTTACTATGTGTTAAAACTTACAAATCTGAAGAACAACATACAGAAGTTGTTTTTAAAACCATGGAAATTCATTCAGTCATGTTAGCATGGAATTTTAAAAAAGTATTTTTTCTTGCTGAGGACAAGTTCATAGCAAGTTACGAGTGGGTTAGGGATTCGTTTCACAATATTTCAGAAGGGCTCTTAACTGCCGAATAAGGAATTTTCATAGATTTCACATCAAGTCGCATAGTTAAAAAGTAATTTTGAAATAAACAGCCCTTTGAATTTTGGGCAGAGGTGGATGATGCATTTTCTGCTCTGAAAACAAAAGCATATCGTATACTATTACCACTTTCAACAGCCTACTTTTGTGAAACCGAACTTTTTTGCTGTGGCTGTTTTGAAGCCAAAATATAGACCTCAGCTAAATATAAAAAGAGAACTCAGAGCGTCAAGTTCTAATATTAAACCTTCCTTTGAAAAACTTTGCTCTGAAAGACAAGCCCATGGAAGTCACTAATAATTGTTTAACTTGTTCTTATACTGGCTGAAGCATCCACTCTTCCCACGAGTTTATTTTTTAAAAAAAATAATCCATTATTCTGGATGTAATAGCTAAATTGTGGAGAGTAAAACCAAGTGCATAACATTGTATACAAAAATGTAAAATGATTTTCTTGAAATGAATGCTCATATTATAAATAGTTTTGAATGAACTGTAATTTTAAGCCTCACAGAATTAGAATTTAGAATTAATGTTAAATAATTAAAAATAATGTGAAATTCCAATAAAGAATAATTGTGTTATTTTTAATATTTAAAGCGAGAAAACTTCAAAATATTTTAACCCGAGATCAATTGTGCTCTCGATACTAACTTTAATGTTCCCGCGGAGTGACTCATCCCAATCTTTTTTTTTTATAATTATTTTTACTACAAACAAAAAGATCACAATTTCAATGAATATACTTACTTCAGAAAATATACTTACCTATTTCTAGGACTTTTCAATTTGTCTTTGAAAATTTGAGAAGAAATCCATTAAAACTGAACTAAATTGTTTCAAATGTTCTTGACTTTAATAAAGGACACAAATCACAGACACTTTTCGCTAACATTCATTTCAGTGTATTCAATATCTAAATATGGATATTAGTTCTAAAAAAGAATAGTGTTCAACGTTTTTTATTATACATTATATGTTTCAGAATACTCATAAAAATAAATCTTGGCCAAGTAGCTCTTCAAAGTTCTCAATATGCTTATTTATATATCATAAAACTCTTTCACAAGGAAAAAGGCGAAACAGAAATATATATATATATATATATACAACTTCCCTAAAAAAGGGATGAAGATAACCATACCAGTAAGATCGAATGTCAGCTAAAGTAATATTTTAGGTTAAAAGAAACGTATAATAAAAAATCTCTCTTCGCTGGATTACAGAAAAGCAAACACGATATTTTTTTAAATTTGGTTATAGAATCAAAGATAGCTAATGAGTGCTTGAAGTAGAATCTTTTATTTTTTATGACGTACTTTTGCAAGATGATATATATAAAACATATCAGTGTAAATCTGTGTTTTTTTATTATGTCAGGAAGTATTTTGTTATGCTTAATTCCAATAACCTATTTTTTTAACCTTTTGTATTCGATATGCTCGCGCCCCACAGTTTGAGAAACACTGCATTAATTTAATTATATTGGTTATTTTTATCATAATGCAAACAACCAACTGAAGAAAAAGTGATATTTGTCTGAGACAGGGCAACATATTCTAATTTTATCAATCTATAAAACTTTTCCTCGAATAATATTTATAAGTGCCTTTTAGCTTTTGTTAAATCTGAAGGACTCCATTGAAATAAAAACTGCAATATTTGGAAAACGTTTCTCTTCTCTCTCTACTTTTTTTAAGTTCTAAACTTACATTTGTTTATTTTTTTAAGAAAAAGAACATTATTTATTGGTACTACTAATACATGCAAGTACTACTAGTAGTTGTTAAGTTGAGAGTATTTGTATAATTTATATTAAATATAACTTTCAGGAATTTAAAATGAAGTTATCGTTAGATGAAATGTTGCTTCAAGAGAAAATGGTTGAGTCTTAATTTATGCTTGACAATAAAGTCTTGTTAAAAGTCTAGCAAGTATTTTTAACAAGATCTTCAAGATTTTTTGGGGTAGTTTTCAATTCTTGGTATTTATTATGTACTAAATATATGTAATACTAAAGATACTTGATACTTTTAATGGGATCTATTTGTTTCTCTGATAAATTTGTACGTAATTTCTAAATGGACATTTTACCATTAAAGCTCGAAAACCGTTTATGTGCTGATTATCTAGCTAATCTGCTGATTAAATTATTTGCTCTGTGAAAGTACGGAATCAAGAGCTTTCCACGTTTTAACTAGACAATATTCACATTATCATTTTCTGTATCGTTAAAATTCAAAAGTTTACTTTTCTCCTTTCCATTCTGATAGGAATTTTGATTGAAAACTTTTAACTCAATCCAGAATAATTTATCCTAACAATTTAGAAACAGAGTGGAAGAGACAGTAAATATATTCAATAAAAGAATTAATTATAAAAATTTAATTATGACTACCAGTGTGTTCTAGAAACAAATGAAATACAAAAAGTTCTAATATTTCAAAGTGTAACTGTCCTTATTGATATAGCTATTACAACCGTGAAAAAACAAATTTTTACTGCTAAACTACATGGCACTAAGTTGCATGGAGGACTATGAGACGCTACTCCACAGATCCCCGAATTCTAAGAGGTGAAGAGCAAACCATTTGATACTGTGTTGTGTAGTTTTTCAATTGATTCAAGATTGATTCCTTTAATGGATGTATTTATTACTGGATTGTTTAGATATGAAAAAATAGTGTAATTTTTTTTTTGTTCAGATAGATCGTGGTTCCGTAGATATCAAAATATAGAAAAACTTTTAATTCAAGCGTACAGAAAAGTTGCTGTCGTTTCACCAAAGATCTGATTTTCACTTTAATTACTGCCTGGTGCAGGGGTGGCGAAATTTTATGGATCAATGTGCCATTTTTTTTTTTTTTTTGAAAAATGTTTAGTGAGGTATAGGCTTGTGATTATTGGGATAATAATATAACTAGTTGTAAATATCCACAACTCAAAACTCTTTATTGACTACGAAAAAATATATTTTGCACTGTATTCTTGCAAACGTTTTAATTGTACGCGTAACTCAAATTTAAGTAACATGAGTGTGACTTCTGTTGTTGCAGATTAAATGACAAATATCTTCTATTAGGATTGTAAGACAATAACAAACGAAAGGGCTCCTCGCCGTCTCGCGCACTACGACCGACTCGAAGACTCGAGTTTGGTCGTAATACTTCAAAGTGAACTTTGTTATTTTGAACTAAAATGCAAACCATTTTGATCATTGGGGTGCCCGAAATATTGTGTCGTGTACCATTGTTTCACCATCCCTGGCCTAATAGGTAATGTACAGATTTACGATTGTCCAGCAAGTAATGTGGAAATGATCTAGGTAATTCTTAGATCACCTAGATAATTGTAAAAATGAAACAATTTTCCGCATTTATTTTAATGAATCACCCTAGTTAACGTGAAGATTAACTAGCTCAACTGAAGACTAACTGATTTCTGCACGCTAGTGGTTACAGATACTCTAATTAGGTAATATTTACTAATTTAAATATTATCAATGCATGGTATTAAGTATTAAAATTGTATTTTGTATTCTAGCTCATTTTACTGGAAAGTTCCCCTTAACTGTTACACACATTACTCTTTGCAGATTTCAATAAGATCCAATGTTATATGGTAGAATAAATTATATTTCTCTTTTTCGAATAACGAGTAATTTAAAAGCACTTCTATCAGCGCAAAATGCCTAACTTCTGGATAGAGAAAAACTGTCTTTAAAATGACTGGCTTTCTGTGAAAGAGGCAGGTGAAAAAGGCTCCGTCAGGAGAAAGGGTAGCGAATGGAAAGAAAAAGAGAAGAAAGAAAGAATCAAAGAAAGAGTTTTAATGGAACTGAAAGGAATTCACGAGTTGCATGGGCAGATAGCCATTCTTCTTCTTAATTGGTTGGCGCAAAGTGATTTTCCAGTCTGTGTAATGGAGCATGCGATTGGTTGAATAAATCCATCGCAGTTACTGGAAAATAAATTTTTTGTTCACATTTTGATTGAATGATTAATTCTTTGAAAGGTGGTTGGTTTTTTTTTATGAAATAATTTGATGGGGGAAAATTGCTGAAGTGAAATTCTAAAATGTTAATGTGATTTTTCAATCCATCAATTTTATCTAAGAGAGAAATAAAATACATATAATTTTTCAAGCTTTGTTTTGTTGCGAAAAAGCTGTATTTTAAGGAGAAAAATATATGTCTTGAATGCACATGAGATCTTATAAAAAATAGTTTGAAAAAAGGGATAAATGCAAAAGGTTCACTTCAGAAACCTTGTTTGACTGATTTATTCAACTATTAATAGCGCACTCCGAAAAAACACGAGGCTCAAGTATATCATGATTTTGAATGACGTTCAAATGAAGAGTACCCTTTATTATGTATCCCAGGATAAAAACACACGGCAACAACAACAATAGTTTTTTAAATATCATTTGATAGGTGTAAATAGTTGAAAGCTTTCTTCTGTCAGTTATTTTTTTATCACAATTATTCAAATCATTCTTAAGTTGATTGAGGAAAAACATTTTTTCTTAGCCCCTTCTCTCTTGGCTGAAGTTCGTGAAAGATCTTTTCACAGCCACAGTAAACTAAGTTTATGATAGTTTATTGTAGAAATTTGCTATTTCAGCTTAAGTATAAAATATGTAGTTGACAGGATCAGGTCAAAATATAAATCGTACTTGAAAGAGATTGAATTTGTAAACATTCAAAGCTCCTGAGTTGGGTGTTTTTGAAGGTTGTAATCCATAACCACACTCTTTGTAATTTATTGACTTCCTATGTGTCCTTTGGTCGTATGACTATTAATGTCGGGATTTCTATATATTTACTATAGCTGGTAGTACAGGGCGGGAGCTCACATCAAATGTTACGTTGTACTATGCCAGTGTTTTTCTGTACCCTTGTACTTACCATTCATTTGAATAATGCATAAAGGAGTTGGAAACCTCTCTCTATATATCTACTGACAATGTTAAATAGGCCGTTTTCGACGTAGCTTTTCTCAAAATCTGTTATATGAACATGCTTGAAGTTTTTCATTCAATTAATTAATTTCATTCAATTAATTAATTTCATTCAATTAATTAATTTCATTCAATTTCTCATTATGCTGAAATGAGCTTTTAGCTAGTTTTGAATTTTTATAATTTATGAAATATTTTATCAAACATTGCAAAATTTGACCCATTTATCACATAAAAAATTTGTAAGCAAATTTTTGAGGGTTTTTTTTATAAAAAGCACTTCTCAGTATATAAATTAGCCATCATTATAAATATATCGTACAAAATTCACATACCTGTGAACAGTAATTTCTCAGAAAAGAACATCGAACATCAAAATTTACATTTTGATATAAATAGGTTTTAATGTATCCAGTGAGGCTTCTAATCAGCTAGGAAATAAAAATAAAAGGCTCAATTTACAATAAAAGATAAATGAATGAATTTATATCAGACATTCAACTTTTTAGCAAACACGAAATACTTTGTTTATATTTTCCGCCATTCAAATGGGTGTGGCCCAGTTTCAACGATTATTTAAAAATAGGTTTCAAGGGCTTTTAATTACCCTAGAGGTTAAAGTAAGGTATTTTTAGAAAGGTTAAAATCTATATAATTTAAAAATGCAAAAATCTCAAAGTGTCAAAAAATAAGATTTTAGCAGTAATATCTTTCCAACACCCCTTAATGACATTATGATATCTTGAATAATTATTTATTTGTGATAAAACCCATGAATATAAATACAATGTATTACGAAAGCATCTCACATTGTTCGCAGAAATCAGATCTGATGTGTATCTTTTATAAATGAAATTTCCTTTAAAAAGGTTTTACGAGGGAAATATGAGTGCAATTTTTTTTATACTTTCAAATTCATGAATTTAAATATTTTTAGTGCCTATTTTCACGGATGTATTTTTTCAAAAGATACTTTCTATGAGATATCCCCGATTAATATATTTGTTTTAAAATAATTACCAGTCTTTTTGAGCATTAAACTATTTTGACGATGAGTTAAACTTTATTAAAAGTTAGAATTTTATGAAAAAAAAAGTTGAATAGTAATATTTTCAAATTTATGTATATAGTGTGTATATAGTGTTTACGTGAAGAAAAAAATAGAAATTTTGGAACATTTTTAAAGAGGAGCGGCTTTTACGAATCAGCTAATCACGGAGAAAACGTAATTTGGGGCAAAAAAGTTTTCCCATTTCTTTGCGAAATATATTTCAATCTCTTTTGAGGGTTTGATAGGAAATTTTATTCTCAAAGAAAAAAAATTCATATACATCTTTTAAATTCAGTGTATAAATCCGAGCTTCAGACTGGTTTGTAAAATTTACAATACTCATTGGGGATACATATAGTCATGATGCATCGAGATTTTCCTCATGGGTCGACGTTCCCATCCGTATGCGAATTTTTCTGTTCGCTCATTTTCCAAACAACAAAAAATATGATGAGCAATACTACTGAACAAGATAACAACTTGATATCTTCCGAGAGGTTTACAAAAAATAAAATTGTCACCATTAGCGTCGGGTGTTTTACTTTACAGTAATTTGATTTAGAAAATCTACCAACTTTTTGGCAGCATTTTCTCCCACTTGTTAAAAGGAACTTTTTTTCTCCAATTATATACGATTTTAGAATTACAGGTAAATTTTTGAAAAAGAAACATAGTCTCTAATTATACACGAATCAGCTTATTTTTTTAAAAAAATATATCCGGTATTCTAGTTTTAATTCCTGTAGAATAATGTAACTATAAAAACTGAACTTTTCCTTCTTATATTTTGAAAAAAAGCAGACACTTTTTCAGATTAAGGAGATACGATAGATCACACACACTTCAATGATGTTCCTTGCGGGGGATGTTACAAATGCACACCCAAACAAAATGAGTTGTACATTCAATTTATTCTTAGAAACAAAATCTTTTCCGGCGGGTGGAAAGTATAAAAGTGAGAATAAGAAGATTATGATAACTGTCTCAAATGTGGGAATTTCTGGCGAGCGATTTGCGTGCTTTTTTGATCACTTATCCTTAAAGTAAAAAGGATTATTAATTGTTAAAGTTAGATTCTATGTGTACATATTCCGAATTTTTAATCTTAGTACTAACTCTAAGATTTTACACAAAGCCTTTTAGCTATTTTTAGCAGTATTTCTCATAGTTTTTAAGTAATCACACATATAATCTTACATAGGTTCCTTTTTTCAGACGGAAAACTTCTCAGAGTTGCACAATCCAGACGCTTATTTAGTGGTGTACTCTGTGACGTCAAAGCGCAGCCTCCAATTGGCCAAAGAAATTCTGAGGCTGATACACAAATGGGACAACGTCGACTCCAAAGCCCTTATATTGGTCGGCAACAAGACTGACCTCGCAAGGCATCGAGTCCTTTCTACAGAGGGTGAGAAAAACGATTTTAATTCTGATTTATGTATATGATCGATTTTTATCCAGTTAACTGTGTGTGTCCCGTTTGAGATTTGATACCTATATGTGTCACGGAAATCGAACGATGACGAGTATACTCGTCAATCACAGAGTAAGTGTCACTGTTAAAATATTGGATCAAAAAGATGGGTTTACTTGATAAAATTGCCAATTTCATTATTAATACTTATTTATTTGGTTACCATAAACATATATTACCTATATTACTCAAAAGACTCAAGAAAAATCACATATAAAGGTAAAAATATACATTCCTTCAGAATTTTAGTTATTGTCAAAATTCCTGGACTGAGACCTAAACATATACTGACTTTTTTCCTTCTTTGCTAGCAAAAGAATTTCCAACTTTTATGACAGAAAGGAAGCTGTGAAATAGGTGCTGTAGGGTTGATCACAGTCCTCTTACCAGAAAGCATCCTTGCCGTTCCCATCCCAGTAAACTAACTATTGTTTAGGCAGAATGACATTGGCCATTACTCTAATGTCAGCACGTGGTTTAACATCTAACAAATGGCATTTTCATCACTCTATGGCAGGGTAACTTCGGGCTAGCCAGCTATCAATGGTCTGGTCGACGTCACGCATTTGTCCCAAGGCTGATCATACCTGAAGGAACCCCATTGTAAATAAAATTTTCAACTTTTCTCTCTGCCCCTCTTCGGCTGACTTCTAAAAAACATTATCTTCGCACATAAATAAATCCGGAGTGAGAACTTACGCTCTGTTTCAGCCGGTGCATACAGGAACACAGGAGTACTTCTTAAATATTTCGTATTTTCTATTTATTTGGTTTACTCCCTGCTGGCTTCAAAATATTCTAAATATCTTGAAATTTGAGAATATGCTACGTTTTTCTCAAAAATTGTAATTTAACTAGCCAATGGTCTCTACTTTTAACGCACTCGTCATGACACAAAATCCTGTAACTTCTCCATAACGAATATACTCGTCAATCACAGTTAACTGGTTAAGTCAGTAGCGGGTGCCACACCCTTCAGTATTTTAAATGGTGCGAGACATTTTGAAAATAATGGCACTTCATGAATGCATTTATTGAACGATGTCTGGTCAATTTCCTTGACTATAGTAAGTTTTCATATAAGACAAAATGATGTATGTATGTATTTTTTATGATATGTGTGACCAGTAATTTTTTTCCCTGAAAAATAGTTCAGACATCCTAGTGAGTTTGAAAAAGAGTTGGCAATTTTGCATTACTGTACATATCAAAAGACAATTAAGATTATTATTAGAATTCAAGGAACACTGGTGAAATGGGCTTTAACCTTCAATAATCATTAGTAAGGATAAAGTTATTTTTGAGACACTATAACTTTTTTCATATTTAAGCTCCTATTCTTTTTAATTCATTTTATTTGTTATTCATGATTTAAATAGTTGAAAAAACTCTTAGCAACACCTTTTTTTCATGTTCTTTCATGACTGAATGAAAATATAGCTCAATTCTGTTGATTATAATTTTCTAGAAGACTCCTTAGCTCTTACTTAGCATCTGAGAACATGTATTTTTAGAAATCCTAGAATACGTGAAGCATTTTTTTTTCATAGAGGGATTTTCACCTCTTTATGTAAATAGTTTTAAGAAAAAGCAAAAATGAAATATTGTGTTTTGTAACAGCTACAAAGTATAAAATTCGTGACCTATTAGTGTGAAATTTTGAAGGTTAGCGGGAAATTGAAAAAGAGGATCGCGCGCGAATCTCTTCTGCAGTAGAAACAGTTAAGCATAAAACTTCATGAGACTTTGTGAAATGTCAGAGGGAAAAGAAATTTTTAAAATTAAAACATCTCTGTCACACGGGATTACAATATAAATAATGATAGCAACTTTAATTTTACTGTAAACATTGATTTTCAAATTCATTTTTTTAAATAATTTAATTTTAATAGTTATAATACGGCTTACACTTTAAATTAATTAAGATATAGAATAGAGGTGTTCACCTTTTTGTAATATTCTTAAATTATAATTTTTAACATTTCAGTATTTAATTTGTGGTGTATGCCCCTCTCGCCTGCAGCAGAAACTTGGCGAAATGTGAAAAATCTTACACTTGGCAACCCTGTGTCAGTGGATATAAACTCATTCGCTGGAAGCCTGTTAATTTCCTTTTAGCCTACGCAAGTCCAGTATGGGGTTACGCCGCTAAAACAAATATCAATATTTTAGACACTCTGCAAAATTCTTTAATACGTATGATTGTCAAAGCCACAAGATATATGCGCAATGATGACATACGTAAAGCATTAAAAATTACCAGTTTTAAAGCCCATATTCAGCAAATTGCAATGAACTTTTTTGATGATCTACCAGCAACCAACAACTTTAATATGCAAAACTTAATTCCTTACATTCCTAATGATAATTCTAAAAGACCAAGAAGAATACTACTTAATTCATACAATCCTCCTTAACTTTAATTTTTCGTGCAATATTTTTATTGCACCTCATTTTACTAAAATTTTACTTTCTTTAAATATTTTTGTCATTATTTCTCTCTTGCCTTCCCCACTGGACTTGTGGCCGCGGTAGCCGAGTGGTATAGGTATCGGACTGTGGCTTGCTTTGTCACAGGTTCGAGCCCAGTACCACTAAAGACCCGCCGTGTAGGGCAGCGATGCACGTTAAATCTGTCGAGAGCTGAAACGTCCTTCCGTTGATGTGGTGTGGTAGTTAGGAGACAGGGGTGCCAGCTCAGGTGTCGTCCACGTCACTTGACCATGGTTCAAAATTACGTGGTCCGTCGCCAAAAGCCCTCGTGTAGCTGAACAGTGCGACGTTAATATTCAATCAATCAATCAATCCCCACTGGACTTGCGCCTCCCCATTTCCTAAATCCCAGCCTCCAGGGCAGCCAATTGGAGTCACTGTTCACTGTACCCAGCATCCAATCAGAGAGTAGTCACTAAGCTCTCAGCCAAGTCAAAAAACTTTTTTAAATTCACCATCCAGACGAAACTCCGAAGCCACGCCTCCCGGATTCCATCGATCGTCCAATCACCGTCATGCCACCTAGCAGAATGCAAAATACCACTCTCGCCATTCTTCTCATCAAAGACTTGCCCAGATATGGGATTAAGGACTGTTCTTACAGTCCAGAAGCCCAAAAAAGCAACGCCTGTTAATTTCCAACTAACTCGATCGACTAACGACCGTCGATGTTTTTGGTTTAATTTAATTATGTTGTGTGTGTAAATAAAAGTTATGTTTTTTAGTAAATGCTCGTCTAACAGTCATTTACAAATTCATCTATTAATACAACTTTTATACAGAGTTAATGACTAAAATAAATTTGAGTTTGCAAATGTTACTTAATCTGCCTTAAATAAAATAAACCATTGAAATTTACTATTAAATTAAACCTGATTTTAAGTTTTTTGTCTGAACTATAATACAAAAAAGCACAGAATTGTTAAAAATATACAAAACTGAAATTTCTTTGAAAAAATACCCCAATCCGTTATCTATTAAAGAAAAACAAAAAAATTTTGAAACCGTTTTAGTCATCTGATGCCTTTTCAATTGATACCTTTTGATTACAAGAATTTTCCTTAAAATCAATTATCCTTTCTAAAAATCTTTTTATAACTGCTTCATTTTAGTAATCAACATTTACTGTATGCTAAATTGCACCAGGGTTTATTTTATGAATTCAAAATTTTCTTTTCTAAGAAAGGTAGGATTTAAAAAAACTGAAAGTGTGTAATATTATTTTCTTTTTTTAATAATGATACAATTTCAATGGACCATTGATTAAATTCTTCATTTCATTTTGAATACTCGTAGAACTTTTAAAAAGGAAATTAAATGCACATGAAATATTGGTGAAAAAATAAATATTAACATTTAGTTATGGATATATTTTCAAAAAAAATAATAATAAATGGTATAGTTTTGAAGCAAATATTTCAGAATATTCAGATACAACTCCATCAAGATCGAAAAAATATTAAATATTTTAGCATTTTCAGCGGCTTTTTAACAATCATCTTTTGTCTCTCTCTTTTACTTACCACGGTTGGTGTAGTGTGCTAGTTAGGAGAGTGGAGGCAGCTCAGGTGTCGTCCACGTCACTTCAAAATTACGTGGACCGTCACCAAAACCCTTCTTGTAGCTGAACAGTGTGACGTTAATATCCACCCACTCACTCTACTGACCACGGTAGCATAGTGGTTATGGTTACAAGTTCGTGACCGGAATGCCATGGATCCGAGTCCTGGTGCCACTAAAATTAGTAGCGTAACGAAGAATATTAGGGACAACCACCCCGAAAACTCAGGTTTCGGGCCCGAAGCCCAAATACATACTTATTGTCAATAAAGCTGTGGGCACCCCTGTAATGCGTGGGTGTACGTTATGCCACTGACTAAAATACCACCTTATAGAAGGGGCTGATGGCGTTAAATCTATCGAGGCTCAATGTCTTCCCGTTGGTGTGGTGTAATAGTTAGGAGAGGGGTGCCAGGTCATGTGTCGTCCTCGTCCCTTGACCGAGGCTCAAAATGACGAGGTCCGTCGCCAAAAGTCTTGGTGTGCCTTGCGACACGTTAATATAACATTCACTCACCTCTCCCTTCTAAGCTATGCATTTTTTACCCTTTCGGCCATTAATATTATTTATTCTCTCTCACAGAATCCTTTAGTAATAATTATTATTAATCATTTAAACTATTATGATTGAACACAAATGTTTTTGTCATATTTATGAAAGAAAAATATATTATTCAATTTTAGTTTTTTCCCTTCATCTTTGAGAAATCTCAATTAGAATAAATGCTAACATCGTTTCTTCAGCTTGCGCAAATAATGCTCAATAATAAATGGTGAATTTCTTTGTTCGCTGTTCTAAATGGATTTGGAAGTATTTAACGCAATCTTTTGACGTGGCGGGTTAATTCTTTTAATCGAATTTTAAGTTCTGTCAAAGCGGCAAATTCTATGTTGACGTGGATTTTGCGAAAGAGGAAATTTATTAATTATACATCAAAAGCTTTTTTTTCTTATCCCGTCATAGAATTAGGAATGTTGTCGCTATTAATTATTATTTTATTCTGGAAACACTGTCCTTTCCGAAAGTTCGAATAACCTCATCAGGAGCGCAACATTTTGGAAGAAGGGTGTGAGTTTTATATATTATTCATTGTTCGCGTATCGGGCTTAAAAACTGTCAAGCAAAGGAAACAGAAAATTATTCTATTTTCAGTCACAAAAATAACTATTTATTCAAAATTATAATAGTGGGCGCCAGGCAATTTTTTTAACAATAGACATTTTTGTAGATCTCTCCTAAAAGACCTCCGTGAAACTGATTAATGCAGGAAAAACCTTTTGTTTTTTACACGCATTTATAATCTTTGAACTGGGTTTTTACCCACTTTAAAAGGTCAGATTAATTCGAAATTTTGCACACTTGTCAAGGACCGATTACAATACAATAGTTTCTTAATTTTATTACATTGTTCTAAACAGGATAATCAGGAGACAGGATAATCCAGGTTTGGCGACTAATTCATCATACTATTGCCTGATTTGGTGACGAAAACATTAAGAGTAACCCTAAAAGTGAAAACGTTTTCTTGCGTCAGCAATTTCTTATCATAATGTAAGCAATTGTCCAGTTTTTCTGAAAATGGAAATAAAAGAAAAAAAGACTCGTGCATGTGAAAGAAAATAAATTGTTATAACTCAGGGATGGGCAAACGTTGTCGGTTGCGGACCAAAATTTTTTTAAAAAAAGTGTATGGATGAATGATAGTTAAAAAAACTAAAAATACATGCTACGAAAAAATTAATTCCATTGTGGCAAAAGCATGTGCTTTGTACTAAATTTTTACACTAACTTACTAAGTATTTCGGAAAAGAATTAGTAAAAAATTATAACAATTGGTATAGAGCACCCCACGCTTTTACCCAATTACATTAATTTTCTCGTAAATCACTTTATCCTTATATTAAGAAAATCCTTATATATTTTTTTTAATTTTTAGTTCGATTAAACAAAAAGACGTATTTCTTAGTTTTTTTAAGTATAATTTATTCATATGTAAAGCGATTGTTTTGAATTAAAAGCAATTACAGTATGAACGGACCTAATGTATAGTTTATTGAAATCTTGTAAGATTACATAAATAACAACAAACTTTTATCGCATTTTTGAAGACATATTCTTCCGTCTCAACGCATTTTCTGTGTCACGTTAATACTGGGTTTGAAGCCATCGAAAGATATAACCTTTGATGATATTTATTTAGTATTTACGTTGTAACTACTTTTATTTATGTTAATTTAAAAATAATTTCATGAAAAACTTGGTATATTAATAATAACTGAAACTGGCGTATCCACCATTTCGACGGGTATTCGTAGCGAAAGGTATATATCATATAGAATTCTGAAATGACGAAACTGAAGGGAGATAAAATTTGGTTGTATATATTTGTCTCATTTCTTCAGTAATTGTCATTGTAATTTTCAGTCGTCTAGGGTGTCATTCTGTATTAAGAGACTCCATCGGTTTTTTTCATTTTGATTTCATACTTTCTACTTCGTTTAAAAGTTTCGTTCAGAAGTTTCATCTTTTACATTAATTTTTTTTTATTCTCGTATTGTATCTCAAAAATCAATGGTTCTTTTAAATTCGAAAATTTAGATTTGTTTAGTTTATTTCAGAGTAAAAAATGTATGCGGTATTTCACATTTAAAGAAGTGCATAATAAAGAAATACTTGCGAGTGACTTACACTTGAAGTTGCTCCCTCGCCGTCTTCCCTAGCTAAGGGTGTACGAGAAATGAAAGCTGAACCAGAAATTTAAATAGTAACAATTATTTATTTACTCAAACACACTAACCAACAACTAATTTTTAAGGGAATGTCAAAAAAGTAGCAGAAAGAAAGCAATAGATATTGGGCAAATAAGCGCAAGTAACTAACTTAACTCAACCTAATCTATTGTTGATTTCTAACCTCAAATTGATTTATTCATTACAGTGGTCACAAACACCACCTTTAATCTTTAGCTACGAAAATCAAGTTTTATTCAATCTCACCTGCGTAGCGATATAACAGCTACATACCTCCTTCTTGTACTATCACAAAACTCTGAAATTATATAGTCGAACTAATCTAAATATCAAGGTTTCTTCTTAAAAGGGATGGCTGTGAATTAAACGCGAATGCTAGCCCAAAGATTCCCCAAGAGGATTAGTTAAAGGTCGCGTATAGATTCATCACATACTTCATATGAAAAAGAATATATTCGATATTTCTTTAAAAAACAAACTAATCTACTAAGTTGATTTTTTTTCCTCCTGAGTTAACGATTCCTTTCAAAGTTCCATGAGCAAATTTTACCACATGTCCACATTGTTCTTCGTTTTAAATTAAAAGAAGCAGATAAAATATGCTCTGAAAAATAATACGTGAAAATGTTAATAATGCATAAATGTTTTTCAAACGGACGCTTTCACGCATGACTAGAGCACATAAATTATTTATTCTGAATTTTACGAGGAGTCAGTAAAAAGTTTAACTGTAAATTTCCTATTCATCTCTACTCTTATGGTATCCAAATTTCACAAAATTATGTATTTAAATTCTTGTTCCATTTTTTATGAGGCTGCTTAAAATTCTCTAAATGGAAAATGTTTGGAATTATTCTTTTAAAAAAAATAAAGAATTTTATAACCGTGTATCTCTTTTGACTTATTTTAATGGACTGCATTTAGTCAAAAACACACACGGTTTGTTAATAAGTATGCATTTTATGCATGATTATTTTTCTATTAAGGTATCCGACTACGTTTGGAACCGTGATTTTGCAAAAGCGTATAAATTAATAATATTTAGATATTTAGGGTCACTTATATATAGATTAGAAAACGTAAATAAAATTGTTTGTTTTAAGAATATTATTACAATAAAAAATTATTTAAGTAAAATATTTTGACAAAAAATTAACATAGAATGACCCATTTTCAAAACATTCTCCTTTTATGACGAATGCTTCTATTACAATAATATTTTGCCTGTATATAGCTCAGACCTCTGTACAGAGGCTCAGCTAGAATTTTTGAAACATATAACTCAGAAGTGGATTTATCCATATTTTACTACAACAAAGGGGAGAAATGTTTTTAAAAAACTCCGATAAGGATTTCAATTGGTGATAACTTTGAAAATAAAGTGAATTTTTCAAAAATCCTAGTTGAGACTCTCTGAAGAAGTCTTTACTTTGTCTAAGCAAAATATTATTAAAGAAGCATTTTTTATAAAAGGAGAACTTTTTGAAAAAAATGTTATTCTAAGTTAATCTTTTGCCAAAATATTGTATGTAAAAATTTTTTTGTCATAATGTTCCTAAAACAATTTTTACTAGTATTCTAATCTAAGTAACACTAAATATCATGAAAATTATTCATTTATGCGCTTTTTTAAAATCCCGTTTTCGAATGTAGTCGGATACCGTAAGATATTTTCTAATTCATTCTATACGTATTTCCTCATTTGGAAATTCAATGAAACAAAACTTATATTACTAAAGAATGGAATATGAAATGCTTCTTAAAATGGAAACTAGCAGAGGATGTAGTGATTGTGTATGTTAGCAGATGCGGTCGATTATTTCTTTTCAGGACAGTTGCTCAAGATGAATTCACCGATAGGCAGAAGAAAATAACTCAAACTAAATATTTAAATATCCTTACTAAATTAATAATTCGCTGCGGAAGAAGTGAACACGGATATCGAATAATGGAAGACAGCAAATTCCAGCTTAGCTCTACTAATAGTTGAATATACTCCCTATGGGGAGCATTCATAAATCGTGACAAGGGATTCAACAGATACCGCCCATGTGTTGCGCAGACCAGTCACCTCAACTATGTATTGTCAGTGACATTTAACACTAGAATGTCCGTTAGTGTGTGTCGATTGGATCTCGGAGCCTGTTTAGTTTGTTTTCCTTTCTGCATTTTTGCAGGGATTTTAAAAGTTTTTCTTGACTTTTAATCATTATCCATAGTAATTGCACAGAAAAAGTTGTGTGGTTCTAGGCTAATTAAGAAAGGTTTTGCAACTAAATATAGATAGAACGTCCGCTGGTGACATTTAGACACGAAGGCAATTTATCATTATAAATAGCTGTCGTTCAGCAAAAGATAATTCACTAAGTAGATACTATTAGTAAAACAAATTTTCGGAAGTAATATCGCCCATTTATTTGACATTGAAGGCAGTGTTATTGGGTTTACAGTAAAACTGAATCAGTTATACTAAAATTGTTGCGCTTAAGTGTTTCGTTACATAGCATTTTGTTTATCTGCTATTACATTCAAATTACGTAAGTGCAAAATTTTCAAAAATCAGGTAAATACTCAATTTAAGGTAATTGCAAATTCACTTAAACGTAAAAAGGGCAACATTAAAGATAGTATTGGAAATACAACTAATAAAATGTATGCCGCATCTTGCATGAAAAGGGTGTGCGGAAGTACAGGAAAAATTGAATAATACTTTATTATCCATTGCAAATGAGGTATGTACAGAACATTACGCATAAAAACAATATAAACAATGATGAAAACACTTGCCTTCTCACAAAAGTTAGGATTTCATTTATCATACTAATATTTATTAATATTATTGTTTTATTCCATTTTACAAGATTAAGTAATTTGTTTTGTTACAGTTTTTTATGTTATAAAGGGTCATAATAAATTATAATTGCATGAAATAACGGTAAAAACTCTTAAGACTAAACCCTACTGAACAGTAGTCCAGAAATTGTTTAGTTATTGCAGTTGTATATTTTATATCACAGTGTCGAAACGACCCCGGCGAACGCTTAAGGTTAATCGAAGTCCCGGACGTTCTTGTGTGAACAGAAACATTCAGAACAAAACTCATTGATACAGGGGATAGATATGACTTGGCAATGGTTGAAGAAGTACGTTTTCTGTAAGTATTGTTGAGAAAATCCCGTAATACCAAAAAAAAAAGGGGTTTTCTTCTGAGAAAGTTAATTTGTGTGTGTGTGAAGAATCTTCTCTTGCACAGAAAAACCATCAATTTCAGAAGTTAAAAATAGTTGGCCTAGTAGGGAATACTTTTTCAATTATGTTATGTTGTCTGAGACGTGTTTTTGCGGACTCACATAGAGCCCTCTCTCCAGTAGAGAGTCACGAACTCGTGACTGTTGTTTTAAGTTTGCGCCCTGTACCATTGAAGAACCGTCGTGTAGAAGAATCCGATGCTCGATAAATCTGCTGAGGCTCAATGTTCTCCAATTAGTATGGTGTGGATTTAAGAGAGTGGGTCCTAGCTCAGGTGTCCTCCTCGTCGCTTGACAATGGTTCAAAGATACGTCGTCCGTTGCTAATAGTCCACGTGCAGCTTTATAGTGGGACGCTAATGTAGCACTCACTCATTTAACCTCAGCTAAACACTGCCACTTACAAAAACCTTCCAAATGACACTCATGACAACAGGGGATAGATATATCTTGTAGTAGTGTGGGAAAAATATTCCTTAAATGCAGTTCAGAAACTCCTACGCAAAAAAAAAAAATTGTTCTTCTGAGGAAGATGATGTGGAAATGAGTGAATGTTTTTCTTTATTTCACAACACAAGGGCTTTAGACGGTAGATCACGAGGGCACATCAATTTGAGTTCCAGTCAAATGACGAGGAGGGTACCTAAGCTGCACCACTTTTCGAAATTCACAACACATCAATGGGTGGAATTGAACCTCGAAATATTTAACGTACACACGGCGGTTCTGTAGTGGTACTTAGTCTGAAACTCATGACACGCCGGACAACAGCTCTTGACCATCAACAGTAAGCTATTACAGTCATGATGTGCGAAGGCATTCTAAAACGCATAAGTGTGGTTTCGCATTTAGGTCCGCCACCAAAACATGTTTATGAGATCTATTTCAAAAAATATAGTTCCTTTCATTGAAAATAAGCCTAAAAATACAATTTTGGACAAATTTATTTTGCTTTTAAAGCTTTGACAATCAATGGCTTTGTTCTAGAGAATAGCAAAAAAACTATTTTTATTTGAATAACGAGAGAAGCGACATTGTTAACTACAACTGGAAGTAATTTTTAATTAAAGATTATAAGATAGCCTTGAGTGTGCTTTACACTGAATTTTTAAAACGTTTTTAAATTATTACTTTTTTTAAATTGATAAGAACCTGCGTGTTATCATTAGCATAATGGCGTCGTTCATGCAAAGATTAGCAAAGTTTGCCAACTTTGGCTATTTATTTGATGCCAAACGAATTTCTTTTTAGTTACGTACTATTTTAAGTAGCTGTACTTAAATTTTATCAAATTTTGCTTAACTTTTAAAAAAATGTTAAATTTTGAGTGGGATTCAATGATTTTTTGGGGGAAGATATTGAAATTTTAATGTAACAGATCTAAGAATGGATTATGTACAATTACTCGAAACAAGGTGTTTCGAAACTTATAACGTCTTAACATCAGGTGAACACAGAATGGAAAAGGGCGGAATGGGGATGATATCAGTTTTGGGAATATAGAAACAGTTCCATATCACTTGTCTAAGTGATATGGGATTTTTTTTTTTTTCAAAACAAATATCCTGCATAATTCGTACAACTGAAGTAAAAGTTAAGCAACTGATTTTGAATCAACTGTAGTTTCTAGCTGTAAATATTTCAATTGCATTTACAGTTTAAAAATGCATTTTCGAAACACTTTTTCCCAAATTATACTTTGATGATATGTACATTTGAATGACATTTCTGAAGCAGCGGGGTGCATTCTTAAAATAATGTTATTGGCAAATCTTTAAATGTGTTTTTCTGAAATATACATTAAGAATAAAATAGAGGAAGGGTGAAAAAGTATGGAAAAACATAAACGTCAAACGTGAAGGTAAAATTTATATGCTATATTCAAAGCACTTCTGAAAATCACATTGTCGTAGCCTTAACAAATGGTGTTGAGCTACCATAACTTAACACATATATATTTTTACTTTTTAGCTAACGTTATTGCCATAACGCATGAGTAAAAATTATTTAATTTATATAAATCTCTTGAATATATATAGTTGGATATCTTAGTTTTCTGTTTATGAATGTTATTTTTTTGGAGAAACGTACCTCTCGTAATTTTGGTTTTTACTCAACTGATGAAGATGACATTTGAGCTGCTTCCCATTATAAAATCACGCAAAGGACTTTAAGCCTAGATAGGTTTAAAGTGCATCCGACCTTCTGCCCTGCTGTGACACCAAAATTCTAACCCATAACTTGTTAGAAACAAATCTGGTCGTGACCATCGTCCCTCGGCTAAAGACGCTTAAATGGAGTAAGTTGCCTGCATAATAAGTTGTCAATGACACATTTTAAAATTTTTATTTCACAACTGAAAATTAAGAGAACGAATCCTCTCTACGCTTACGATTGCGAATTGTAGTGAACAGATGTATGTCTAAGTGCTATCGCTTTGAAATGAAAAACGATTACGAATTTCTTGCAATTTCCGATGCATTAAATTTCATGGTCACAGTTGCGGAATACAATCAAACTATTTACATTTTTGATGAAGTATCTTCAGGGCTGTTGCATTCGTACTCTTTACGAAACAAAAAGTAGTATCTCTTTTCTGGTGAATTTATTGGAATCAGGTAATGACTAGAAGATTTGTGATTCCAAGGACCTATTTCGAAATTTATGATGTTTTTCTCGGGATTCATTTTTCAAAAACATCGTTATCTGAATAGAAATAATAGATCTTAATAGAAAAATGTATGACCAAACAGAGAAATGGAAGAAACCACCATCTACTTGATTGAAATATTATCTGATTTTATGTTTCTTTTTCCGATGTAATTCAATACACCCACTGATTTCCTATAACAATCAAAACTATTATAAAATCTATAAATATAAAACTTGTCGAACTTGTAAAACTTGTGAAGTCGATTATCTTTGTTATAATCTATTTTAGATGTATTAACTATTAAACTTTGCATATTTATTTTCCTAAAATTCTATTTTATTGCCAAATGTTCCATAAAAAATATTAAAGTGATGTTGGCTTATTAATGCATATTTACCCATGTTTGGATTAGTAGAAGGTCAAATGTTAGTTTTTGCTTGCTTGAGTGATTACTGCATCTCACTTTGAGGCACTCGAAGTCTGTATCTATGTTTAAACAACATATTGTCTTGTAAAATCTAGTCAGAAACATAAATTTCCGATAGGTTTTTAAGAAATGTCGAAAATTAAAACACCTCCCTGATGAATTTTTTGAAAGTTTTGCAATTTTTATAGACCTGAATTACTAAATGAACTTTATTATTATTTTATTTTTTTGCTTATCGAATTTTAGATTTATTTTAAGTTAGTCAAAAAAAATTATATATAACATAAGATTTACAAAAGGCTAATTATTTGATTTCACTACAATAAAACGGTTCAGAGTGAGACAGTTATGTTGAAATCTCCTTCTATATAAAATGCATCATTACTTCATAAGAATTCAATCTTATTATTGAACATGATATATATAATTTTTCCACAACTCTTAGGATAACAATCGGATTTTGATGAAAAAATGTTCCAATGTTAATTTTAGATTCACAGAGCTTCTATTCAGCGCATTAATACGTCTATCAAATAGAATACAAAATAACTCGTATAGAGATATTGGAATAGTTTTATTTAACAGCTCTTTTTTTCAAGACTTAGTCGAACAAATCTACTTTTAAAGGTAGTCTCACTCTCAGCTTCTCTCCATCTCGTGCGCCCTCTGTCTTTCAATCTCAGCCTGAGGCTTTTATGGAACTCCTCCGTTTGTTGTTTCTTTTGTCAGGTTCGTTACAATATACACTGCTGGCCTTTAGAGTTGCTACACCAGACAGAAATACAGATAACAAAATGATATTTATCGGGCAACTATATCGTACTGGAAATAAGAAATGATTAAATTTTCAAGAAATTTAAGGGCATAGATCCTGAGAAATCCTTATTATTATAGAACAACCACCTCTGGCGGAAATAGCAACACATATACGCCTGGGCATTGAGTCAAACAGAGATTGGATGGTACAGATGCCCATGCAGCTTCAACACGATGTCATAGCTCATAAACCTTAGTGACTAGCGTATGTGGTGACGAGTCAGTCACTCGGTAATCACACACCAGACGTTTTCTATCGGCGAAAGATTTAGAGAACGTGCAAGCCAGGGCTGCAGCCGAACATTTTCCGCATCAAAGAAGGTCCGTATAATACCGGCAACATGCGGTCGTGCATTATCCTGCTGAAACGTAGTTTCGCAGGGTTCGAACTTAGGGTAGCTTCACTAGCCGTGACACACCAGAAATGTAACGTGCACTGTTCAAAGTGCCGTCAATGTGAACATGAGGTGACCGAGACGGAAATCCAATAACACGGCCTTTGGATCAAGCCAAGTGATAGCTCAGTATGACGATAATGAATGCACGATACCAATGTGTGTTCACCACGATAACGCCAAGCACGGATGCGACCATCTTGATGCTGTAAACAGAGCCTGGATTCATCTGAACAAATTATGTTTCACCATTCGTGTGCCCAGGTTCGTCATTGATCACACCATTGAAGACGCTCCTATCTGAGATGCTGCTTCAAGGGTAGAAGTAGCCGTGGTTTCCTAGCTGAGAATTCATGCAGCTGTAAACGTCGTCGAACAACTCATGCAGAACTTTTTGTCTTGAAAACGACCTAAATTCCTGACTTAGGGCTTGTGACGTGGCTGCACGATCCATTAAGGCAATGTGAGTAACATGCCTGTCTTCTCGGCTGCTAGTGATAGAGGACCGTTGAGATACAGCGCGGCTTTCCGTATTATCGTCCTGAACCCATCGATTCCATATTCTGCTAACAGTCATTGGGTCTCGACCGATGCGAGCAGCAATACTACGATACGATAAACCGCAATCTCGGTACGCTACAATTCGACCTTTATCAAAGTCAGAAATGTGTTGGCACTAATTTCTGCTTCTTACACGACGCATCACAACAACCTTTCACCTGACAACAAAGTTAAAATGCAATTTGTATATGAGAAGCCAGCTCAACACAATTTTCTCATTTAAACCTATTGTAGGTATTGCTACCGATGTCTTCTTTGTTTGAATACGCTGAAAAGCTAATCATTTGCATATCACAGCACCTTCTTTCTGTCGATGAAATTTAATGTCTGTAGCGTGTCGCCTTCCTGTTATAGGAATTTTAATGGCAAGTAGTGAATAACCGATTATTTTAACGAATTGCTCATTTATGATTGAAAATATATATATTTCATATTTAAAATATATTTTTCAATTCACATCTTCTATACTTTCATATAAAACTGAGATTTCCAACTTTATTTATCTTTTTTTTTACGTCCTTCGTCCCAAAGTCTGTTCTTACTGTGCTTCATCTGTATAATAAATATATGTATATATGTTTACAACTTCTGCCATTGCCAAACGTATTAAAAAGAAAAAAAAGATGAAAGATCTCACTTCAATTCAATACACAGAGAGAAATTCCATTAAGATCTGATTGAATAATCTTAAAGATCTTCCCAAGACGTGAAGCAGTTGCCGAGTTTCGTCTGGCTACTGGACATGACTGTCTCCTCAAACATCATCGAATTCATGTTGCACAGGCCCCTTACTGCATGTTCTGTGATATTTGGGAGGGTATGGAGGCTGACCACATTCGCCGCTGCCCAGTACCAAAGGGTTCCTCTTTGTGTGATCTGTATTGGCAAACTAGGGATTTATTGGGTTCATAGACTTTTCTCGCCACGTTGTTAGTTCCTTTGTTTTGTCTGTTTTTGTATTTTTGTTCCTACCCCCTCATGATGTAGTGGTCTTTTGTAACCCTGGCCCCTGAGAATAAAAAAAAATGTTCGTCGTTTGGGGTTTATGTCGGCTGGAGGAGTTGGAGAGCTAGCTTTAATTGATGGCATTATGGACAAACATGTATATTTGGGGATTTTAAAGGATAACTTGGAAAAAAGTACCAGTAAGTTGGGACTTGGGTCAGGCTTCATATTCCAACAGGACAACGACCCCAAGCATACAGTGAAGATTGTGCAAGTGCAAGTATACTTGCTGTACCATTGCAGGAAGCATTTACACACTCCTGCCCAGTCTCCAGATCTAAACGTCATAAAAAATGTGTGGTCGCAATTAGAGAAAGCTGTACATGAGCACGAAATCACAAGCAAGGAAGTTCTCAAGAAGGTTCGGAGAGAAGAATGGGCTACACTTTCTGTTGAAACCACTAAAACACTGGTAGAATCTATGCCCAGAAGATTACAAGCTGTAATTCAAGCAAAAGGTATGCAACAAAATATTAATTTGTACGTTAAAAGGAAATCAATAAAGGTGTATAGTTATTTTTGTGGTGGAGGTTTCCCGCTCGTCTCGGATCTTTTATTTTTTTATCGTAAAAAATAAACGTAACAATTTTATTAGTATAGTACGGTAAATCATAGACTAAAGTAAATAAGGTAAAAATTTCAATCACATCTTAAAGCAACATTTAATTTGTAATTGCAAAAGTCTCTAAGCTTCTAAGGTTTATACTCAATTTTGTGGCTCACTGTATGTGCATTTAATACTTGATATAAGTATTTGTAAATAAAACGTTAGAATCGCCCTCAAACGATCATTGAACATATTGATGTAGATCTTTTTTTATCTATTATTCCGTATTTATCCCAACTCCTAAACGAAAATTAAAAAAAAATCTCTTAGTATGTTTCGTGCAATGCCATTTGTACGAAATACTCTTTTTTATTGAAAAAAATGGGATTAAAATGTAAAAGGACAGCAAGATGATGGCTTTCTGAACACACATGCTATTCAGAGGACGTTAAGAGATAAATGGATTTCTGATGAAGGAAAACTGGTTTAATTTATATTTTTTGTCACCGTTTAAAAATAATAAGGGCGGAACAACCAATTGGTCGGTTGATTGATTGTTTTTAAACATCACGGTGCAAAGCAGCTTGTGGGCTATTGGCAAAATGCCCAAGAGGGGTAGAATTCACTCTGAACAGTTCCGACTTACAAGTCGCCATTTCCCCGAAAAGCAACCACCGCTGCTCACGGGTTTTATTAAGCGAAAATCTTTTGTTTTTTTTTATACAGGAAAAGGCAAGTTTTAACAGAACTTGTTTAAATAGGAAATACCTAGTTTCAAAGTGCAAAAATGCGTATGAGGTACAAAGAAAATAATCAATAGAGAGAAAAATGTTTTCATATATGTTTGAAAAGATAAAATGTACACCAGCTATCTCTAAAAAAGATTTATAGTTACTGCAAAAACAAAAATTAAAAAAGCCAACAAATTCAAACAACAAAATTTGGCACAAAACACACCGAGTCAGATTAATCATTTAATTCAATAAACGCCTCTATTTCCTGTTGATAGATTTGTTTCTTTTTTCTGTGAATGAATCTCACTCCTCTAAAGGAAAGAATTTAATTAATATTTTTTTTCAATTACATTTTGCTGTAATTCAGCAAAAATAGATCCAATTTGTAGAAAGACTTCTTACTTCTGAACCATAGTCAAGAGACGAGTACGACATCTGAATTGGAATCACAATCTGCAAATTTCCACACCGTACTACCTGTAGGATTATGAGCCTTGAACATATTTACAAGCATTAGCTGCTCTATACGACACGGAAGATGTTCAAATGTGACTTAACTTTATGTTTGTGAAATCTTCAGTTTTTTTTTTGTCTAATTACAGCATTGTTGTTAATTAACAAATTTCCTGAAATTAAACTGCATTCTATATTCTTCTAAGTCAACGGTATCATAGATATTAGAGTATGTCTTAGATGACGCATGACACTTTTCCTTTTTATAAAAGTATTTAATAAGCTTTAAATTTTCTAGCCATCCACAGAAATCCATGCTGAACTGTTTTTGAAAATTTAAATGCGTGCAACTTGGTTCGAATCATTTATTTTCTTTATGGTGACACTTTTTAGTCATTCGGTTCCTAAATTAATAATGCTTATTCTATAGTGTATTATTGACTTAAATATGTAAAAAAAATTTTAACCGTCTTTTTACTGTTCACTTAGTAAAGCTGGCAAACAAAACTGGTAAAATACCTCTAATTCTTGAATTTATTAATAAATAAATAAATGTTTAATTTTATTTACACTAATTTAATAAGTACATATATTTCACATTTATTTATTATTAATCATTTATTTCATTTTAATCAAAATTCTTAAAGAGTAATCTGGGAGAATAAAACTCAATATCTGTAACACTTATTTTAACAAAAAATTATAAACATTCGTTTAAATAGAAAAAGCATTTCGATCACTCTCTTTAATGGTCTGATTTCAAAAGAAATTTTCATCTTCATTTAAATCAAAGCCATACTAATTGGTATAAAAACGTTTTCTATACACTCAGTAGTAACTGATTAATTTATTACTTTGATCAAGTTATTTGATAAAAAAATAAACAACATAATATAATTGTCTTTGAATTAATCATGTTTATGAATTAATAGCATAACCTCGTACGATGAGAAGGAGCTAAGCTCATGACGATCACATGAAAATGCAATCACGTGTTCTACATTGAATTCAAAACTAACATTAGACTTTTTATACTAGTTGATCAAGTTTAAAAATTTCGATACAGCTTCAAATTTGGTTACTTCTAGAGAATATCAAGATTTTTTTAAAAAAATTCAAATTTAAGAAATTAACTATTTTATGCATGTACTTTTAAATCAAGTGCATTTTGCCTACCTATGAACATTTTTATTGTTTACACATTATAAAAAGAATCTACAAATTACAACGGCGAAGCGCATTAACTGAATGTTTGGAAATTAGTGACAGCAGTCATCGGGTGATTATGACATTATAAAATATAATTATTGCCCATTAGTAAAGGAAATTCTACGTACACAATGGAAAATTTTTGAAATCAATGCTTAACTTATTACATTGATCAAGTTATTTAAGGTATACAACTACCCTAAAATCATGTTTTTTTTCAAAAATTGAAAAAAAAAATTATGATTTTATTTTATAGGTCATATTATTAACTTAATAAAAAAATACCAAGCTTTTTTTTATTTTCCATTCAATAGAACAAAAACTGCAAGTGTTTCAGTAAAAGCAAATGCCATAACTTTATACAAAGTGGCCGCGGTAGCCGAGTGGTATCGGGGCTTACCTTGTCACGAGTTCGAGCCCGGTACCACTAAAGACCCGCCATGTAGGGCAGCGATGCACGTTAAATCTGTCGAGAGCTGAAACGTCCTCCCGTTGGTGTGGTGTGATAGTAAGGAGAGGGGGTGCCAGCTCAGGTGACGTCCACGTCACTTCACCATTGTTCAAAATTACGTGGTTCGTCGTCAAAAGCCCTCGTCTAGCTAAACAGTGCGACGTTAATATTCAATCAATCAACTTTATACAAAATGTCAAACTTTAAAATGCATTTTACTCGAAATCTGTGGGGTTTTTTTCGAAAAGCTCAAACGGGGACAGCGATGGCTCAAAAATTTTTGAAATTAATTTGCTGAATTTTTTTGTGTATGTTCTGTATAATGGTAGAAGGGTTTTGACCTTCAGATATATCAATCACTTATTTTTTCAAAATTTGCAGTAATTTAATCGAATATAATCACTTTTTAAACATTTTCATATAATACCTAAGATAAAGTGCTCTAGTTTTTGTAAAAATTAAAATATCTCTAATCCTGAAAGTCATTTCAAACATGAATAACAAAGTAACACATCAAATTTGAAAAATTGAGATTTGTTCATTTACTATTTGTACGGAGAGGGCCCAGTTTAAATAATTTCCTGTCAATTCTTACGCATTTCTCCCCCATTTTACTAGCAATTATTTAATTCTCTCTCCTCAATTTTACCCCTTTTTTCTTAAAAAGTACTAAATAAATCTAAAAATTAGTCCCCATATCTCCATTTTTTCAAAAAAAAAAATGGTGCGTGGAACGCCACGCGATAGAATTGAATTTTCTTTGAAACATTGATTTGCTCTAATATTCCGAACTGACAGTGGTGGCCGCAATAGCTGAGTGGTATAGGTATCGGACCGTGGCTTGCTTTGTCACGAGTTCGAACCCAGTACCACTAAAGAACCGCCGTGTAGGGCAGCGATGCACGTTATATCTGTCGAGAGCTGAAACGTCCTCCCGTTGGTGTGGTAGTTAGGAGAGGGGGGTGCCAGCTCAGGTGTTGTCCACGTCCCTTGCTCATGGTTCAAAATGACGTGGTCTGTCGCCAAAAGCCCTCGTGTAGCTGAACAGTGCGATGTTAATATTCAATCAATCAATCAACCAAACTGACAGTGTACACGTCTCAATCGCCTAATTTACATGAAAAGTATTCGTGGCGAATTGAGTCTTTCTGATACCAAATCCAAAGTAGGAAGATATGCTGGAATTTCTGAGTATACAAAACTATTATATTTTGATAAATTTGGTATACATTTCCTACTTAAACTTTGTCGGCAATTGTAACATTCTTTAATGTCTTCTAAATTATATTTCTGTAAAATATTTTTCTGCCCAACAACAGGTGTTCTCAAATAATTTCTAAACCATAATCTATCACAAATCGAACACCCGTGACCGAAAGGATTATCAACGAATAGCTTTTAAAATCTGTGTGAGCATTTTTATGGGTGAGTGAATATTAACGGCGCACCGTTCAGCTTCAAGTTGGCTTTTCGCGACGGACTTCGTAATTTTAAACCATGGTCAAGTGACGAGGACGTCCCCTGAGCTGGCACTCTCACTCTCCTAATTACCACACCACACCAATGGGAGGCCATTTGAGCTCTCAACAGATTTAACGTGCATCGCGCCCCTACATGGCGGGTCTTAATTGGTACTCGGCTCGAACTCATGACACGCCAGCCACGATCTGATTCCTTGATCACTAGGCTACCGTGGCCAACCATTTTTATGGAAATCATAGTCATTGTAATGTAAGATAGAATTTATTTTCGATTCCCATGCATGATTTACAACACGCACTAGAGTTTTGAGGGTTCTGTAGTTGACGGCACAAGGGGGTTCACAAAGTCCTTATTAATCTGTGCTGTCGTAAGAACAGTCTCAATAGAGCATGCCCATCCCTTAAACTCGGCATTAAGAGAGTATTTTGCAATGTTTTTTTTTCCATGCTCGATATTCTCTCATGTGTACTTTGATGGAGATTTGGCAGTAGCACTTGATGAATTTGCATTATTTTTCTGTTTTTCTTTGTCACTGTTTCGACTGGACTTGCAGCTAGTTTTTCTTTTTCTTTTCTTTCATGAAACTCTTCGATTTTGTGCATTTAATTTAGGCACTATGACTATAATTAATAATAATTCAACGCAAATGAAAATTAAAGAAATAAATTAGACACCGAACACATTGCCATGTAGCCAACAATTTAAAGAAAATTTCAAAAAGGCACGCTTTTGCTGCGAGAGCTATTTTGTCTACACCGTCACACTGCAACTGATACGACCGCTGATAATGTTCCCAGGTTTGGGAAAAGGACCCCTAATTCGAAGGTGGGGATGTTGACCAGTCGGAGACGTGGGCAACTATCCAACTTTTTCACCGATATGACACAAGTCACGCGCTGTCCCCGCTCCACCCCTTTTCCTCCTCTGGCTCTCTCCTTACCATAGCGACAATTCGGGGAGGGAGGGAAATATTACTTCCTTTCGCTTTTTCACTGTTCTGCAAAACTGGGCAATTTTCTCATTCACTCTCGCGCCCAAAAAAGTTCTCGCAAGTAGTCGGATACCTTAATCAAAAAATGAACGACACAATATGATTATCTCTAAATTAATATTACCTTGTGTGTTGAGAATGGGCTAAATTCATGTGACATTCCAGTTACTTAGTAACCACAAACATGTGTTTCCAGCCAATCAGTTCATTAATTCATATGTTATAATTACACGATAAATACAAACACATGTTTCTAGCCAATCAGTACACGTTCTTCGTTGTTGCCAACTCTTACTTTTGAAGAAACTTTCTTGTAAAAGTATATATGTGTCAACAATGATAACGGACGTAAGTAAAAAAAGGCACTTAATTTAATAGCACGCATTAAAGTAAAAAAAAAATAACTATGAACAAATTTGAAGAATCTTTATTCTTTAACATCTTCGCCCAATTATTCCATTTGAAAATTTATCTAAATTTTACGAGTAGAATAACACGTACGAGTCTAGTATATTACGAGTTTTAAATTCAATGTAGAACACGTGTTTCCAATTAGTATGTGACTATGACGTCACATAAATTTAGCCCCTTGCGAGATTGTTTTGATATGTTTCCTCCTTTTTGTAACGACTATTCTCAGTGCTTGTAACAATACGTGCAACAATGATTGAATGTGATTTACCTTTCAGACGGCCGGTCGCTGGCGATCGAGGAGGGCAGCAAGTTCATCGAAACCTCGGCCGGTATCAACCACCACGTGGACGAGTTGCTGGTGGGAATCCTGTCCCAGATCCGGCTCAAGCAATCTTCCATGGAAAAGATCCTGCGCAAGAGAGAGTCTGTCAGTCTCGGCTCTACCACGGGAGGGGCCAAGCTCAGAGGGGGCAAGTGCCCCGGTTGCGCGGGATGCAAGGCGAAAGGGATCCTCAAGAGAATTTTGAAGAAGGCTTGTTCCAGGTCCAAGTCGTGCGACAACCTCCACGTCCTCTAAAAAGGCTTTTTCACGATTCTTTCTCACCTTTGGATTAGAAATGGTCAACTTGAGCCCAGGACATGGCTTGTGATAGTAATTTATTACTTTTCATATGCACTGGAAGATCATTATGTGAGTAAATTAATAAGCTCTACAATCATTGTTGTGGAGATGTATGGGTAGGCCAGGGGTTCAAAAAGTATGACTGTACTTTCAAATACTAATTACAAGAAAAAAATAAGAAAGACAGTCACTTATGAGGTTTATTTTCTCTTCCATAAAAAAAAACCCTAAATTTTTTTAACAATGCTTTGCTGCACGATTTCAATGTTAACACCATTACTTAAAGTTGCGCGCAACGCCTTGAATCTTTGTGAGATTTAGAGCCACACTTTATGACACTTTGCAAGATCTACAATTTGAATGGCCGCTGGTACTTTCATTTCGTAAGTGTCACTGATTGAAGATTGCTAAACAATATTTTTCTCATATCTCTACAAGAACGTATGTTTAGAGATCTAGCTGACCATGCTATTGAACTTCCTCTTTCCATCCGTCTTCTGGAGAACTTTTGTCACTTCCAGACATGAGTACGGTGGTTCCTCATTTACGCTGCTCTTGTGTTGTAAATTTAAAATCGATAAACCATGCTGCAATTTTCACTTGCTCTTGCGGTGAAGCCATTCTTTAAAGAGAATGTTGAAAAATATTGTCATTGCGCCATCTAGTTTGCATTTCATTAAACATAAGCTTTAACATTTCCTTTTTGGAGCATAAAAACCCGTAAGTGAATATCGTTGTTTGTTTATTTTTAATTAATTTTTTAAAGTGTAATCATACTTTTTGGACACCTATATTTTGCCATGTAGATCATGACTTTCAAGTGCATAAAACTACTCTATATGGATATTTCGGATGTGAAGTACAACTTCCTAATGATGTTGATACATTGAAGAAAAAATTACAGAATACACCTTTCTTGTGTGAATGGTCAAGTTATATCGAATCTCGTGAATCACACATAGAGTCTAAAATATACATTCAGAATCACTTTCGAGATTATACGTTTCCAGTTCACTTTAAACGAATAGCATGTTTTTCAACAGATAGGATAGTGGAATTTATACGGATTCATAAATATAACCATTGTGGAACAATGAGTCATATCTCGTTTTTCGCTTAAAGATGCTTCAATAATTGATATGTAACTTAAATATTACCTTATAAAAGAGCTAAAGAATCAGTCGAAGACCTTAGCGATGGTGATAAGAGAATTTGAGTTAAAAACTTAAATTAGCTGATATACGACAACATCGATGTATGGACACTTGAGGAAGGACATTGGACCAATACTGAACAAAGCAATATATCTCCTTTACAGATAAAGTAGAAGTAGAGTCATTTCTGAAAAGATATTTTGGGTTTTACGTATTAACTCTATCCGTTGACGACATGCGGCGAATCTCAACAAATTTTAGTTATAAGTTAAATTTATGGTAGTCACATGATAAAGGCAATTACGTGTTCTGCATTGAATTCGAAACTGAAGTAAGACACTTAACTTGTAAAATTTAGATAAAATTTCATATTAGATTACTGTATAAGGATGTGCAAGTATTAATATTCTTCAAAAAAATTTTCAAAGTTTAACAATATACATACATATATATAAATATATTCTTACATTATATGTATATTTCTTTTTTAAAAAAAGTTTTTTTCTGAACAAAGTGTGTTATTATTGTTGATAAATGTGAGCAATTTGAAAGTAAGTTTCTGCAAAAAGCAATAGCTGGTAACTGCGAAGCGCGTGAGCTGATTCTCTGGAAACACGTGATTGCGTTTAGCATGTGACTATGACGTCACATTAATTCATGAACTGATTGGAAGGAAACACGTGATTGCAGTTATCATGTGACTATGACATCACATGAACTTAGTCCATTGAAATGAAGATGCCCTCAAAAAGGTTGCCGTAGTTCGTAAAATATTTGAATGATTAATTTCTATTTTTGGTGATAAATCGCAACATAGGGTTAATACGTATTTACCAATATTGTATTCTTTTGTTTCTTTCTAAAGTGTGATTTGTGTGTTTTTCGTATTTGTGAAACTCGAGTTCCCTTGTGCAAATATTAAGTATATGTGTATCGGTGTATCACGTATATATAATTATAATGTATGCTTAAATATTTCATATGTCTGTATGTTCTGAAGCATTTGTGTGGTTCATTCAACTCAAATTATTCATTCACAATATATTAGTTATGTACAGGGTGATTCGTTACCAGACCGATAAACTTTCAGGGTGTGTAGGGGTACAAAGATGACTCGGAATCACACACGTAGGAACGCAGGGTCAATGCCGTTCTTGCGAGCTATGGTTCAAAGAAGAACAGAAACACATTAATGGGATAGAAAACATTTTATTAAAGGGTTGTACATCAACTGGCGTTCATAATTTCAACCAGGCGAGTCTGACAGCGATGCTGTATGGAATTCCTGAAGTTTTGGAAGATTCCTCCAAGCAGTCTTGGCGTTGAATGAAAGGTTTCTTGAACAACGATCCTTTTGTAAATGTCACCATGTATGATCGTTTACAAAAGTGGTAGTATTCTAACAAAGGAACTATATATTCGACATGCTGATAGTGTACGGAGATGCAGATTGTAAGGGGAACGCCGTTCGGTGGTTGTACCAAGAACGTTACCCGAGCAAGCGTGTGAAGAGTGAGCACAAAGTTACGGGAGACTGGTTTTTAAATAAGTCAAAAGGTTGCTTTGTTGTCAAATGGACGCCCTATCTTTCCCTTGAAGATTTCATCGCTCGAATATCTGTGGCTGCCAGGAAGATGCGTGACATGAAGGAAATCTTCCAGAACGCAAGAAACTCCATGAAGCGCCACTATCAGACCTGCCACATGACTTCTGGTCGTAATTTTCAGCACGTGTTGCAGTAAACCTTCCAATAAAATGTTTTCTGTCCCATTAAGATGTTGTTGTGTTTCTATTGTTTTCTCTTCTTTTCACCACACCTCGCAACTACGCCATTTGCGAACCTGCATTCCTATGTGATTCCTTCACACCCTGAAAGTGTGTAGGTCTTATATATATTTAATAGTGTTATCGGTACATATGTATTAGCTCATCAAGCACAATAAACTTGTTTATAAGTTCGACAAATTCTTCTGTGGAATATTTGCAGAAATTCTTCTCACACAGTTTATAAATCGGCGAGGTCATACGTAAGTACCGCTTTATCATGTTGCGTAGTACTCTTTGAGGCATGGAATTTTAGAGAACAAATCCATTTTGAGGAGAATTTTTTTTAAAAAATTGAACTTAGATTATTTTTATTAATAAATACCAATATATATATACATATATAAACACAAAAATTAGTAGTTAAATGTTTTCGGTGTAAGGTGGGATTCAAGCAGTACCATCCTGCATATATGAGCATCAAGAACCAGGGCAATTTAATGCCTGCGTGTCTCAACTAGAGCATTAAAACTACTGACAGAAAATTTGTTCAAAAGTATAGAAGCCTGGTTCGAAAAATTGCTTTAACATAAAATCAGAAATTATTTTTGATTTGAAGTTTTTCAAGAAAATGTTAGTACAACCGCAAAAAAATGCATTCTAATGTTATATTGTCTCCCCGATTGAAGATATTTTACCTCATGAATTCTTCTTCATAAGCAGTACAGCTGATTTCTGACCAGGGCTGTTTCAGATTAAACTATCTTGATCCTATACATTATTACCTCTAATTACATAATTTTTCCCTCTATCATTTATTTTTAGTAATTAAGGTATTCGACTACGTTCAGAACCGTGATTTTAAAAAAGCACATAAATGGATAATTTTTATGATATTAAGTGTCATTTAGATTAGAATACATACACAAAACTGTTTTAATGATATTTTGACAAAAAATTATTTAAATACAATATTTTCGCAAAAAATTAACTTAGAATAATCTTTTTTCAAAAAATGTTCTCCTTTTATAAGAAATGCTTCTAAAATAATAATATTTCGCTCATATAAAGTAAAGACTTTTCCAGAGAGTCTGAACTAGGAATTTTGAAAAATTCACATTATTTTCAGATTTACCACCAATTGAAATAACTATCGACGTTTTTTTCTTAAAATTGCTCCCCTGTGTTGTCGTAAAATGTGTGGATAAACCCACTTCTAAGTTATGTATTTCAAAAATTCTACTTGAGCGTCTATAGAGAGGTCTAAGCTATATATACTGGCAAAATATTATTATAATAGAAGCATTTTTCCACAAAAGGGGAATAGTTTGAAATTGAGTCATTCTATGTTCATTTTTTGCCAAAATATTGTTCTTAAATTATTTTTTATTGTAATAATATTCTTAAAACGCAATTTTAAATACATTTTCTAATCTGAGTGACACTAGATATCATAAGTATTATTCATTTATACGCTTTTGCAAAACCACGGTTTCGAACGTAGTCGGATACCTTAAGATAGATGTAAGAATATGTTTAGCTTGCGATATATAATACTATATTAATTTTGAACACATTGGTCTCTTTTCTTAACAGCCGGGGACAAAGTGATCAAATAAAAGAAGAATTATATATATATATATAACGCATTATACCATCAACCAATTTTGCCGGATGAAAAGACATCGCAGATTTGAAAAATGTTGCCAATTGCTGCCATCGTTATTTTTCTTGTGTGTTATTACCATTGCTAATCCTTCAGAGCGATGGAATCAGACATGATCCATTAGATCAGTGCTTCTCAACCTTTTAATCACCGCGGACCGATCAACGTTAGGTAATTTTACTGCGGTTCGTTGTGGGTGGTACATTGATTGCTTATTGTGTAAATGGTTTTGATTTAAAAACTTAAGTTAAATTTTATCTAAATATGCAATAAGAAAAATGCAGCTACACCAAAAAATGCATATCAAGTGATTTAGCTGGAAAGTGGCCCAGAGAGAAATACACCGCAGTAAAAAAAAATAGAAACAGTTTAATGTCCCATGGGTGATCCAGCACTATTTGATCCCCGGATCGCAGGCCGGGGGTGGAGGACCACATCATTAGACCGTTGACTCTTCAATCAAGCACAAGTAGAGAATCCGTGTAGTTTTCTTTACTAAAGAGATCCAAACAAATCATTTAGTGCATGGTAGAAGCCTGACATTTGGCTCAGTTGGAGATCTTTTTTGTTTTCTAAAAACGAGAAGCACTTAATATGATGACTGGCAAGGCTTGAGAGTGTAGTCCGGAAAAATCTGTCACAGTTGAACGCTAGAACCAGATGGTTCTGTTACCCCCATACCAATGATGAAGGTAAGCACCCACCACGCCACCAAATTGAAATTTTTTATAGAATATAAATCAATATAGGCAATGGTGGATGTGGAGAGAGTTAGAAAATTACGACCTTCTTTTGCTAGATTGTTCGCCATTCCATTGCCGTAAATGTCAACTGGAGATAGGATCTACTAAGAATAGATATGATGCAGCGATATAAATTTAAATTTGTGTAGGATTGAGAAACTGGTACATATCGCCAGCAAAAAACATTTTTAAGGTGTTGAACTACGGCTCTATCGGAGAGAGTTCAAAAAGCCTTCACGTAGATGAACACAGTGCGACGTTAATATTCACTCACGGAGAGAGTTCAAAGATTACCATAGTTATTCTTAGGTAGTGTTAGTGTCTATTTTTCCTCGGGGAGGGATATCATTATAAATATCGCTACCCTCTGGGTCAGATATTTTACTGTCATCTGTATGAATCTAGATTGTATCGGTGGAGATGCTGTTAATAACCTTCATTGTTAATTGTCTAAGCTGGAGAAGGACAAAATCTTTCTTATCTGGAAAACTTAAGTTGGAATTGACCCTGGAGTTATATTTGTGATTTTTACAGTCTTTGAACAATCGAGAAAAGGGTACCAACTATTGGCTGTATATCATGGCATTGACGACGTCTTTTGATTTGAAGAAAACCTTCGACGGTATAATGCGTAAGTACAAAAAGAAAAAATGAATATCGAAAATTTGCTTATTAGAAATTAAATCAACATCAATCTACATACCGCAATCTTGTGACGCAGGAAATAATTCTATGTATTTTTTTAAGAAAAAAAACTCGATATTATTTTGAGCATACTTTCTTCCTTTAGCTGTCAATAAGATTAAATGCATAATTTAAAATTCAATCCAAGAAACAAAGTTTAATAAACCTCTTGAGAATAATTGCAATTAAACAGTTTTTATAAGATTATTTTAAATTGACAACGAATTACTTAAATTTGCAGAACAATTCCTCAGATACTACGCTCATAATATTTTAATTGTAATGCTAAATAATACGAATAATAGTATATTATTATGTGTTGATAACTGGAAATACATTGGTTGTGGATCCCCGTTTAGTTCGCACCTTTACTTTTCACCGAGAGAAACTACTTTCGTTGTATTGGATAGAAGTTCAAAACAGAAAAACTAGCTGCTGCCGAAATTAGGCATCATTTTTTTCTCTATTGCTAAAGATGTCTACTAAACTAGGATTTTACAAATTCTATTTAAAACTGTTATTCATATTTATTAAATATGCGATAGAACGTGAGATTAAAAATGCTATTGTAAACATATTCTTATAAATGTACGTAATTTCCACATTTTATATAAACTGATATTCCTAATACAGTTTCATATGAATATAAACTTGTCGAAGTATTGTGATAACTACATTTTTGATGTAATAGTTGCCAGATGTTAAATGATTATTTATTAAATGGCATATGAAGGCTGTTATCTGCAGACTCCGTAATTTTTCGAACCACGAACAAATGACAAAGTCGTCACTTGAACTGGTACCTCTATCCAGTTATTGTCTACAGTAGCATATATTTGTTCACAATTATTATAAGAAATAAAATTAATATTCAGGTGCACATTGCGAGATTAAAAGGCTTCATGCTTGACAAATTGTCGTGGAAAATCAGTATAACCGAAGAAAATTAGTAAATTAAAGATTATTAAAAATGCTTGTTTAGAAAATAGAACGTAATGTGCAACTGTTTAAAAGATATAATTTATACAAAAAAATATTCGTTAGACAGTTATTTTGAAATGCAAAATGTACTCTGAAATTATTGAGAATGATTTTCATTTAAATGCAGTTTTAGTTTCAATAAATGTTATTCACTCATTTAAATATTTATGTAGTTAATATAATTGTGTATAAGTTTGAATATTTAACTTGAATTAAAAAGATGACAACTCGAAATCCTTCCAATTTAAATCAACAGAATATCTTACAATTGAGTGCCTGCAATGTAATTGCTATTTAAAATGAATTTCAGAAAATTTTAAATATTTTCAGTAAGCTAGGCGTTGTGTGTGTGTGTAATTATGTTCTTTAACTTAATATATAGATAGATGTTAAATAAGTAATTGTTTTCTAAAAACAGGATTTTGTATATTTGATGTTTCTGGCTTATAAATTAAAAGAAATTTGTCTAATCTGAAGATGAATCACATACCTAACAACTAATTGCCTTATAATTTTATGTTTTATTTTCCATTTTTGAATTAACAGAATCTTAATAAATTACCTTATATATATATATATATAAGGCTCAATTAAATATCTTCATAACTAATAATTCTATTAAATACTTCAATTTTGTTTTATTTAATTTGTTTTCATGTAATGCAGGCATTTCAATTAAATAAGCATAATTTAGGGACTAAGAAGTGGCTTCTTAAATTATTTCGTAGAAACTAAGGGATAATAAGTAATGCAATTCCAATGCTTATCAAAGCATATCATTTTTGTATGTATATCACTTTTAAAACTAAAATGGGACATTATTTCCTTAAGTAAAATTATAACGCGTTAAAAATGCAATGAAGACAGCAAATTTACGTTTTATTTAAACTCTTTTTGGTGGTGTGACATAAAATTGTTTCTTTTTAAAATATTTTGGAACATATATCAATAGTAGAAGCAATGCATTATTGTTCTTAAAGGTAGATGACCAGCACACACAACACCACAACGCACTTCATACTAAATCACACACTTAAATGTAAATGAAATACTATTTTCCTCATTGAAAATAAAATAGAAATTCTTAAACTGTGTAAATAACCACCATCGTAGTGATTTCAAAATTGAATTACATATGACAGCACAACGTAGAATATTGGTGGAATATACCCCTATTGAGGGCATAAAGGTACTTATAAAACACGACAAGGCAACTCAACGTCTACGGCTCATGCATCAAACAAACCTGCCATTTCAATTAGAAAATACTGATAACAACAACGAAAAATGCCCAAATAATGCTCAGTGCAAAAAAGTACACGAATTGCAATAATGGTTAGAACAACAAGGTCCAATAAAAATAAATTTTGAGGTTATTTAAAAGCAAAAAACTTTATTTATTATGAGAGGATGTATGCACCTGTAGTTCGAAACTAGCAATGGCAGTAAAGGCGTTAAATGCTAGGGGCAGTTAATCTTTTTGGCTCGAGGACCTCATTGTGAAATACTGGAGGATACCGGAATTTTTTAAAGGATTGCATTCATTGGTTAACTTTGCGTCTTTGAAAAGGTACACATTGTAACATGAGAAAATAAAATAATGGCAGCTTTTTTCACCTTATTTATTGTGTTAGGCTGTAAGCATATTTAGTTTTAGAATCAGTTTAATGAGATCAATGTAACCACACTACCTGATGTAATTTTTTAAAATCAGGTATTAATGAAATTCAATCATCACACTCTGCAAGAGAGTGTCCACCAACTTGCAACTATATTTAATCTTATTCATTTTCATACAAGAGAAATTTTGTTCTCAAATATATGTTGACTCAAATATTCAGAACTTTTTCTCTATGTTTGGTTTTCTGACTGTTTCGGTGGAATGCAAAAAAAAAATTCTCTTTGAGGTTCGCATGTTGCTATTGCCCCCTCTTGCTGTTCTTTCCCAATGCCAATTCATTTTCAACTCGGTTGCTTAAGGCGCAGTCTACGGAGATAGGAAATTCAAATTACTCAACTCTAAAATTCGCTGCCAAGATCTCCAACAGCTACACCGGAAACTCTATATCTAAAACAAATTATGCAATTAAAATAAAAAGTTAAAGTGTAGTATATATAGGGGGGGCACTTGGCGCAGTCATTTTTTTTTGTGACTAAAAGTTGTTGCCAAGGTACTCTATTTGGCGCTGGAAATTTTTTTGCGGCCTGATTCGATAGCCCAGCTACATAATTTTACGGAAGATGTTTCAAGAACTTAAAAATTGTAATTTTGAAATAAAAATGAAAAGATATTAATGTGAAATAAAAATAAATATTTATAAAGATATAATTAATATATAAAATTAAAAATTATGATGTTTTAAGCAAAAAGAAATCGTAAATTAGAAAATTTCAGAAGTAGGCTTACATGCGTTCAGGAGAGTTCTTCCAAAGGAAGATGGAATATTGCTTCTGTTGTACTTCCTTCTACCGAGCATGCTCTCGTCTATTTCTACAATCACATCAGGACCTCCAAGCATCGGACTTTCTTGTACACACATATTTCCATGCATACTTCTCTACAAAAACTCAACCGATCCGTGACTGTTTTCTTCGTATTATTAAGTTCAAAAGAAATAAAGTCACGGTTGGCCTTTCCCACCCCCATATTCGTTAATTTTAGAATTTTTAGAATACTCAGCCTACTCTCTTCAAACCAGCTATTCTTCCTTGCAGATTTCTTCACGCGATGTCCATTTGCGCCTCTTTCAGCATTCCCAAGTACATCCGTCACTCGAATTCTTCTTGATCAGATGTATAGCCTTCGGTCAAACTGAATATTCAGCACTGGCAGCAATCAATCATTTTTCCATTCACCACTATATCACATTCAATTTTCCCTTTTGTTCCAAATAAAAAAAAACGCAAATTGTACCTTTCAGACAAACTCTTCAGGATAAGTCGAAGGAAGAAGCAAAAAGCAGGAAAATGGAATAATAACAATAGGTTTAAAAAAATATGATATCCTATATGGATGAAAATAAATCTCACTGAAAGGAATTAAAGATGGACTAGTTTATTTGAAAATCATCTGCTCGTGTTGAAATTATACGCAATTTTATTAATTAACCAACGGCAATTATTTAAAAAGCACACATGACATTATCTGCATAAGACCTTAAATTAAAAATCAAGGGTTATCAAAGTAAACAGTATGCCAAAATGAATTCGTTATCTCACCGTGACATTTAGATAAAATTCGCCAAATCCCTAACTACATTTGAGCCAAATAAAAATCTAGTAAACTAATGCAGATATAATAATGTAATAGTTATTATTACTGTTATCGCCTGAGGTCACGAAAGCTAAGATAGGCACAGCAGGTCTAGGCCCTCATAAGCTGTTGCGCCACTGAGTTCATTTCAGTTATTATTACTGTTTTAATAACAATTTAGATTTCATTACTGCTGGAAACTTTCAAAGACATTCGAATCCGTGTCAAATCTATCTCAATAATAAACAAGTTTCGATATTTGAAATAATTCGAAACGTATCTATTTCCCCCTTTATTCAATATAGGTATATTGATTTTATTTTACCCGTAAATGTATTACGTAAGAAATAACAAACTTCGTCTTTTATCAATTTACATGTGATCGTTCTCTCGCTTCTCTGTGTGCTTTATGAACACACGAATTTATTGAAGTAAACACAGCTGAGCTTTTCCCTAAGTCGCTTTATTACAACAATTGTCATGGTAACAAAATAGCCTTCAAGTTGGGGCCAAGAGAAAAGACTTGTTACAAATTTAACAATCCCCTGGCTATATTTAGCCTTCACTTGCAATGCAAAAGCGGTTAATGATGAGGAAATAGATACTTCTGAATTTTTTAAAGTATTCAATTTCACATGGATTGAACGATTATTTTGATTTCATAAAAAGGTATTCCATCTGCAATTTAAGAATTTCTGTTTTAATCATTTGTTAGGAATCTGTATCATATACTTAAAATCGTACTTCATATCATGTCTAAACTAAATACATAATATATATGTCTCTTAAATAATACCTACGAAGATGACATCGAATATATAAATTTTATGCTCATAATTGTCTTCCAATATAATTATTATTGTGAGCAAAAATGTTCTTACTAAAAATGAGATATTGTGTGTGAAACCAGAAACGTTTTTGAAAAAGAAAATGTTTCTTCAAATATTTTATATGCAAAACGCTCGGTAAGATTTTGTTACACTGTGTTTTCATTTCCCCCCATTACTGATTCTAATTATATGTATAACGAGTCTTGTTTGTGGAATTCTTTCTCTTTCTGCATTCGAATGTTTATTAAAATACTTTTTAAAAAAAAAATACATTATTTTTTTTAAGTATTGTATCGAATTTAACGCTTATCTAAAAATTTAAAAACTGTTATTCGTAATAAACTAAATTCTTCTAAATTACAGCCTTGTTGCTTTTTTTCAATAATTTTAATAATTAGAATCGTATGGTAAATTTTAATTTTATTTAAAAGTAAACACTCATAAGGTAAAGAGTACTCTCATAAGGTATTCTTAGGGAGTGGTAATTATTATTATATTGTCTGTACTAATCCTTAATACTTAAACGTTCGCACCCAATTTGAATAGTTTGAATTTGTAAGGGTGTGCAACAAAAAATATTAAATAAGAATTTTATATGACATGAAATATTATGAAATATTGTAAATAAATTTTGAATAAAATTATCTTTAAAGGCTGATTTGTTTTTTATTCTATTTTTGTTGAGTGGAAGTTTTATAGAAATAGTAAGAATAAATGAAAGCTACTTTTTCTGCTTTTTGAACATGGCATCGTCTATTTTAAGTTCGATATGATTCAAAACGACCAGGAATTTCTTTTCATGTTTGGTTATTTGTCCTTTTATTGATCCTCACATTCTTTTCAGTTATGCCAAACATAATTACCAATTCACAGAGTTTTACGAGTTTGAACTTTTTAAAATGTGTACTTTTTTAAATTCTATTTTATACGCGCATCAGCGGTTTAGAACTTTGTGAACCATTAAATGTATAGTTTTATAATTGAGGTACCACTAATAGAATTGAATAATATATGGCGATCTACTATAACTATATTGTTTACCCATTTACGTCTTTATTTCCATTTCCATAGCATTGAAAAAAAATTTCTTGGAGAGGAATATAAAAAAGCTGAAGGGTTGTGCCTCCATTGTCAACTCTCACTTTCAGATGTCGTTAGATACATCTGAAAAAGCAATTAAAAATTAGCTACATTCGAAAGAAAATTCACCAAAAGTAGTAGCTATTTTTTTATATAAAAAAGTACTATCTACACAAATTCCAAAATACATTTTGTTAATGGTCATTTCTGAACTTGAATCTTCATAAAAAATATGTATAATCTCCCAATTTTTCTGCGGATCATCAAAATGTTTTCTCGGATTTTGGTGACTGCTGGATTCGATGATACTTCCCTACAGTACGTGCTCGTTTGTTTTCACAATTCTCCCAAGTATGAGATATTACGTTCAAAGTTTACCTCCTTTGTCTTTCTGCAGAGAGAACCTGGATGACAAAAGATGATCCCAGTCAAGCTGAAATCTGACTGATATGGTTTAAAACAAAACAAATATGTTTGATATTATCTGAAATTGTCTGCATTCAACTATTTACAATAGAAACATTGTTTTTAAAATTAAATCCCACGAGCTCATTAATTTAAGGGATTTAATAGATTTTCACTTCTGCACAGTTCCTTAGGTATATTTCCTTATTACAAGATCCGCGTTTTTCAATTACTGACACAATTTGTAAATTTTTCTTCCATCTTTTTATTACCAACAAAACTACTTAACATATAGAGAAAAAATATAAAATCAAATTATAATAAAACATATTGCAATGGATTGAATAAAATTAAAAATCGGAACAAGAATCAAACAAAATATTCCATAACTTCTTTATTATATTGTTACGCTGATCGAGGTTCGAGGATTTTATGCAAATCAGTCACAAAGTAAAAGGCAGTTCTTGAAGAGCAAAGAGAATTTCTTGTTGAAATTCCATTCCTTTAAATACAGGATTCAGCAACAATATTCACAGAATAAATTTCAGAAGGTCTTCACATCTTCTAAAGCACTCCAAACAGAGCTATCAGTGTTTAAACTACACGTATAAAAGATTATTCACAAGCACAGCCGAGCTAATCGGTAATCACGGTCAAGGCAGGTTTACTAATCGCTGGTTGAAACGAGACTGACTGTTTCGGTAAGCACCCCTCTATTTATAGACCCGGCGGAAACGTCCAGAAAGATATGCTTACGTCATAGAGCGTGACATTAGTGTATTTATCTACAAATTTCTCGAAGAATCCAGAGGGTCCCGAACTCGCCTACATGGTCGCCACTGTTACCAAAATGGTCGCCAAATAGGATGCCATTTTGGCTCTATCGCCAAGACCTCGCCATTCCCATTGAATCACCATTATAACGTAAGGGATGGCTTGATGCTTGTAAAGATTACCATTTTAACATAAAATAAATATAACATAGAGTAATATAACTGCATTACACATCAAAATATAAATTATTTACAATATGTATACAAATTAGTAACAATATTAAAATATATTACGACATAGAAATAATTTTTAAGTAAATATGGATAACACAGGTAAAGAATGTTTTTTTAGAGGTATAGAACTTTAAATTGCAATAAAACAACGATGTATTATTCGATTGTCATAAATTTTTTTTATTCGAAAGATAATCTTGTGGCATTACATTTTAAATATGATTTCTGGCATGTGACTGCCACGGCAGGCCAATTTTCGATGATTTTTTCCAACATTTGTGGCCGTATATCGGCAATAACACGGCGAATGTTGTCTTCCAAATGGTCGAGCGTTTGTGGCTTATCCGCATAGACCAATGACTTTACATAACCCCATAGAAAATAGTCTAGCGGTGTTAAATCACAAGATCTTGGAGGCCAATTCACAGGTCCAAAACGTGAAATTAGGCGGTCACCAAACGTGTCGTTCAATAAATCGATTGTGGCACGAGCTGTGTGACATGTTGCGCCGTCTTGTTGGAACCACAGCTCCTGGACATCATGATTGTTCAATTCAGGAATGAAAAAGTTAGTAATCATGGCTCTATACCGATCACCATTGACTGTAACGTTGTGGCCTTCATCGTTTTTGAAGAAGTACGGGCCAATGATTCCACCAGCCCATAAAGCGCACCAAACAATCAGTTTTTATGGATGTAACGGTGTTTCGACATACACTTGTAGATTAGCTTCACTCCAACTGCGGCAGTTTTGTTTGTTGACGTAGCCATTCAACCCGAAGTGCGCTTCATCGCTAAACAAAATTCGCTTATGAAAATCGGGAACAACGGCAATCTCGTTTTGGGCCCATTCGACGAATCTACGCCTTGCTTGATGATCGTTTTGATGAATTGCCAAATCAAACTGAGAATAAATCACTTGACAACTCTTAAATCGGTCGCCATCTTGGAAAGTAATGCCAAGTTAAACTTCTATACCTGGAAAAAAACACTCTTTATAACGTAGCTTCTTCCACAAGGTAGAAAGGTAAAAGAAAGTATCCATAGTAGTTTTATATATAAACAATATTTCCGAGAAGTAAACATGATACTTTAAAAACGTGACCCACTAACCAAACCATTCCACCCATATCAACACGAAATAAAAAGTCCGACGGTGAATATTGAGGCAAGAGAAATGTGTTGCTGCAATCGATAATTATCATTACGAGACGATAGTACGCATCCTAAGTACCACATAAAACCAGAGCTAAATACAGTACCTCAGCTGTGCTCAGAATATTTAGCCCCTTCTGTAACGATCGCATCAGTTGCTGAAGTCTTAAGGGCCTCAAGTGAGCCATTGATATCTCGGTGGCCAACATAAAGAGAGTTCCCGTCACTTCATAAATCTCTTTTAGATTCTTTCCAAATGAGGTGTACTGCGTGAAAATTTGTTACACTAGGTTAGACTCCATCATTAATACATTCGATGGGCACCAGTTTTACTAACAATTAATCACATTTATAGAGCTAATAAATAATTAAATTTCGAATACTTTTTATATATAGCATTCTTGAGAGAAGAGTTTTATCTAACATATTTGTGTGTGTGTGTTTAAAAAAATCATTAAAATGTTCAAAATTTTTTAACTGTGGATGTTTTGTTTTTATTTTATTTGTGTGTGCAATCTAAGGGCCAAGTGATGAGGACGACACCACCTTCTTTCTCTAAACTTTCACTCCATTCTAATGGGACTCGACAAATTTAACGTGCTCATGACAGATCTTCAGTGGTAATTGGTTCGGAACCTATGATTTGACAAAAGCAATAGTACTATACCTTAAATTACTATACATAGTTAACTACATACACAGTTAAATTAAAAGTTACTACATACATGTAGTAATAATTTTTTTATTATTGTTTCCTGGAATGTAAATTTTGGAGGAATAAACAAATAGATATTACTTTACTTAAAACATAACCAACAAACACAGTGCTAATTAGGATAAATTTTTAATTAGATAATTACAAAAAGAAATTTTTGTTTTCTTTTCGCAAGTGATATGCATTACGCGCAGCTTTATAAAAAAAGTTACCAATATTTTTTGATGAAATTTTTTCTAAGTGTTGGAAATTGTGTTATCTTTAAAATGACGAAGCATGAAACACTGATTTAAAATTTTTAGTAAACTATAACAATTTAAAATTTAACTATAAAATTTTTAAAAATTTTTTGCTATTTTATATTTGTAATTTTAAATTTTTTCATTAAAAATTCAAACTGGTTCGTTATTTTAAGTACAGATATGATCAGAATCTACAGTAAAAATTTTATCATTTTCCATGGCACGGTTTTGAAAATATCATGCGCGTAATGAGTAAAAATGACGTTCTGAGAAAATTGACATCAAACGTAAAATTTACCACAGTTTTATATATATATTATTCTGGTTACTCAAACAACAACTAAATTTAAATTAAAACTAATGTGAAGTTTTTTTAGTGAATAAACTTCAATTTATTAAAATTATTATAACTAAAAACATATATTATACCAATGCAGTACAAGCATTGAAACGATATCAAAAGCTACAAAATAATCAAAATGCAACAAAGTGATTCACATTTCTCCAAAATAAAGTTACAAATTTATAAATATTACTTAAAAACAATCAATACCTTAATTAACAACTACTTATTATAAATATTAAACAATTTGTGATATGAATGCAGTGTATTACTATGATTCTAAAATGCTAAAATTCGCCACATGCATATGATGTTCCCTCTTTTTCAGTTAATTTCTTACAAGTAGTTTTAAATTGCATTCTTTTAGCCTGTCGTACTTCTTTTGTGCGGAGATTAAAATGTACTTCTGCAGTCTGAATTCTTTTTATATCTACATGTGTAACAAATTTATGTGCAAATTGACCAACAGTCAGACCAAGCGATTGCATAATTTTTAGTCTGCCTTGATTGCCATCATTAAAAATGACAATTGCCTCATTTGTAGATATGTCAACAATCTTTCTACCACAACCTAAAGTTTTTGGGCATAATTCCCATATTAATGAGTTAATGGATTCATTATTATTTTGGGTTTTACCCCCTAGACATTTTTGTAGTTTAGGTTGTGATAGATCATTAAACACAGGTTTTATGGCATCCATTACTGCCACTGGCAATTTGTTACTGTGTCTAAAAGTTTCCACACTGCCCTCTACTGCTTGATTTTGATATTTACACCAAGAATTAGGACCTACGGGACAAAAACTGTGCAATGGTTCTTCGTCGCTTGAAGGTATATGGAAATATACAGCCCAAACAGCTTTTCGCATATCTGACAGGCATGTTTTATTTTGTCGGATTGCATTTCCATAGTATGTTGTAATTAAGTCGATCATTCTGTCGGTCAACCTTCCCTTTCCCCCAATCGACTTCCCATCACTGAGTTTGGAGCTCATTTGTTTTAATTTTCGTAAATGAGTTCCCATTCTTTTTTGAACATGTCCAACACATTCAATTTTTGAAACTGTGATATCTTCTCCATACGGATTGGATGCAGTAATAGATGAGAATGTTTTGGAATCGCCATCCCTGATGTAAGATGTATATCTCACAGAACGATGACTTAATGAACGCTGAAATATACGAACCATTCCCACAGTCTCCATCATGCCAGCTGAACCATTGTGGTTCTTCAAACATTCTTTAACGTGAAGAATTTTCCACTTTTTGTAAGCAGGTGACCCCTTTCGTCGTTTCCAAGAATCATATCCTTTACAGAAAGAAGACATCACTTCCGCATCAATACACTTTCCTGTTTTGTCTCCTATAACAGCACACACACCAACACGAGAAGAATAGCCACAGGTTTTCCATGTTCCATCTCCACTAATTATTATATCGGAAGAATTTGTCAAAGTTACCTCTTCCAAAGCTGCACTTTGCATTGAAGCTTCTGCGACTTCTTTACTACACAATTGTAGTTTGTTTATAATGTTATTATAGGATTTTTCAGCAACTGGAGGAGGAAAGTCCATGACACCACAGAAAGTTGTCATTGCTGCATGACCCTGTCCAATTGTCCTCATTGCATATACAAAACGTCTGTTTATTTCTGGAATATTTTTCTTTTACCCAGCATTTTTGAATTTCTAAACGAACACAAGTCTTTACAGTTCTTGCATTCAATCGAAAAACACTAGACAAACCTCTAACACATTTTTCTGATAGTTTAATATCAGGACCACATTTTGCAAGAAGCAAAGTTTTGAATGTTTGTAAACATGATAGTTTTATCAAACACTCTATAGCCATCAAAACAGTCATCATGTTCAATAAAAGATGAATGAACATCTTGCAGCCGAATCTTTTTTCCAGGTGCACTGTTGTTTAGTGATTCATCCACACTGTGTACAGCTTTGCATCTCGTATGCATATTACCAGTAAACTTCCTTTTCTTAGGACGTCTTTTAGCAGATTCAGTCGAAATCATCCTTCAATAGTTTATAAAAAAATAATACTTTTCCTAAAACTTATCTTAGAATAAGATACGGTATGAAAATCAAAAACGAGCGAGTATAAATTCAAGATTCACTTTATCAAAACAAAGTAGAAGTAGAAGTTTATAAAGTTAGTAGAAGTTGTAGTTAATATTCAGAACAACAAAATAATAATATTTGAGGCTTAGATTCAAGCATTTGATAATAATTAGAATTAAAATATTAGAAACAGAGAAACGCAGCTGTCACCAGCGACATGACAGCTGTCACCCTGGAGCCAAAATGTAAACAATATGTAAATCGCCTTTTCTACTCTTTTTATTTTCTTAATAACGTCCGTTCTATTGGGAATATCTGCATGCGGTTTCTTTTAGAACACTCAGAAAGGTTTACTCTATAAAATAAAATAATAATAAAAAAATCGATTTTCAGGAAATTTTAAAAGGTATATGACCCCTTAATATATTTACTAAAAATTCTACTCTTACATTTTTTATCAAAATCATAATTACCAATACCCTGTTTGAAATGCAAGTCTCATTTCATTTCGAATTACAGGATTGAAACCTATTTTTTTAGAGATTCATTCATGATTCCACGTTAAAAGGATTAGATCTTGAAATTTTTAATAGATGTTTTCACGATCCCTTAAAAAAGAGTATCTTAATAACTTACATACGTCTTACTGAGCAAATGAAAGATTTCCCTAAAACAATTACGCAATTTCTAACAATGACTTTCACTTGAGCATGTGATTCTATTTTTTCAATTACATCAATCATGTTTTCTTTAAACAATTTCGAATGTAAAAAGGGATAAATCTAGTTGTTTCTTGGAACTTCCTAGTGATAAAATTACCTAAATAATCCATGAATTTTTATAATCCAGAACTTTGCTACGACTAATTCATAGAATGAGTAAAATTTCTGTATTATACACACACACATAAATAAAGAGAGGTATACCGAGTAGTAATAATTAAAGTTACACTATTCAGAGGCCTGTAGAACTCGTTCTGCTTATCGGATTTTGATGAAATTTTGATTATATACTATATGAACCATGTTGAAAAGTTTTTGCAACAAGAAAGTATTTGTTCAAATTTTGACTACTAGAAGGAAATGTGGTATGCAAAGAACAAAAAATATGTTAGAATCGTTAAAACTTATTCAATTACAGAATATGCGCTCCATTGTCATCAATGGCGTGTTGAAAGCGCATTATAGAGTTTTCAATGGTAGCGCGAAGCTACTCACGAAGGATTTCAGTCACGGGGGCGTATAATGCTAGCTTTCACAAATCAGGTTCTAATTCCTCATCTGTAAACACGGTCTTTTAGAAATCCTAAAAACCAGAAATCACAAGGCTTTATGTCGAGATAACAAAAAGGCCATGATGCATCCGAAAATTGTTTGGATATTACACGATTATCACCAAAGTTAGCACTAAGCAATGCTTTGACTAGGCGCCTAATGTCAAGAATTGCTCCATCTTGCATAAAGATAATGGTTTGCAAACATTATCGTTCCGGTAAAGCAGGAATGACCTGCTGTTGAAGGAGTTCACTGTACCATAAACTCGTGACAGAGCATCTTTTAGGATCTTGCGGAGTGAAAGTTTCAAAGAGAAAAGGTCAGGGGATAAACTCAGCAGTAAATTCACAAGCAATCACGCAATTAGAATGCAAGGGTTGTTGATGCAGGACATCAGGAGGTGAAGTACTCCATATGCGGCAGTTTTGACTATTCACAGCTCCATCTAAATAAAAGTATGCTTCATCTGACCGTAGAATTTTCCAAGGCCACACATCATAAACTTCCATTCTCGCCAATAATCGGCACGCAAATTCAAGGCATATTTTGTGATCTTGATGTTTCAGCGTTTGCGCACATCACATGGATCTTATACAGATACCATTTTAAAATGTATCGCAGAATTTTTCATACTGTCGACCACAAAACCTCCAACTCGCATGATACTGATCGACCACTTGCTGAAGAATAGATGGAAATGGAAGCTCTTTCAACCACAGCAGTAGCGACTTCTTCGACAGTTTCAGTCGCAACCGGTTTCCATCCTCTTCCAGGCATCACAATCAGATCTCCAGTCTTTTCAAATTTCATGATCATTTTCTTCAAACCAATCCTCAATAAGGGGCCTTTTCACATATACTTTAAACGACTCTACTCACGCAGAGCAGCTAAATAAACAATAACAACTGATAAAACAGTTTTACCAGTAAACATCTTTATTTTTTGTAAGGACATGATTAAAGATGTCAAACGCATGCTTAATGCTTCTCTGGGTATGATTTCAAATTTATACAGAGGTTTTACTGATTTACACACATGAATGATTGATAAAAGCCACGTGGTTATCAAAATTAATATTTATTGCAAAAATCTTTTCTCCGTGGTTCGTATAGCAAATATTCCAAGTTTCATTAAAATCCGTTAAGCAGATAGGTTCTACAGGCCTCTGAATAGTTAATTATAACCACCCGGTATCTGCAGGGTGTTCTAGGATCATTATGACAGACTTTAAGGATAATATCACAAGGATTCATATTTGCATAGCAAATCTCTGTCAGAAATGTCTTCGTTCGGCTCTAGGTGGCGTATTTCACAAGAGCATTTATGGAAACAAAATAGGATTACCGCAGTCATTTCAGCCGAACATTTAACTCGAACTCCCAACAGGGTACTTTGATTCATTTGAAGGGTATCCAACACATTTTGTTCCCTGAATTCACCCTCGTATGTTGTTCCATGTGTTGCATATGGTGGCCCACCCTCACTATACCTATTACCTTACAATGATCAATATTCACATAAAAATTGAGATGCAAATTAGCGAAAAAACAGTGGTCCGTTGCATCCCTCTGTGGATACATTTCCCGAGATAATCTTTCTGCTGCTTGAGCAATTCTTTCTGCTAAGATGTAAATCACGTCCATATCTGATACCTTGGTGTTTGTAAAACGTTCTATACTTCTTAGTGGTCGATGACAGCTGACATAACCGCAGGAATGGAGATCAGTTTCCTCCAATGCTGCACCACCTCATATTTCCTCTAATGAACAACGCCACTTAGTGACGAACATGGGTCGCTACGCAAAACTGAATCTTTGTGATGTCCCTTACCTTTCCTTAAAGTTTGTCTCAATGATCCTAAGACAGCACCTATGTATTAGATTTAGATAATAAACAGTCACCCATCCGGTTTCGTGGTTAGCGATGCTGACTGCTGTGCTTTAGGGACTGGGTTCGAATCCCAGAGAAGATATGGATGTTTGTAAATGTATAGTGCCTTCGCGGCATGGGGGTACTCAGGCAAGTGGCGTGTAATTTACGGAGTACCGGTAACCAAATGGAGGACGTACCTCGTCATCAGAATTTATAAAGAAAAATTATTTAAAGATGGGGTGGCATATAAATTAAGAAAGAAAGAGACATTAAAAAGGGAAAATGAATTAATGAGCAAAAACTTAAGTCTTCTAGAAAACAGATGGAGTGAAAAGAGATGCCCAACTAACTTTTGTTTCGGTTGGACAGAACTAGCAACACAGTTAGTGGGAGAGGAAAACAAATTGGGACGATTTGTGATTGGTCGAGCATCCCGAGCAAAAGGAAGTTCTTAGAAACAAATTTCTAAGATCCCACAAAACAGGGAAAAGAAAAACTATATTGGGAATAATAAAAATTTAAACAATCCAACTTGCTTGATAGTACTCTAAACAGCCATCCAGCCGCAAGTAAGCTCGGAAGATTGGTGGCAGGGGATGAGAGGTTGGAGGCCCCAGGGTATTCTCCCTCAAAATTGAGGTGAAACCGAGCTAAATCGTACTATCACCTGTACGGTGTTTAAGGCTACAGCTAACGACAGGCGTACATCTAGCCCCCTGCGATTATGAATCTCGTGGGCCTCGATCTGACTACGTCAGACAAGTGGCATTAGCAACAACAACAACAGATAATAAACATCACAATTACGAAGTATGTAAGTGAGTTTTGTCAGAAAATTAACCAATTAGACAGTGATCATAATAGCCTAACATGATTACTCAATATCCTAACATCTACATAACGCCATATAAAGACTTAAATCTACTTCATTTTAATTTTTCACAACTAGTTCATGGATATTAGCTTGCGTGTGGTATAAATAGCTCACGAATATTTTATACTATTGGCTAATAAACCTAAGCTTCTTGAATAGCGTTTAATGTAAAAATATATGCTGTGGATTTAAATAGTCGTGAACTTGAACAGAATATATCATGCTTTGTGCCAACAAACAGAGCAGTCCATACCCATTTGTCCATGAACGTGTTAAGAATTCTAAGATTATGCATGGTCTTTGCGGAACACTATTTTGTTTTCAGAAAAAATGAATGTTTTTGATTTATGCTCGTCTTATCAATAATAGCACGAGCATTCGTAAGTCTAATATATTTTCATTTCATGGAGAATAAATCTCAATTGATAATTCACTCTCCCAACTTCATTTACACTGCAACGTGATGAGAAACGACACCAGACTGCAAGATCCATGGGCTACTAGGACAATTTTCTGCCAGCTAAGTTAAAAGGTTTCTTGTACTACGAAATGTTAGAAATAATATTTTAAAAATCTCTAGTTCAGAAGTAATTTTATATCTCTATTTTAAAAATTTATTAAAGCTTATTAACTTCGCTCCATAAAGCAACACGAGACTTATTGGTGACAGACCCCGCAATTTTGAACCTTAGTCAAATGACGAGGATGACATCTGAGCTGGAACTACCCTCTCAAATTTACCACACCACGCAAATGGCTGGAATTTGAGCTTCAGTAAATTAAATGTTAATTAGCCTCTCTACTTGGCGTGTCTTCAGTGGTACTAGTTTTCAAAACCATTACTTATTTTTTCTGACAAAGCCAGCCCCTGGGACCCTCGTTTCGTCACCTATTGTGACCAAGGTCCATTACTCGGCTACCACATAGTAAAATAAAAACCAGAAAGTAGAAAAAGAATCTTTTTTTAAAAAAATAATGTTGTCAAGGGATTAACCCTAAGTTATTTAAGGACACCTAGCCACAAAAATACATCCACTTTTTAAATCGTCAAAAACGGGTAAATACGGGAAAATTTTATTTGTAACTTTACAAGAAAAAGTTAAAAGAAAGTTTTTGACCGATCTAAGGTTTGGCTCTCATGTCTACAAACCATTTAGTACGTATTTACATACGAAAGAAAATTTAAAGTCATTTTAAAAGCTTTTATATAGAAAGTACCCTGCAGGTAAGCCTAATGGACCATAATATTTTTTCTGAAGTCTGCTGTACGTAAAAATATTTCAAGGAACATAATACGATAGCTAGAGAAATAACTAAGCGGGGACTTCCGGAATGACTAAAGTTGTAAATCATGAGGAATACTTTCGCGCGCGTGACCAACATTTTAACTTTAAACGGGTCATAAAAAGTTCAACATGTAGAAAAGGTAAAACGTTACTTTTTTTATTTATTTATTCTTAGAGAAGTTTGCCTTTTTTTTAAACAACAGAAAATTGACTTCATTTAGTGGGGATAATTTTTTGGCAAGCAATAATACTTTTTTTTCTCTTTGAATTCATTTTCAGCTATAAAATCGGGGTATAGTAGGATGAGTTTTTTATGCCAAAATGGTTTTGCACACTTTTTAATTTTTCGATATATCAGTGCCTTTATGCTACTACTTCCGGCTGTTTTACAATCACTTCTATTTTTTCTGTGTTATACAAGATGTATGTTACAAAATTAGAATTTTATCATACAATAAAAAAAAATTTTTCTTTTCTTTTTTTGAAAAAATTATAATAGTGGAGGAGTATTGGGGTTTGTTTTTGCTCAATTTCAACATATACCTTATCTAATTTAAATATCCCAAACTTCTTTTTGGAGTTGATTGGAAATAAACGCGAATTTATATTCCCCAGAAAGACGCCTAAGAAGATTAGTGGAAAGGTTCCGTACAGATTCGTCACAAAGTACACTATTTTTTTTCTAAAGCTTTGAATAATTCCTTAGAGCAAATGACTTTAAAACATCAGAACATTGAGACGGAAATTTCAGGTTTCTTCATAAAAAAGGGGGTGCGTGTTATACGACGAATATCCCTAAAACTAAAAATTGCAATTTGAAAGTACAGGTGCGCGTTATACGCAAGATTTTACGATATGTACAGGGGCGTAGCTACAACAGTATCAGCCGTATCAATAATACTGGCCCCCAAGGTACAAGAGCCCCAACATGTGTAACTACAGTATTACTAACAGGGATTTCTTTTCTAAAAAAGGTTATCCGAAGGAGTTTTGATTCCGGGCCCACTCAGACCTAAATACGCCAGTGAGTATGTCCGAATGAATTTTGCTTTGCTTTCTTTCAGTAAATACTGATAATTATTTAAAATGTTTTATTTTCGACTTTTCGATGTGCTAACCCCCGTAGGGTTATCACGCCCCCTAGGGGGGCGCGCCCCACAGTTTGAGAAACACTGCAATAGAGGGATTTTCAAATGAGGAGTCTGCGTGAAAATGGTGTCAAACCATGACAGCCCTTCAAGCCCTACTGGACTCATTCCTTGGGAGTTTGTTGGTAATAAATTAAAAGTAAAAAAAACTTTTAAAAACTAGATTTTATTTAAATGCTCTAAAAAGAATAAAATAAACTTTTTTCAAAACTTTTTTTCCTATCAACTTATAAAATAAAGTCATTACACAATTAATGATATAAAAGCTTGTCATGAGATTTAAGTACTCGTATTTACTTAGTTTGAAAAATTTAAAAATTAAAATCAATCAGATCAAGTTATTTAATGTGCTTGTTTCTCTACACAATTAAATCTAGCGACAAGATTTAATATCATAAATTGTGTAAGACTTTATAAGTTGATAGCAAAAAAAGTTTTAAAAGAAAAGTTTATTTTTTTCTTTTTAGAGCATTTAAATAAAAGCTTGTTTTTAAAAAAGTTTTTTTTTTACTTTTAATTTGTTTTTTACTTTTTAGTTATCGCTGGACAGAGAAGTTTATCAGTCTGTTAATCTCATTCAATGCATTATTGTTGCAAGGTCGTTAGCCAGTTAATTTTGAACAGTCCAGCTAAGGGGTACTCAACCTTTTTTCCCGCCAGGTCACATATATATGATAGATATTTCACTCGGGCCTCAACAAGAGGATAATGGAAAGGGGGGATAAATATTGGAAGACCAAAACAACATTGGACAAAGCAAAATTAATTAAAATATTAAAACTCAATTTTTTTCGTTTTGCTTTTACTATAATACTATATTAAAAACGAAAAACACAATTTTTTTAAAAAATCCGTAATTTTAAAGCAAATTTTTTCAACTTTTGTGCAGAATTTGGATAATACTATTCGACAAACGAAAAAATATTTTCGTGCAATTGTATTTAAAAATGACGAAGTTTTTATAAATGTTTTATTAAAAATTGGAGTATTTTTTGACAAATCATAAAAAAAAAAGTTTTAAGAATTTGATTTTTAAATGACTGATTCTAAAAGAGAAAAGCCTGAACTTTCTTATTGCAGAATATCGATTCAATAACATTAAAAAAAATTCATAAGGAATGATTTAGAAATCATTTTCATGAAAATGCATCAATTTTGACCCATTTTAGAAAAATTTGTAATAAATAGAAAATATCACTATTTTTTTAAAAGACTTATACCGTTTGCATGATTCCACCCGAAAAATTACTTTAATTAATATCTACACTATTGAAATTTGAAGGTAAACAAACGTATCCGACTATAAAACTAGGTGTATCTTCTCAGGAACCACACGTCGCAAAACTCGCCGCCGGCACCAAAAGCTTGGGAATGATCCAAGGAATCCGTTTTGACCATTTATATTCCAAAAGTGCAATTAGTTAAAAATATATTAATTAAAAACCTTAAAACGCATAATTATAGCCAGTTTTTCCCGCCAGGCGCGAAGCTCTAATGTTCTGAACTTTTTTTTTTAATCCCAAACGCTTTTAATACACGATTTAATTTTTTTCATGAGATTCAGATAAAAAATAATTACAGAATTGGAAAGATCATTTACTTCACCTAAGGTATAATTTATTTTACAAAATAACGATATTTTATAATTTTTACGATTTTTTTCTAAAATCAGTCAAAATCAATATATTTTTATGAAAATGATTTCCAAATCATTTGGATTTTCTGTCAAGTTAATGAAATGATATTCTACACTAATAAAATTCATGCTTTTCTCTTTTAAAATCAGTCATTTAAAAAATAAAATGTTAAAAACGTTTTTTTTTCTTAAGATTTTTCAGAAATACTCAAATTTTTATTAAAATACTTAATTATTTCTTTAATTATAAAAATAATCTCATAAACACTTATTTACGTATGTAGAACAATATTATTTGTATGTGCGAAGATTGAAAAAATTGCTTAAAAATTACGGTTGAAAAAATTGTGTCTCGTTTTTTTCCTCTTTTTGCGAGAACTATTTAAGCATTATTTTTGTTTAAAAGTTACCAATGTTTGTAATCTATATCTGAAGTTTGAAGACATTAACTTAAAAATGTAGCCCGGAATTTTTTTTTCTTTAACAAATAACGCAATGCAAAATTAAATATCTCTTCCTTTTATTTCAACGGTCTTTTTCCCGAATATTTCGTGGATTGGTCGCATAGAGCACTGCATTAGTAACTTTTGTACCCGAGTTCAAAACAACATCCTCGTTTAGTTTTTATGATTTTTTTAAAAAAATACTCAAAATTTTATTCGCGAATTTTATAACTTCGCCAGCATTTTGGTAATTGGAAAGATAATTTATTTCATCACAATACATTATTTTTTTTTACTAAAAACCTATACTATACATACTTTAGGGTTTTTTAGAAAATGAATCAATATCGATTCGAAAATGATTTTTTAAAAACTCATGCTTTGCTCTTTTACAGTTAATGATTTAAAAGTAAAATGTTGATGATATTTTTTTATGAATTTCATTTGTGCAATAATTCGTTACTTTTTGTGCCACTATATGGCTGCACGTGTCAAGCTGCTTAAGAAACGGTGAATGGTCACTTACTCGAGAGCTCTGATAGCGAGAGGGGAAGGGGAATTTAAATGACGATATGTTATGCATTAAAAAATTTTCGTGCAACGCCTGGGGGAGACGTATTAACCTGTCTGACAAAGAAAAGAAGTGAAAAAATTTCGAAACAGGGAATTTTAAGTTACACACTCGATAAAAGCCCGAGCAACGCAGGGCAAAGCGTAGAAGGGGGGGAGGGCTGGAAGCCATTTTGAAAAAGAGTATTGGAAGTGCTAATTTTGTGAAGGAAAGCAAAATTTATAAAAGTAGAGAATGCCCGTGCAACGCCGCGCCAAGCAGCTAGTCTTTTGGACTAATTGTGATATTGGGATATAAATGGTCAAAACATGTACTGTTATTCAAACTAAACGTGTATACAAAATTTCAGCTCAATCGGTTGAAGACACCAGCTTCAAAATTGAGTTGCAAGATTCCACCCGAACATTTTACATTGCAAGTTAAATAAAAGCTTGTGTGTGTGTGTGTGTGTGTGTGTGTGTGTGTGTGTGTGTGTGTGTGTGTGTGTGTGTGTGTGTGTGTGTGTGTGTGTGTGTGTGTGTGTGTGTGTGTGTGTGTGTGTGTGTGTGTGTGTGTGTGTGTGTGTGTGTGTGTGTGTGTGTGTGTGTGTGTGTGTGTGTGTGTGTGTGTGTGTGTGTGTGTGTGTGTGTGTGTGTGTGTGTGTGTGTGTGTGTGTGTGTGTGTGTGTGTGTGTGTGTGTGTGTGTGTGTGTGTGTGTGTAAAAATACAGCATACGTTGTACGTATGCTGAGTGGAAGTATTGTAAAATATCTTCTTGTGCAACTCGAACAAATTTCAAAAATATTTTACACCAAAAAATAGTAATCGGAGGCGCGGGGTATCGATCCCTGTACCTCTCGCATGCTAAGCGAGCGCTCTACCGCTACGTCCCCGGTCCACTCCTCTGTTATTGTAAACATGCTCGCCTTAACACCTGAACAAGATCGTTACAGTAACTAGGTCGATATCGGAATATAAATCGTCAAAACATGCGTTGTCATCCAAACTAAACGTGTATACAAAATTTCAGCTCAATCGGTTGACGGCATATGTTTCAAAATTGAGTTGCAGAATTCCCCACAAACAAATTACTTTAATTAATATCTTTTTAACTAATTGCAATATCGGAATATAAATGATCAAAACATGCATTGTCTTCCAAACTAAACGTGTTTACAAAATTTCTGCTCAATTCGTGGAAGACATCAGCTTCAAAATTGAGTTGCAAGATTCCACCCGAACATTTTACATTGCAAGTTAAATAAAAACTTGTGTGTGTGTAAAATGGATGTGGCAATGCTTCCCTAGTTGTCGTTGAGCCAAGATCGGGCACCAGCGTTCATCTTTTCGTTTCAGAACCCTGAAAGTTACTTGCCATGGACGATGGAGGCAGAAAAATCCACTCGAGCGACATCACTGAAGGCGATTTTTGTTGACGACTTCCAGGGCACATTCAAAGATTAAGTGAAGCGTTGGTAACAGTGCATCGAATCAGGGGGAGGATAATTTCAGAAGTTCTGAAAAGGAGATTTGAGAAAATAGCACAGTTTTTATATAACATTAGAGAAGACACCATTTTCTAGGGACCTTCATAGATTAGATTGTTATACCTTTGTTGAGAAAAGCGCAGATAGCACAATTATTAATTGATATCAATGACGAAGCATATAAGAAAGTCGGGCAAAGAAGAACAAACAGGAGTCTTGTAGACTCGGAACATACAATTTTGTAAGCAAAAGTACTGTGACATATGATACAAAAGAGTATGATAGAATCATACCTTTGACTTATAATCTTATATTTGTACAATACATTTTATTGTTTAGATTGTATTAGCTCATAAATAGATGAGAGTCGGGTGTTATGGAATGGTCAAGTAATATGGTATTACCAAGGTTTTGGCGCTGTTGCTGATAATGGGTGGAAAACCTTTGAAATATTAGAGAAGGATGCAATGAGAGTTGACTTCTTGTTGTTGCCATATCACTCACTACAGAACAAAGTGTGTTTTGCGATTTTTAAAAAAATTTGTTTGCAAGTTTTCAAACATTTTAACCTGCTTTTACACACATTACTTGAACATTAAAGTTAAGCATAACGTACACCAAAAGAATTGGAATTTGTAATACTGTGATCGTCTCTTAGCTGACGTTGTTTTGTCCTTCAGTTAAAAGGTTCATTTTCCAAGATGATGTGTCGGGTGTTATGGAATACTAGGTATTCCATAATACCCTACGTGCAGCAATGAATCATTCCATTTTGATGTACCATTTATAATAGATTTCATACCATCAACTAAAGTACCAGAATATAAAGACGCTGTAAATGTATCTTCTGTAACAGAAAATTCTCCGAAAAGACCAACTAGCGAGAATTCCGATTCAATGTTTTAGCTGTTTTCTGTGTGCTCATCATGATTAAATTGGAGGAGGGAATATGATGGTATTTGTGATTTTAGTAAATAGAGTCAAAACAGAAATGACTTTCAAGCATTTTTAATAAATATGGCTTTTAGAACTAAAAATAACTGCGTTTTATGGAGTCGTAATTAGTTTTCCAGTGATTTAAGGGGAGTTGGAAACCTTTCTCTTTCTCTATACTGACAATGTTAAATTGGCTGTTTTCGATGTACCTTTTCTCAAAATATGTTTTATGTACATGCTTGAAATTTCTCATACTATTAAAGTACACCTCTCTCATTATACTAAAATGAGCTTTTAGCTAATTTTGAATTTTTTAATAAATTATGAAATATTTTATCAAACATTGCGAAATTTGACACATTTTTTTACTTAAAAAATTTGTAAAAATTAAATTTTTGAGTTTTTTACAAAAAGCTCATTTTAGTATATATTAGACATCATTATAAATAAGTCATAAAAATTTACATACCTGTGAGCAGTATTTTCTCAGAAAAGGTACATCGCACATTAAAATTTATATTTTGAGATAAATTGATTTTAATGTATACAGTGAGAGAGAGAGAGACTTCTAATCGACTAGGAAATAAAAAAATAAAAGGCTCAATTTAAAATAAAAGTTACATGTTTTGGTTTATATTAGTCGTTACAAACAAGCAAAAACAAAGTAATTTGCTTACAATTTTCGCCATTAAAATGGACGTGGCCCAAATTCAACGATTATTTAAAAATACGTTTTAAGGGCTTCTAAATACCCTAGAGGTTAAAGTAAGGTATTTTTAGAAAGGTTAAAATCTATACAGTTTAAAAATGTAAATTTCTCAAATTGTCAAAAAAGTTAGATTTTAGCTTTCCAACACCCCTTAAACTACCTATTCTAAATTACCCGAATATCCCACAATGTTTTCCATTTATCATTTTTCTTAAAAACAATTTTTTTATAATAACAAAGTAAATATTATTTCTTTTAACAAATGATAAATCCTCCTAAGCATTCATAGTAAATAACCATGAAAATTTTGGATATATTTTATCAAAAAACAGTTCAGTTATTTTTAGAATGTATAAACGGTATTCCATAATACCTAACTCTGTTCTATGTTTGAATAAATACACGTGTATTTCTTTTAGATTAGCTTACTTTATTTAATAGTTTTAAAATAATATGAAATATTTTCTAGCTTGAAAATTTTGACGACCAATATTACTTCAGTTTTTAATTCCTCATAAAGTCAATGACTTTTTAAAATCCTCTTTTAAAGAAATTATTTCTTAAACTACGCAATTGATCTTGTTGGGTGTACACATTAATATGGAATTTTAAATATATTACATAATTTGTATTTTCTTAACTTGTTATAGATTTCTGTATCTTCTGAGATCATTGTTGAAAATTGAATAGTGTTGGAAACAATGCATTTTTGTAACAGAACTTTGACAACAAATGAAGTTTTATCACTTGTTTCTAAAACTTAATGCGATTTGGTGAGGTTTTTGCTTAATTTATCGTTTTAAAAGCGTTTTTGGTTATTTACTGATTTTCCCATTTGGAAAATATTGTCTGAAAATGCCTTTCAAGTTGAAAGCCTGGCTGAATGCCAAATTGTGAGTATACTTCCCTTTTAAGTACAGTTCACTTTTCGTATTGGATGCTAATCATACACTCAAATAAAATACTCGATTAAAATCCCATCTAATAAAAATCACGAGAAAATTAATAAGAATTGAGCATTACAATACACTATAGTTTACATAAAAAGACTGTGTACATCGACCGTCGAGAAGAAAAAAAATATTGCAACCAATTAAAATTTAATCTTTTCGTGTTTATATCATAGATGGACACTAAAAGCGAGTAAAAAAATCAAGATTTTGCATATACGTTGCTTGTTTTTTTAATCAATTGTGTTTTTTTTTCATTCCGTTTCAACATATTTAAGTCAATACGCGTATTTAAAATAACAAATTTCTATCGACATTAAGTTTCCTGCAGTATGTTACACATTATTGGTTCGAGATTAATTTATACCACAACTCAGTTGGATTTAAAGAATCAGGACGAAATATCTATTACAGTTAATTCTGATTTGTTTGTTCTGTGACATCATCAAGAAATATATAAACGTACAATTCGTAAATAATGTTCCTTAAACCATTTTTCCCTGTTTCAGGTTATTCAAAGTACATGGAAATTTAAATACATACGCCCACCCGGTATAGTGGATAGTGACGATGACTGTTGTACCATAAGACCTGGGATCAAATCCTAGAGAAAGCATCAGTTCTCTTGAATATATAGGACCCTTGCGACATGGGGGTACTCCAAATAGTTGTCGAGGCTCCAAGTCCTCTCGTGAGGTTAGTGTAAGGAGAAGAGAAGTGGGACGCTTCTGAGAAACTTCAGGGTTTTCTCCCCCAAACTGGGATTTAACCGAACCAAATGATACGGATACCTGTATGGTTCTCAAAGCTACGGCTAACGAACGGCGTGTTTCTAGCATTTTGCCACGATGAATTTCGTAGGCCTTGATCTAACATCATCGGAAGCCAGGTAGCATAGGTAGCATTAAAAACAACGAGAACGAAAAATGAACCCCTTCGTTCGATCTTCAATGAACCTGGAGTTAAGAGTTATATTTATCTTGCACTACAAAGCTTCACAAGGGCTAATCGTGACAAATCACGTCATGTTGCACCCTGGTCAATTGATAAGGATAACACCTAAACTGCCCCCTTCTATTAATTACAAAAGAAGGACGTTTGAGTCCTCTAAACCCTACAAAGACGTCCTCTACACGGAGGGTCTTCAGCAGTACAAGGCTCGAAATGATACACTAGCCACGAGTACTTGACCATGACCACTATGATACCACAGCCACATATCCCGTCCACTGATTTGCAGTATTTAAAAAAATATTTTAACAAATAGTACCTTACCGTGTTAAAAACAGCGTTATAAACTTCTTTGAACATCAGAACGTAAAATTCACATTTATTACAAAGCCGAAATCGAGTATTACATTTATTTTGTGCTTATTTTATGAAACAAAATTTTGATAATGAATGGTTTTTTTTATTTGAAATTTTAACACTTATTATGAGATTTATTATATATTACTGGTGTGTTAGATTCCAGGCGGGAAATCTCACTACGAAAATTGAGAAGAAAGTAATACTAGTTACATCATCTCGTAGGAATTTTCAAAAATATCAAGGAAATTTGAAAAAACGTGTAAGTAGTGACGAATTCAGTTTCAAGGATTAAATTTTTCTTTGCGTCGCAAGCCATACGACCCCGAGAGAGAGAGAGAAGTTTGAACAAATTTAATATAACAGCTCGCTTTATACTGCGTAATATCTAATTATGTTTGAGTTTGGCGACTAAATAAGAATCTTAGAACCAGCAGTGTACGGATAATTTAGAGTAATATGGACCATATACATTAACGTCATAAGTACATCATTCATACATTGAATCACACAAATTTCTTAAATTGAATATTGTATTAGTTTGTATAATACAAAAATGTGTAAGTTTCAGACATACTTAATGACAACGGGTTAGGCTACTTTATAAAAGGATGGTCAAGTGAGTCCTCATGAAGGTGATTTTGTGGTCTAACCCATTCACTGACGACTACGAGATATATCGTTGTTTGGGCTGAAATTTTAGATTGATTACATACCTCCATTTGAGTTAAGGATTATTAGAAAGGAGGAATGAAAAATTTATGTAGTGCAAAAAAATATATTAACTATTTATTTTTATTATTAAAAAATTATTACTTAGAAGATTATATTATAAAATAATAATTGTATATACATAAAGGTATTCCAAAAATGAAAAAAAAAAATTATAGTTGTTGCTGTGTTCTTAGGCACAAAAAGGTAATGATAAGAGAGAGAGATTATGACTGCTTCTACAATTATTTAAAGAGACGACAGTGATTGTATTTTAATATAACATTTTAATTATTTTTCTTTCATTATTCCCGTTTAAAAACTATATGCAGCAAAAGTGCTGTAACATAAGGTACAAAAGATTTTGATGGAAACTGACCCCTTCGACTTATAATCTTACATTCACCATCGACTTCATTCCACGAGTTATACTTTCTACATATGTTCAAT